>CM072511.1:117322312-117327312 GCA_036898135.1 Oncomelania hupensis | reverse complement strand
TTGCAAATTTCAACATCAAAGATTTTTCGACTGCCATTAATGTGCATGAAAACTTCAGCAACGTTACTGAATACGCTTAAAGGACACATCTATAGACAATCACTTGATTAAATGAAATTCTAACTGGGATTGACTTATGTAGACCTAGTACTAATTATCGGGCTAATCTCTCTCTCTCGCTCTCTCTCGCTCTCTCTCTCTCTCTCTCTCTCTCTCTCTCTCTCTCCATTTATCTCTTCCTCCCTCTGACAGTTTAAACCGTTGCCCTCATGCATCAGCGATGTTTCAGATTATACTTTCTTTACTTCTTTTTAAATAGCTAATACGCAGTCCTCCACAAAAGCGCCATCGGAAACTGGTTCAGGACAACAATCGGTGTGCGTCAAGGATGCCTACTCTCTCCAACACTTCAACATCTTCCTAGAGCGCTTCATGTCAGATACCCTTGCAGGTCACGAAGGCACAGTCAGCATAGGGGGAAGAGCAATCTCCAACCTTCCATTTGCGGATGACATTGATGGATTGGCTGGAGAGGAACAAGAACTTGAACAGCTGGTACTGAGGCTTGACACCACGTCCAGAGCACATGGAATGGAAATAAGTGCAGAGAGGACCAAAATGATGACCAACAACACCAATGGCATCAACACGGACATCAAAGTCCAAGGCCAATCCCTCAACACAGTGCATAGCTTCAAATATTTAGGAGCCATTGTATCAGACAATGGGTCCCGACAGGAAGTCCTCTCCATGATCGCACAAACAACTGCTGCCCTGGCGAGGTTGAAGCCAATTTGGAAAGACGGGACCATCAGTCTATATTCCAAGATAAGACTGCTGCCTTGTCATCTCCATCTTCCTATATGCTTGCGAAACATGGAACTTCACAGCAGATCTACAACGAAGAATACAAACCATAGAGATGAGGTGCTTCAGAAGACATTTCCTATACCCAGCACATCACCAACGACGAAGTCCGACAGACCATCAGACAAGCCATTGGACAACACGATGACCTGCTCACAGTGGTGAAAAAACGGAAACTCCGATGGTATGGCCACGTCACCAGATTATCAGGTCTTGCAAAGACCATCCTGCAAGGCACAGTGCAAGGAGTTAGAAGAAGAGGGAGACCGAAAAAGAGGTGGGAGGACAACATTCGAGAATTTACTGGTTTGACACTGAGCGAAACAATCAGGGTTGCTGAGGACAGGGAAAGATGGAGTACGCTGGTTAAACGATCATCCGTGGTGTCCCTACGACCTTCGAGTTACGGGATAGGATAGATAGGACGCTTGGCCGACAATTTGTACATTGCAAAGTGATAGGCATAATGAAGATCAAGTTGTAGCAAATGCTAATGTCTTTTTGTTCTTCTTAAATCTAAAAAAACATGACAGATAACAAAACGGACCTAAAACTGTTCTGGACGCCTGATTTACATGTTCAGGGCGCGAACTTCTCGTCCACCTATTAGAATCGCTTCGTAATGGTAATGATGAGTCATATTCTCAAATTAGGCTTGCGACGACAAAATCCCTGTAATCTCAACTAATGATTACTTGTATAATATTTTATGTCACTTTTTCATTAAGAAGCCGATCAAGCGCAGCAGATCATGAAGACAAAAGCTTAGTTTCAATATCATTATTGAGTAGAGTAAAAAAAAAAAAAAACATCGCTGACGCAGAAAGCGAGGGTCATGGCCATTCCAGTTTGCGTACGTGACAGGAAAACTGTAGATTATAGTCACACGACACCGAAGCGTATAGGCGACTACATACCTGTCAAGTGCTACGGATTTTTGCGTAGCGCTACGCATTTTAAACATTTTTCCATTGCTACGGCGTATCACAAAGCTGCTACGCAATTTTTCAAAAGTGACGATAATATTTTTTAACCAAGGGGGTTTTCGTGCGAAAGTGGTCTGTTCGGGTCGAGTCCGGTTTAAAGACACTTAGTAAAAGCACCGCACTTCCGCAACACGTGTTCGTTCAGAACTTCAGTCTACGATCAGTCTTTGTGTCATTAGATCTAACATTATTCATTTCTCTTTGATTATCTTCATATTATATCAGCTGCCATTTAGTTATATTTTTATTAAATTAATTGGTATAAGCTTTTGTGCAATGCTAATAGTTCTTTTCTTGGCATTGTAAACCATGTTTTGTGAATAAGCAAATTTGTTTGGGGGTAAACAGTTAATCTCCTTTTTCTGTGTCAGTGATTGTCTCCCTTGTTTTTTTTTTTGTTTTTTTTTAAATGATTGCCTAGCTTATTTTCTGTCTGTATGTTATATATATATATAAGGACAACATTGGATGTGCGTGTTTATATTGGATGCAGAAGTTTCCAGTTTTGTTGCGAATCCAGGGCTTAAAATGGTCCTCCGAGAAAAAAGAGGAAAATCAGCGCATTTTCCCAACTATGTAGGGATACATCAGATGAGGGTGCACAGCACCCGAACTTCCTAGGGGGGTCCTAGGGGGGTCCAGATTAAAATATGTGCAATCTGGTGCATTCTGGAAGTATTTTAAAAAATAAAATTGTTATAATAATTAAATTAACTTACAAACTTTTTATTTCTTTGAGATTTATTTTCGTTACCCTTGGAAGAGGTACATAGTCAGTCAGGGGGAAGAGGGGGTTTCTGGGCAGCAGGACCACCCCTTGGGTCTGGCCCTGTCTAAAGTATTCTGGGGACATGCTCCTCAATAATTTTTATTCAGAATCTAGCTCAAAATCTGTGCACTTTTTTTTGTGATGGGCAGTAGTGTTTACCCCTTTACTGCTCAGTATAAATGCACCTTGTAAGTTATACGCCACGGAACAAATTAATGTAATTTACTTGTTTTGTTCTTTTTGCTAGATTTAAGAAACTACTAGGAAAAAAACACTAAAATTTAGCACAATTAATCAGTGTGTGTTGTTGACTGCTTCCAACATGGTCCTGATTTGGCTCGGAAGAGTCCGCTGGACCTAAAGCAATAACCTTGTATTGTATTGTATTGCTTCCAACAAGTCCAAAGAGATTTATCAACATAAATTATTTGGTTTAAAAAATTATTATAAACAATAAATTTAAATTAAATTAAACCCAAAACAGTTGTTTTTGCGTTAGTTTAGGTGTACACAAACAATGAACAGAAATCAGGAGATTGTGTCAATTATAAATGCATTTGACAGTTATTATGAAAGGTGTATCCTACCTGGAACTGGAAGTTGAAATTACTCCCAGTAAGCTAAGTTACTCCCAGTAAGCTACGTTACTCCAGTAAGCTCAGACGAACTAGCCAGTCCATGTAACTTTTGCAAGTTATGTCACCACCAGTCACACACCCTTCAGCCAAAACATCACTTTCTTTAACATTACTAACTTTCTGAGTCAATGAGTGCATCAAATTTTGATAGCATCACACAATCATAAGTCTTGGCAAAATAACGCCAGTTTCTTCATCTTCACTCTCTCTTGAATCATGCAAGTCATTTTTGTCACTGATTGGAGGATTGATTGGAGTTGTTCTCCTTTCATTGTAACTAAGGAAATATGCCTACTCGGTACTGACTTAACAAGACAGTTTGTGAAGTTACTGTTCAGCCATCTATATCTTGATCTTAAATCAATAAGGTCCAAAGCATTTCAGTTCAAGTATTCACATAATTTTAACTTTTTTCAAAAGCCATTCGGTTCCATCTGTCATCAAAAGAATCTCCCCGGTTCACAATTGTTGCCGCCGCCATTTTGACTATTAGCAAAGAATGTGGCTAGCAAACCAAACAAAATAACCAACTGATGACTTGAGCCATTTGAGAATCAAAACCATTTGCGAATAAAGCGCACCTTATGCTTCTCAATTTTTATTGAGAAGGGTATATTTTTTCCGAAGAAATTTATTTCTTTTCCGAGGAAGAAGATCACCTTTACGAGGAAAACCTTGGATCCGAGGAGGATTTTAAGCCCTGGAATCGCGTGATTCACATTAGTGCTACACCAAACCTCCATTTGCTATGGTTTTTCTGTTAAATTGCTACACCACAACCCGAAAACCCCTTGACAGGTATGCGACTACTGGTCACATTATTCTGACACCAGCGAACCAGTTGATGGTAAGGGGAAAATAATATGGTCACACGTTGGCCAGTCCGAGATTTGAACCAGGTACCTTTCGGTTACTAGTAAGACGCTCTACCAACTGAGCTACCCGGCCCCAATAGTAACAGGAAGGTTAGTTAGCCATTATTTATAGGGTCCAGCGGTCTGCAAAGAGCCGAATCAGGACACAGCTTGGTTGAAAGAGGACGCACCCCTGATCAGTATAAAAGATCTGCTAATGGTAACACTGAAGGCTGGTTCGAATCCCGGATTGGTCAACGTGTGATCATATTATTTTCCCCTTTACCAACAACTGGCCCGCTGGTGTCAGTATAAATCGGTCCAGTAGTCACCTATATGCGAAAGTGTCGTGTGACTATAATCTACAAACAACAACAACAACACTGAAGGCACTCTACCAGCCGGTCACTTTACAATAAAGGCATCCATGCAGTGGACGCTGATTCTGTACTCTAATTTATCGAACCCCTTTTACAATAACAAAATAGAATATAAACATTATGGAAATATTAAGAAACCACATGCATATACATTTCCTACATTGCTAAATAATAATAATATAGAAAGCCCTAGTGAGCGTCTAATATCCCCAAGCTGACTAATATGTCTTTCATGCCTTGTTCCCAACGGAATACAATTGGTACTTTGAAAAGGTTATGACGCGGCACAACAGCTAGACGACTGTAGAAAGCTCTTAACAACTGGCTAATTTTAGAGGTAAAAGGATTGCATGCAATTCTCTGCAGCTGTCCGTTTAGTCCGCGTGATACATTTTCCGATACAGAGTTGCAGTCAAAGCAGATTCTGCTCAATATATAAGGGCTCATCAATCTCGAAAAAGCCGATTTGCATTGCCCATCTAATGAATACATTACTATTGCTTTGG
>CM072511.1:117257312-117317312 GCA_036898135.1 Oncomelania hupensis | reverse complement strand
CACTCCGCAACCCATCCACTCGTCGCATAGACCACCAGCATGCAGGTCAACAGACCCACCAAGTTCCATCCAGTCAGAGACTGAATCGCAAGACATATACTTTGAGAAGAGACAGGTTTTCAGGTTTTTCTTTAAAGTAGTAAGCGACTTAGTTCAGAGGGAAGAGAATTCCAAATGGACGGGGCAAACACAGCAAATGGCCTTTTCCCGAAGTTGTTCAGAGAATATCTTGGGACAGTGAGAAAAGAGTCTATCTTGAGAGCACAGAAAAAGGGCTGGCTGATAGCGTGTTATATAAGTTCAGACATGTGAGTGGGAAATGAATCAGTGTGAAGATGGTGAAAACAGAGAAGCAACTTTATAATCAATGCGAGCCTTCACAGGCAGCCAATGTAGTGTATGAAGTGCTGCGGTAGCGCAAGAGCGCCGCGTTTGACGAAGGACCAGGCTGCAGCATTGTTCTGCAGGGTTCCGCCTGACACAAAAAAGCTATGGGCCATTGGGCCCCTCAGATCAAATTTCAATGGGCCATGATTTCAGCAGTAATTTACGTACATGTAAAAGATAACCTGGAGATATTATTACAGAAATTAAAACAAAATAGATTATTGTGAGTGTGCATGTGTTGTGAAGCATGTTTACCAACAAAACACTAACCAGAACAGGGATCAGTTTACTGTGCTTTTGAAGAGAATATAGCTCGTCGCTTTTCAGCACGCCACCTCTCTACAGCAGCTGTGAAGTTGAAATTCTTCAGTTCACCACCTTAAAATCACGTTTGTCGCCTCCAATACAGTGCACTGTTATTGTGGTGGCGCACTGGTACCTAAAATCGAAGCGCCATTCGGCCCCTGGCAAGAATTGTAGATGGGTCATTTTTAATTTTTATGCGTCAATGGCGCAGGGCGCGCTAGTAAACTGATCCCTGGTTCTGGATACCAAATATATTCGGATTCACCGCAAAAACAGACAATATAATACCCACTTTACGTAACAGCGATTGCCTTAAATAAACACGATCTTAAGATCTTTATTGACATCTACAGTGTTAAGACATTACAAATGTAGACACTCAAAGATCGTTATGAACTCTTTTAAGGTCATGTATTTGGAATAGGAAATGACCACTTTCCTTTTCTGGAAAGTGTCAAGCATAAGAAACAATATTCCAAATCGACAATGTGTCACAATTTCAAAGGTGGTGTTCAGTACATGTACTTCTAAATCAATGTCATAGTCTGTTAACGATTTAAACAACGTTTACGTTGTTTCGTCATACCAGTACGAAGTTCAATCCACACAAAACACTCACACACACACACTCACACACACACACACACACAAATACACACACAACCACCTGATAATTGTGATCTTCCCCACTAAGTGAAAGCGTAAGAATATGGTGGTGTTTCCATTCCTAGAAGATGAAAAAAAGAAGAAGAATGAGTAGGAGGAGGCGGAGAAGATCAACAAGAACAAGAACAAAAACAAAAAGGACGTACGACGACAAAGCAGCACAATAAATAGACCTATGTAACAACACTATAACGATGTAACCTACTGATTTCAAAATACCACTTCGTGAAAATGAAAGGGGTGTGGGGTGGGAACTAAGTGGTCAGCTACGTGGGTAGTGGAGATACAAATAAAAATCAAAGACAGACAAAAGCATTTGACGTTCAGCTCCTGTATCCTATTCAACGATTCCCACATCACTGTTTTGAGGGGACTTCTCAGCCGATTTTGATATTTTAATGAAACGAGGTTGATTGTGAGGTTACCTTCTTAATGATCAAACAGGTTGCCTTAACATTTCCATGTGCAAAATCTCAGAAGAGAGGAACATTTATGTGGTGGAAACACTTTGATTACTAGGTTATTAATTCTCACACAATCTGTTTTGTTTATCAATCTCTTCCGTATCCACTCCGGTTTACACGCATGGCAATGAAAAAGGCTTACCTTGGCATCATGTACCTAAAGTACTGACCAACAAGAAGCAGCTTTCAGGGCTTCGACAACTTCCATCTTAAGCTAACTTACTTATTCCGTTCTTCATTTCCTGTGGGGTATTTTTTCTCCTTCTTCTGGCCCCACTGAATCTGTGGATGGACAGTTTCCTTAGTGCTAGCGATTCGACCCTGGGGATAGGATGGTGGGAATGCCCACGCTTAAGGCATGCACAAAGCGTGTTAACTGCCACTCGTATATGCGGATACGTAAAACTAATTCAATAAAAGAAGACGACGAATTTAAAAATAAAAAAAAACTCGTCATTTTCTATAGCTTTTTGAGATTGTGGTGAGCATGTGGGTGTACAGGAGGTGAGAGGAAGGCCACTGACATCGGTAATGTTCCTATGACGTTTGGTCGAAATCCGGTTCGTCGTTCTTGAGATATGTCGTCCAACGAACCGATCGACCGACACTTTCTTGGCTCGTTCGGATTCCCCCTATTTCAATTTTGTTTTCAAATAGGTCTGAAAATTCAAGAATAAAAAGACCAGTACAGTCATCGTCGCTAGTGGTTTTTCTGGGCCCACTCAATCCGAGAGTATACAGCGCCCCTTGGTGCTAACGAACCAACCCTGGGGGCTGGGGAGAGGCGGATCCACAGCCAAAACATGCACAGAGACCGGTAACTGTGAATCGTGCATGTGGATATTTAAAACAGCTCAAAGAAAAAGACGGCCTTTCATTTTCGGGAAAGCTTTTTTTGGGACGTAGAGATTTACAGGATCCCTGGTTCTTTACGAATCGACCCAGGAGAAAACTTCCCGCGCTCAAGACATGCACAAAGCACGCTAACTGTCACTGATGTATTTGGACACAGATAAGAACTCAACCGACGAAGAAAAAGAAGAAGAAGAAGAAGAAGTTGTTGTTGTTGTTGTATCAAATTTTATTCATCAGATTAACATAAGTTGTACTGATAAGAAGAAGAACATTAACATTAAGAAGAACATTAGAAGATTAACATAAGTTGTACTGATAAGAAGAAGAAGAAGAAGAAGAAGAAGAAGAAGAAGAAGAAGAAGAAGAAGAAGGAGAAGAAGAAGAAGAAGAAGAAGAAGAAGAAGAAGAAGAAGAAGAAGAAGAAGAAGAAGAAGAAGAAGAAGAAGAAGAAGAAGAAGAGCAACAACAAGAACAACAAGAAGAAAGAAAACAACTCAAAGGAAGAAGAAGAAAAAAAAGAAGGAGAAGGTGGTTATCCTGAAGTTTTTCTGGAGGATAGTGAATCTGTGGGCTTACATGATCCCTCGTGCTAACGAATCGAACTTGAAGACTACTGGTCTACTCACAAGATATGCTCACAGCTGACACTCCTGCGCATTTGGATACTTACAGAAACAACTCAGAAGAAGAAGAAGAAGAAGAAGAAGAAGAAGAAGAAGAAGAAGAAGAAGAAGAAGAAGAAGAAGAAGGAGAAGAAAGAGGAAAAAAGAAAGAAAGAGAAAAGAAAGTTAAATAAACAGATAGATAGATAGATAGATAGATAGATAGATAGATAGATAGATAGATAGATAGATAGATAGATAGATAGATAGATAGATAGATAGATAGATAGATAGATAGATAGATAGATAGATAGATAGATAGATAGATAGATAGATAGATAGATAGATAGATAGATAGATAGATAGATAGATAGATAGATAGATAGAAGAAGAAGAAGAAAAAGAAAAAGAAGAAGAAGAAGAAGAAGAAGAAGAAGAAGAAGAAGAAGAAGAAGAAGAAGAAGAAGACTCGTCATTGCCTGTGGCTTTGCAAGGGACGCTCTCCTGGTGCTAACGAACCTTGAGAGAAACTCGCCCACGCACAAAGCATAGACATACACAACGCGTTTTGGTTGTCAAAGTTGGAGATTTAAAGAAGAAAAAGGAAGAGGAGGTGAAAGAACAAGAAAGAGGATGAGAACAAGCAAAGGTAACAGCATTACATTACATTACATTATTATTGCTTTAGGTCCAGCAGACTCTTCCGAGCCAAATCAGGACCGGACAACCCCCGATCCGCATAAAAGATATGCTGAAACAACCCTAGTGGTAAAACCGAAAGCTCTCCACCAGCCAGTCACTTTACAATAAAGACATCCCACGCAGGGGACGGCTGAGGCTTCACCCCAACTTATCGAACCCCCGTTTACAAAAACAAAATAGAATACAAACATCATTATAAATTATCAACAAAACACATACATATAAAATGCCTATATTGCTAAATAATAACATCATAGGAAGCTCTAGTGACCACCTGGCAGAAAGCGTCCAATATTCCCAAGCTGATCCAACAGACCTCATACACAAACAAGGAGTCTTGTCCCGGAAGAGTTTTCAAGAAAAAAGGTAGGAGACGATAGTATAGCAGATTGATAGAACAGAGCAGGAATGAGAAAGAGCAAATGAGAAAGACAGCGACAGTGGGAATTTAAAGCACTAAATTTCCAGAAAGTTGGGATACTATTTATACTGAAACCCCCGGCACCCCAACGGGGGTAAGGTAACAGCAGAGAATACGACACTTTAAAAACAAACAACAACAGTGGTATGTGTGATCTTGTGCATTTGATAGCCTGACTTGATAAAACTAAAGTGTCTTTTTTAAAGGGTAACCAGGGTTTTACATGAAACCTACGCAGTAATAAATGGATGGTATTTAGTGCAATATACTGAACGAAACAGCAATACCTAACTTATCCTATACCGTAACTCAAAGATCGTTGGGGCACCACAGATGATCGTATAACCAGCGTACTCCATCTTTCTCTGTTCTCAGCAACCCTCATGTCTTCGTTCAGTGTCAAACCAGTCCTTTCTGGAATGTTGTCCTCCCACCTCTTTTTCTGTCTCCCCCTCCTCCTCCGCCCCCTCCCCCACCCCATTGCACCGTGCCCCCAGGAAGGCTTCTGCTGATGCTCTGTTGACGTGGACTGTGGACACACCATCGGAGTTTCCGTCTCCCCACCAAATGCGAGCACGCCATCGTGTTGTCCAACGGCTTGCGCGATAGCCGTCGGACTTCGCCGCTGGTGATTTGCTGTGTACAGGAAATGCCCAGAAGTCTTCTGCAGCACCTCATTTCCATCAATGTCATCCGCAAAACGGAGGCTGGAGATTGCTCAGCTGTGAAGTCTCGTCTTTCGTAGGCCTCAATTACATAATATACATACAGTACTCCTCTCTTAAGGTGACCCCCCACGGGACCAAATTTTTGTTTGATCTTATCCGAGGGGCACCCTAAACAGTCCTCTGATAAGATCAACTACCAGTAAAAAACTTGATCTTATACGAGGTGCTAAAGTTTTGTGTCGTGTGACAGTGTGTGTGTGTGTGTGTGTGTGTGTGTGTGTGTGTGTGTGTACATGTGTGCATGTTGGTGCGCGCGTATGCATGTATGCATTACTGTATATGTATTTTTTTGTGCGTGTGTATGATGCATAAGCACACACTCAAACACTCAAACAAACGGATGCAAGCATGCATACACATACACACACTCACACACACACACACATTGACGCGCACGCATGCAAATGAGAATGAAAAAATAAAAGTATGCACCAAGACAGTTACTGCGTGTATTTGCAGAAAACCTTACACAAGTTTAATGAATTGTTCACTTTGCACAGCGTCCCACACTATGTGAAAAGGAAATGACATCATAAGGAATATATGACATCATCTCAAAATAGAAAGTGACCTCATAAATGACGTCATCTGTGACATCAATTTCTCTTAAGCAGTAGTCTCCTCCATTTGGGAACCAAAACGGGGTTGACGTTATCCGAGGTTTTCCCCTATGCGAGGTGACGCTAAGCGAGGAATTCTAAATGGTACAAAGAAGGTGTTTGGCCGGGACCAACAACCTGATTGATCTTATCCGCGTTGTGACCTTAAACGGTAGTGACGTTAAAAGAGGAGTACTGTACAAGGTGTTTTACTCCCTCACTTCCGTTTGAGCGACTGATCTCCAAAACTCGCCTTTCGTACCTTCTGTGTCAACTTCAAACTCTAACGGAGAGTGCCGACGAATCACAAACACTCATAGCAACACATTCGTATCACTTTAAACAAATTCAGCTCCAAATTCACTGCGAATTTGTTCCAAAACGCAGTCACAAAAGTTGGGTCGAATTTTGATACCACGCCGCTAATCATTCTTGATGCATACCCCCTGTCCTTGGTCGCCTAAAAATACACGCTATTAGGCCTAGCGAAGGGAGGACTACTAACGGATTGCAAAGTCGCCAACGATCATTTGTTGATATCGCTGGAGTAGTCCGCCCTTCATAAGGCCCGATAGGGTGTATTAATAAGCGAACAAATTTGCGGTGAATTTGGAGCTGAATTCGTTTGAAGTGATACAAATGTGTTGCTATGAGTGTTTGTGATTCGTCGGCACCCTCCGTTTGAGACTGAAGTGGACACCAAAAAAATAGTAAAAGCGTGTTTTGGGGGTCAGTCGCTGAAACGGAAGCCGATGAGTGTTAGACCTTATATACTACATACGTATGTAGGATCGGAGGCTTACAAGTTTACACAGACGGAAGAAAGACTTCAGAGCCTGTGGATTGCTCTACCCCCTATGCTCACTGTGTCTTCGTGATCTGCAAGGGCATCTGAAATGATGCGCTCTAGGAAGATGTTGAAGAGTGTTGGAGAGAGTAGGCATCCTTAACGCACACCGATTATTGTTTTGAACCAGTTCCCGATGTACGAGACAGCAATACAGAGAAGCGAAAAAAGCTGATGAACGAAGGAGAAACAAAATACGGTCAACATCTAACATACTCAATTGGACATGTAATCAAAGTCCCTTTATATTCAAAATCTAAGTGTTATTTTTTTTCATTTCTTAAAACCATCCAGTTATTTTCCAAACTTGGAAAGATGGACAAAAAAAACACTCCAAGTTGCAAGATGTTTGAATTTCTGTGTTATTCGCATTACAGAAAAAGCATTACAATGAAGCATCTCGTGGACAAATTGGAGTGAAAAAAATAGGTGCCGTCTGCGTGTATGCACTCAACTTCCTCTTACTCGCACGCATTCATTATGTACGATCTTGAGAACCTCAGAGCTTTTAAAACCGCATTCCAACGAAACAAAACGGATGTCGATCCATGTTCCACCATCCACCAGCATCAATCAATTCATCAATTCACCATCTGTTCATTTTCTTTTATCTTTTTTTTTTTTTGGAAATTGCAGGAACACAGATTTGCACACACACATACACACACTCACTCACACACAAACACACACGCAAACGCACACGTACACACACAATTATAAAACTGTATTATTAACAAAATATTAACAAAGACTATTTTCTTAATCAGAAAAGGCATCATTCTGACTGTTTGCCAATCGAGGGATTAAATCAACTGACGGTCACAAGCATTCCGAAAATTTGTCCGCAATGTGCGACGGTATAATACACGTGACCACAGACGTTAATCAATAATAATACTCCAGCCCAGTGAATCGGCATGTTTATTGAGAAAAGTGACATTGAGCAAAACGTGTTTAGCAACAAAATGATTTAAGTGACCTTGACCTTTGCGGTTGAGAGAATATGATGACACCGGAGCCAGGCCAATAACCTAGATAATGTTCTTATAAAGTTTGGTAAAACTCCGTTCCGTGGTTCTTCCAACGGACCGAAAAACAGACGTGCCGACAGACCGCCATTTGGCTCGTTCTTATTATTTTAGACTATATCAAAGTATTTCTAGATAAATACAAACAACGACGGATCATATATATGAGGTCAGCTTTATGAATACATTTTACAACGTATCTTTATTACTGCAAAGGGAATTACAATAGGCACAGGATCGCAGTTTACATCTATCTATCTATCTATCTATCTATCTATCTATCTATCTATCTATCTATCTATCTATCTATCTATCTATCTATCTATCTATCTATCTATCTATCTATCTATCTATCTATCTATCTATCTATCTATCTATCTATCTATCTATCTATCTATCTATCTATCTATATAGATATATAGATATATTATATATAAAGAATACACACATGTCAACTTCATGTGCACCATATCACAAACATCATCCAACACACTAGCAAAGCTTAGAATATCAGACACAGTTAGTACAAGTACAACACACAGAGAGAGAGAGAGAGAGAGAGAGAGAGAGAGAGAGAGAGAGAGAGAGAGAGAGAGAGAGTGAGTGAGTTACATATCACAAGATATCACAGTGCCATGGAATTATGGGCTTGGTACGGGTGTAAAGGACGAATAGGAGGCTTCCACCTGTACGTTATCCACAATTTAGAGGTGTAACTGACACCTGGTCATGCACCCAGAGAATAACGTATCCGATTTAATATCTTGCCACAAATTATCCATATCGGTTGCAATCATTCTTCAGAAATAGATGCATTCTAATAAAACAAAAAAGTGTGTCCCAGTGCCTGAACTCGTTCCTGAAGAGATTCCGCCTCGTTGCTTATGGTGTTTGGACATCTCCTCAGTAAGTAGTAGGCCAATGTATAATGTGTGTGTGGGTGATCGATTCTTGGAGACCCCGCATTGACCATGGTGTATCTTTGGTGCACTTACCAAAAGTAATAAACGTAATGCACAGTCTTGCAAAAGAAACAGCAAGGAGCGTGTTGCATTAATAGAGTTATAGGGTTGGCCTGTTGGTGCAGCGGGTTAGTAGCCAGCTTTCAAAGCCGAAGGTCGCGGGTTCGATTCCCGATAAGGGCAAATTTATGTGACTTAATAACGAGGCTATTCAGGTCTCCGAGGGCTTTCTCCGGGTATTCCGGTTTCCTCTCGCCTTACCGCAATTGTTTTGGAGGCATTCAATCTAAATTTTGGAAAGTAATATTAAAAGAAAAATGACTTCCATCCCGTCTTCTAATAGTGATCTCTCTGCTTTTATACAACATGCTTGAATGATAAATGTGTGTTTGTTGTGTATGTGAAAGTGTATGAAACATGTGAGCGTGTATGGTGGTGCAGATCACCGCGCTTTGAACATGACTGATGATTTTGGGAAAATAGCATCCGTCATTATTATTTGTTATAAGACAACATAATTTGTTTCTTCCAAGGACACCGTGCGGGTTAACTTCTTTCAGCGGAGTACGCTTTACATCACATGGGATGGAGGAGATCGAAGAAAAAAACACGAATTACACGTGTTTAGTTCCACATCGCGGGATAGACATCCATTCACGAATTCCCCCGTGGAAATGCCGGGGGCTTCAGTATAAATAGTATCCCCACTTTCTGGAAATTTAGTGCTTTAAATTCCCACTGTCGCTGTCTTTCTCCTTTGTTCTCTATCATTCCTACTCTGTTCTATCAATCTACTATACTATCTTCTTCTTCGCTAGACAGTCACCTACCTTTTTTCTTGAAAACTCTTCTGGGACAAAACTCCTCATTTGTGTGTGAGGTCTGTTGGATCAGCTTGGGAATATTGGTCGCTTTCTGCCAGGTGGTCACTGGGGCTTCCTATGATGTTATTATTTGGCAATGTAGGCATTTTATATGTATGCGTTTTGTTGATAATTTATAATGATCATTCTATTCTATTTTGTTTTTGTAAAGGGGGGTTCAATAAATTAGAGTACAGCCTCATCGTCCCCTGCGTGGGATGTCTTTATTGTAAAGTGACCGGCTGGTAGAGTGCCTTCAGTGTTACCACCAGGGTTGTTTCGGCGGATCTTTTATGCGGATCAGGGGTGAGTCCTCTTTCAGCAAAGTTGTGGTCTTGATTTTGTGGTCCTGATTCGGCTCTTTGAAGTCCGCTGGACCCTGTAAGCAATTAATAACTACATAACTAACATCCACGAATAGAAAAAGAGGAGGCAAAGGCAGGAAACACATCATCGTTGAGAGATCCGACAAATTTAGATGGATACAAGCCTGCTTTACCAGACATCCAGCTCAGGTTAAATCTTATCTTGCCCCTCAAAGCATTCAATGTTTGTGCCCCTAGTACTTCCACAAATTTAAGTCTCCTGCCTAAGGCAAACGTCTCTATTCCATGTGGTGTACAAAAATGTTTGTCGACCCATCCATCTTAATTACTACAAAATTCTGGATTTTTAAAAATTCATCAGCTGCATGCGGACGAAGCTTTTATTACAAGTTTTACTTTCAGTTTCTCGTCGCCGGCTTTAAGTGGTTTCCATCCGAACGCAACTTTCCATCTCAATTTTCTCAGTTACACATAGTAAGAGTTTATATACTACTTAAAATAGTACAAGGGCCACTTGGACATATGGGTCTCTCTTTAAATCAGAAACACGAATTCAATTTATTAGTTCATCATATTTTATTGCAATCATTCCTTCATCAATAACAAAAAAGATTTAAGACATCAGTCGCTTAAAATTCGAGTAAATTCAATTAACTGGACATACTCCTCATTTACAAAATCAAAACTTTAGAAACCAAAAATCTATAGAGTCAGTATCGGGCGTGGCCACCGTTTGCATCAATGCAGTCTTGGCATCGTTGTCTCATGGACCGTATCAGGTTATGGAAAATGTTTCCTGGGATGGCCAACCACTCTTGCTGGAGAACTTGTGCCAGAACTTCAAGGTTAGCTCCTGGAGGGAGGTTTGCCCGTGTCTGTCGACCCAAGACATCCCACAAATGTTCTATGGGTGATCGAGTCGGCCAATCCATCCTTATGACGTGCTATTGCTGCAGAAAGTCATTGACGATACGTACTCGGTGGGGTCTGGCATTATCGTCCTGTAGTATGGCACCTTCCCCAATGGCCCGCAGAGCTGGGAGAACCCTAGGTTGTAGGACGTCATCCCTGTAGCCAATACCGTTTAAGTTGCCATGAATTTGGAGCAGGGGTGTTCTGAAGTTTAATGCGAAGCCACCCCACATCATGACAGATCCACCACCAAAGCGGTCATGCTCGCGCACCGTCGCATCAGCAAAACGCTCCCGTGGACGCCTCCAAACATTCACTCGACGGTCGTTGAAAGACAAGGAGAACCGAGACTCGTCTGTAAAGATCACCCTTGACCAATGTTGCCTAGTCCACACCAAATGACGCCGAGCCCAGGCCAAACGCGCTGCACGGTGAGCTGGGGTGAGCAAAGGCCGTACTGCTGGTCGTCTTGATCGCAGGTTTGCCTCGTGTAGACGGTTGCAAATTGTCTGGTCGCTGACGTTAACATTGCTGGCTGCGTGAAGCTGTCTTCTGAAGGTGTTTGCTGTAGCGGACCTCATCCTCAGAGCTGACAGGGTGATGAAATGGTCTTGTCTTGCAGTGTTGTTAGAGCGCTCCCGCAGCCTTTGGACAACGGAGTGGGACACTCCCAGCCGCCTGCCAACTTCTCTCATTCCCATCCCATCCTGAAGCCATGCAGTAGCTCTGCCTCTATCCGCATCAGTCAATCGTCGCCTTGTGGGGCATGGTTAGAAAAGCAGCAAAAGCGCTGCCATTTATACCCAGAAAAAAGCGCCGATTGTTGAACTGAACTCACAAAATGCAAGCCTTTCGCGTGCAAATCACTTTTTAATGTTGAAAATTTAGCTTTATTAGCAAGACTACAGTAAATTAGGGTCATTTTTTTGTAAAAATCGAGTTTGTTTTTCAACTCAGTGCAGAAAGTTCAAAACTCACACATGTGATTACTTGTCAGAATAACATTGTCTTGAATGTTACTGTACAGGATAAGTTTTGAAATAAGCAATATAAGAGATATTATTGATAGCAGCAAAAAAATAATTAAACTAAATAAAATATGAGAGTGGCCCTTCAATTATTTTGAGTAGTATACTTTCCAATGCTGACACAAGCTGCTTTCCTGGTGCTGTACTGCACAACGAGAGTCCCCTCTAGGGATCCTTTCCGCGAGTCCACATAAAGTTGTTTTCATTTCAAATAAATCCCTTTCAAATGATGCTGAAAGTTCTACTCTGTGACCTTCCATCTTCAGTCTAAAATCAATATTGCGAGGAGACGAAATCATCTATAGGTGAAAAGACCGAAAAACGGAATAAACAATGACCCTCCGCCCCTACCCAACCTCTCCGCCTCAGTGACAATGAAGTCTCGCTGAAGAAGAAGAAGAAGAAGAAGAAGAAGAAGAAGAAACTTGCTAAATGCGAGTACTTCACGAATGCCAACAGTCATAGCAAGATGGGACTGGCGTCGGCTAGCAAGGGATGCGCATCTTAAAACGCTTTGAGCTAGACACACTGAGAAAGCCAACAGTTATTGAATTGTACGTTGTAATAAATGACCTTTAACATTTTTCTCTTCTTGAATTTGTACTTGCGTATGTTCCACGCAGGCTCTACAACAATGTATGGCATTTTTGAGTATGTGTGTATGCGCGGTCGGGTTTTATATATTCACACTCTATATTTCCTGCCTTTACAACCAGAGGAAACATAACGTATAATTCGACTGCATCACGGCAGGAAATGTCAAGAAAAACAAACGGCGTGCGTTTCTAAAAGAAGGACGGCACGCCATTGCATGTTAAAGGATGTGCTGATACATAATAGAGGTACCAAGGGTGGGGTGCAACAGCGAAGTGGTTAGTGGTTTGCGCTCAACTTCCTGTTAAGAGGCCTTAATAATCAGCCAGTTTGGTAATTTGGACGAGATTGCACTTGGAACCGAGATAAACGTCAGAAAGAACTGAACTGCGCACAAGGTCATCCCAGTCAACTGTTTGCGCTTAATAACCTTGCTCTTGTGTAGAATCTGGGATCGGGAAAGTAAAGAAGCAAGAGAGAGAGAGAGAGAGAGAGAGAGAGACAGACAGACAGACAGACAGACAGACAGAGAGAGACAGACAGAGGGACATAGAGACAGACATAAAGACAGACACAGATAGAAACAAAGAGAGGAGATGGTCCTATCCTTGAGGTTACGAGGGGAAAAAAAACCACATTAACATGTGGTTTAGTACGGCTTAGCCAAGTACACTAGTTTAACGGTATGCCCCGTCTGAAAAGAGCAAGGATGCTGTAACAGTACAACTCATCAAAAGCTTGCTATTTCAGTAACAGTAATAGTGGCGCAGTGGGTTAGTCGCCGGTTCATTATGCCGAAAGTCGCGGGTTCGATCCCTACCAGGGGCGAACTACGTGACTTAGGTACGAGACGATTGAGGTCACCGATGGTTTTCTCTGGATACTCCGGTTTCTGCCCTCCCTTCAATAATGGTGTTGGATGCAGTCGATCTAGAATTTAAAAAAAAATCGATTTCCTTTCCGCCTTCTAATTGCAGTCTTCCTTCCTTTACACCATATGTTTGAGTGATAGAAGTGTGTGTGATGTATGTGTGTGTGAGAGTGGGTGAAACATGTGAGCGTGTATGTTGCTTCAGGTCGCCGCATTTTGAGCCTAATTGGTGATTTGGGGAAAAGCACGTATATAATAATAATAATAATAATAATAATAATAATAATAATACAGTACATTTGTATCGCGCGGTACCTCGCAAACGGTAAGGAAAGCGAGCTCGCCGCGCTTGACAACACACGTGCAATCACACACACGCACACAGAACACGTGTACACTTATCAAATAGTTAAATAATTACAGTAAAACATGGCCATGTAAAACAACAGATAATATGAATACCAAGAACCGAGCCGGTGCCGCCACCATCCATGAACAGATGACGTGACTTGGTAAAAGATTACATATGGGGATAGAAGGGAGGGGGAGTGAAAATTATTGAGTTTGCATGTTAAAAAGGTGGGTCTTTAATTGGGGCTTGAAGGAAGAAAGTGATGGAGCATGTCGGAGTTGCATCGGTAGTGAGTTCCAGGCAGTTGCAGCAGAGAAAGAGAAAGATCGTTCACCATAGGTCTTTGAGTGAACACGGGGGATAGAAAGCAGTCTTGTATCAGAAGAAGAGCGGAGTTGTCTTGCAGGAGAGTAGACAGAGAGAAGGTCAGTAAAGTATGAAGGGGCAGAACCAGTGAAGAATTTGAAAACAATAGTTGAGAGCTTGTACAAGATGCGAGCTCGAACAGGGAGCCAATGAAGAGATCGGAGTAGTATTATCCAGTATTATTATTATTATTATTGTTATTGTTGTTGTTATTATTATTATTATTATTATTATTAGTAGTAGTAGTAGTAGTAGTAGTAGTAGTAGTAGTAGTAGTAGTAGTATTACTAGTAGTAGTAGTAGTACTACTACTACTAGTAGTAGTAGTAGTACCAAAGCTCTCTCACAGTTCGATCGCTGTTTGGTAGCTCAATTGTCCAAGGAGTCACACAGTGCTGCAAGTGTGCGATATGGAGAGGGGATAATGGCTGCTGAAACAGTTAATGCATGTACAACTCATCAACAACTTGCTATTTCCAGTAACAGCTGCTTTAACTAAATACCCATCAAAGCTTAAGCCAATTTAGTGATGGCTGAATGGTCAGTGGAATAACACAGTGCGGCAATCTTCATCAAGTGCGCGGCTATAGCTACGTGGATTACAAACCAACTCCAGTAAACTATTGTGCACCTGATGGATCACATGACCATCAACTTGGACACGTCTTTCGGCCAACTTTGGCACCTTATTTTATAAATGTTGGATTCTCTGCTACCGCGGGCAGCAACTATTTGGTCGGGAAAGTGTTCTATGTCCTTTTGATGGACGCAGTAGCCGAATCTTAACAAAACTGTACTGACTTCAGTATTGTGCCAATAGCGTCTCGAATTCCCAGACTTGTAAATGGCATTTGAAACTAGTAAGAAAATCCTGGTATGGACGCTAGCCGTTGTTTTCGTGTCATCGTGAGGTCCCAGACTTGTAAATGACTTACCAATAAACTCACAATCCTACTCAAAATAAACAAGCTTGCTCTATCACACACATACATACACACATAGTCACACAAATAGGCTACACACATTCACACGCACACGCAAAGAGCAAACAATACAACTGTCCATTGTCACATACACACCCACCCACAAATACACGCACACACCCACACGAGAACACAGTCTCCAGAGTTTCCGTTTCCGCATAATCCACCACTCCATCGGCACCTCTTGTACAAAAATGTCGCACACATATAAACATAGACATACAGAGATAAAACGAAAAGGGAGGGAGGGAGGGAGAGAGACAGACAGACAGAAAGACACACAGATATAGACAGAGGGTGGATGGGAGTGGGGAGAGAGTGGATGGAAGTGGGGAGGTCTACACAATCACCACCGCTCCATCGTTTTCTTTACGGCGTCATTTATATAGTCCTTCATTGTGAGATCGTAACTGGCCTCCAGGCAGAGAATTTGATTTCTTTCCAGCACAGTTGACGCCATAAAAAGCTGGGAACGGTGGTACTATTTATCAAAGCCAGAGGAACAGGGGAGACACAAGCTCGTTCATCCTCATCATGCTTATTGAACGAGTCGGTAGACGACAATGGCACACGGGCTCCGTCTGTCAGTCTCTCTCTTGACTCCTTGTAGCACTCACAATATCGTCTTCACAATCGGTCTTATTGCAGTGTAGAGAATGATATGGAGTGGCAGGTGATAGGGAGAGAGAAAGAGAGAGAGAGAGAGAGAGAGAGAGAGAGAGAGAGAGAGAGGGGGGGGGGAGAGAGAGAGTTTTATGTGCGTAGTACTGGAAGGAAAGTCTGATGGCAACAAAACAAAACAAAACACATTTTGAGACTGAGATTGAGAGACTGGGAGACTCAATATTCGTTTATGACCAAAAGCCTAGAAATGAAGCACTGGGCATGGGCTGCACAGACATAATGCAATACATGTAAAATGTTGAAACATGGTGACACTTTTGATTGCAGTGGAAACAGTGTGTCTACAACACCGGTAGTAGTAGATATATAGTTGTCTGGACTAAGAAGAAAATAGAACTGGAGTTAAATGACACTTCGCAATTAAAAAAAAAACAAACAAAATTTTTAAGACGACGCGTGCGCGATTGGGGTTTGGTGGGTCTCGTAGTCTCCTGTTTTCCATTGTGGTGGGGAAGGATGCTCTACTATGAGGGGAACGAGATGCAGAGTGTGTGTGATACTGCTTCGTCAAGTGAGGATGCACAATGTAGACTCTATTATGTTTGAGAAAACCGTTTCTGATGAGAGGATACATTTTATTTTCTGTACTTTCGATTATAGATTGTGCTTGTCACCTATACACTAGTGCACATAAAAACTGAATCACTTTCTCAGCGAAAGCATTGCTATCACAACGCTGCTAGACCCAGGACAAAGATTACGACACTCTCACTGAAAATCTCGTTGAACAAAACAATACACGCATCTCCATATTCGTCATGACTGGTGGATCAATAGGCTCTCTCGCAACTGTACCGATTCTAGGGTATATCCCCCTCAGGGCTGCACTTCGACTGTCAGTCAAAACACTTCCGCTTGTGCAACTGGAGATAAATGCTCGACCTCTGTGCACAGCCGAGAGCAGTAAATGGAGGTGATCAATAGGTTTCGCAGCTTCGTAGCTAAATTGTCTTCCTTGGTCTCCCTTACGGATAGATAATAAGAGCGATATGCATACCGAAACTGGCATATAAAGGTCAAGGATGATCGATTCAGAGGTCATCACTATTTGATTGAAAGCGTTTTAACTTCAGAAAAATCCTCTCCTGAGTTGCTTTTCTTCCTCTACACGAAGAGCTGCACAGTACAGACACATGTGCGGTCCACACGCAAACCTAAGCAAGATACTTTGGCAATCGATCGATCGGTAATTATTTTGGATTGACTCCGTTCGAAGTTCAGAAGAACATACAACAGTCACTTTTCTTACTCTGAACCAAAGTCGTTACTTTTTGTTTCAATTTTATTTGTAAAGCTATTTCTAGTGAACACTGGAAACACTACTTCTGCACTCAAAACAATACTCAACAACTAAGTTACAGTCTTTGCTCTCAAGCAAAGCAAGATAGATGTCCGTCGACATAATTATGAAAAAGGTTGCATTTGATCGTATGAGTGAGGTCATTAATCTTTGGTTGACGGAATTTGGTGCTCTTTTTGTTGTCTCTTAAGAAATTACTAATAATCATCTGCTTGTCCGTCTTGGCACAATATGTAACTCAGACCCTCACACTTACACACACGCACATACACACACCCACACACACCCACCCACACACACACACACGCAAAGAGGTCTAGCCTACTAGTGTAGCCCGCTCATTTTTTAACGCTGGAGTTAATATGATACACAAGAGCTCACACTGGCATAGGCCTATGCCTTGTGCAAATGAGATCATGTGATGTGCCAAGATGCATTGTGCTTAGTAACTCCAACATGGCTTCATGCATTTACCGGACTTCCTGCCAAACGCTGTCTTTCGGTGTTGGTGCGCGTGCACGGAAGTATTGCCAACCAAACATGCAAGAAAGCAACAGACAAAACATCAGCAACATTCTTGACACTGATGCCTGACACTGAGTCTAAAAATTGACATTGGGACTTGACACCGACGCCCGACCCGTTGTCAAAGAGGAGAAAAACTGCAATGAAATACGTTGACAAATTTCCATTGAAATCCTGCATGAGTAGGCCTATGGCCAAACTATCGACTTCGTCCACATCCTTCGCGTTGTAAAAAATGTAAAGGGAAGGAGTTGACTCATGCTAAAGTAAGAAACACGCCACAGATGAAAAATAAAATCCAAAGCAAACAAACTTGGTGCAGGGTAGAAACAGTATTGATGAAGAAGAAGAAAAAGATGTAGAAGAAGGAGAAATAGGAGGAAGACAAGGAGAAAGAGGAGCAGAAGGAACAGGAAAATGCCACAAATTGATCAACTTACACGGATACAAGAAAGTCTATTAAATCCTATCCTATCCTATCCCGTAACTCGAAGGTCGTAGAAGCACCACAGACGATCGTTTAACCAGCATACCATCTTTCTCTGTCCCCAGCAAACCTCATGGCTTCGATCAGTGTCAAACCAGTCCATTCTCGAATGCTGTCCTTCCACCTATTTTCTGTCGCCCTCTTCTTCTGAATCCTTGCACCGTGCCTTGCAGCATGGTCTTTGCAAGGCTTGATGCTCTGGTGATGTGGTCATACTATCGGCGTTTCCGTTTCTTTATCACTGTGAGCATGTCATCGTCGTGTTGTCCAATAGCTTGTGTGGTGGTCTGTCGGATTTCGATGTTGGTGATGTGCTGGGTATAAGAACTGCCCAGAAGTCTTCTGTAGCAACTCATCTCCATGATTTGTATTCTTCTTTGCAGATCTGCTTTGAGGGTCCATAGTTTGCAAGGGACAAGGGAGCGCAGCAGCTTACCTTGGAATGTAGACTGATGGTCCCGTCTTTCCAAATGGGCTTCAACCTTGTCAGGGCAGCAGTTGTTTGTGCGATCCTGGAGAGGACGTCCTGTCAGGACTCATTGTCTGATACAATGGCTCCTAAATATTTGAAGCTATGCTCTATGTTGGGGGACTGGCCTTGGACTTTGATGCCCATGTTGATGCCATTGGTGTTGTTGGTCATCATTTTGGTCTTCTCTGCACTTATTTCCATTGCATAGGCTTTAAAGGTGGTGTCAAACCTCTGTACCAGCTGTTCAAGTTCTTGTTCCTCTCCAGCCAATCCATCAATGGCATCCGCAAAACGAAGGTTGGAGATTGCTCTACCCCCTATGCTGACTGCGCCCTCGTGATCTGCAAGGGCATCTGACATGATGCGCTCTAGGAAGATGTTAAAGAGTGTTGGAGAGAGTAGGCATGTTTGACGCACACCAATTGTTGTTCAGAACCAATTTCCGATGGCGCTGTTGTGGAGGACTGCACTGGTAGCATTGTCATACATGCTTTTGATGACTTCAATAATTTTAGGGGCTAATGTTGTACACTCTCATGGTTGCCCACAGAGCTGCATGCCAGACTCGGTCAAACGCTTTCTTGAAGTCTACAAACACATGATATAGATGTTGATGGTGCTGTAGGTATTTCTCGCAGATTATTCTGAGGTTCAAAATTTGTTTAGTAGTACTTCACCCTGCCCTGAATCCTGCTTGTTCTTCAGCTATGATTTGTTGAGCTTGAGATTTCAACCTGTTGAGTGATATTTTTAGGAGGAACTTGCTTGCATGGCTTATGAGGCTGATGGTGCGGTAATTTTTACACTCCTGAAGGTTACCCTTTTTGGGAAGAGTGATATGACAAGCGACTGGGTCCATGGTGTAGGCCACTCCCCACTCTGCCAGATCTTATTAAATAAATTTTTTTAAAAATTGAATAAACAACTACATAATACCAGATGCATGCCATACATTGGCTAGGTGTATTGGCGACACCGATCAACCACGCACAAACGAAACAAAGCAATTGAAGAATTGCCCAACAACGATCAGCTTTATTAATATTCATAACGTAGCAACAACAAAACGACCCAAACCACAAAAATGCCAAACATTGTACAATTGCTTGAGTACTGACGCAAGAGAAGGCAGCAAAATCGAAACCATGAAATAATACTAAACATGTATGGCATACATTAGTATACAGACTGGGAAACCTACCCCAAACAAGATTGGGGAAGGGGAGGAGGTATGGACCTACAACAACACTGAGCCATCAGAGCAAATATACTGATAAGATGAACAGTAAAAGATTACCAATTTTATTGTGCCCATCCCAGAATTCGAACCTGTGGCATCGGAGAGCAAGGCGAACGCTCTCTACCACTGAGTTACGGGCGGTAGGACCGACCAATCCACTGCATTATTAGCATATGTTGAGCGTTGAATCGCTAAACGCAAGAAAATCAGCTAAATAGCGTGACTGCGAAATAACGCCAAAGCATTGATTGGGAAACATTATGAAAGCATTTTCTCTTTCACGCGTTATGCCACAGTTTTTTCTCCTATGAAACGCATACAGTACTCCTCTCTTAAGGTGACCCCCCACGGGACCAAATTTTTGTTTGATCTTATCCGAGGGGCACCCTAAACAGTCCTCTGATAAGATCAACTACCAGTAAAAAACTTGATCTTATACGAGGTGCTACAATTTTGTGTCGTGTGACAGTTGTGTGTGTGCGTGTGTGTGTGTATATGTGTGCACGTTGGTGCGCGCGTATGCATGTATGCATTACTGTATATGTATTTTTTGTGCGTGTGTATGATGCATAAGCACACACTCAAACACTCAAACGAACGGATGCAAGCATGCATACACATACACACACTCTCACACACGCACACAAACACATTGACGTGCACGCACGCAAATGAGAATAAAAAATAAAAAGTATGCACCAAGACAGTTACTGGGTGTATTTGCAGAAAACCTTACACAAGTTTAACGAATTGTTCACTTTGTCTACGCCACGGCACATGCTTTATCGCTAGTGAATGAAGTCAATTCAGGGTAAGGTCCACTGTGGCAATACGTCCCGCTAGGAGGGGACACGGCAGATCACAGTTACACCTGTCTACACCGCCCATGGGTCGCACTCTGTCAAAGTGGTTCCCGTGTATCTTGCAGAGTGTCGCATAACGCGGGTGCTGGCTGGACGTGACAGGTGTTCTGGAATGGAATTCCATCTCAAAACAGGAAGTGAACTCATAAATGACGTCATCTGTGACATCAATTTCTCTTAAGCAGTAGTCTTCTCCATTTGGGAACCAAAACGGGGTGGACGTTATCCGAGGTTTTCCCTTATGCGAGGTGACGCTAAGCGATGAATTCTAAATGGTACAAAGAAGGTGTTTGGCCGGGACCAACAGCCTGATTGATCTTATCCGCGTTGTGACCTTAAACGGTAGTGACGTTAAAAGAGGAGTACTGTAAATCCTTTCGCCGTCATTTACCTCATTTTGCCCATAAATCTGCATATACACACACGCACCCACACACGCACACACACATCCACACACACACGAAGAAAAAAAAACCGCAAAACAACTGCCATGCGTTGATCAAATGCATTTACAGTGAAGCAAGAAAATGAACACAATATTCGGGAAACTTAATAGTAAACACTTTCTCTTTTACCAAGATATGCTACATTTCTTTCATATAAGAAACAAAGAGAATGCCAAAACTTTAAACAGTGCATTTGCATTGAGGCAAACAAAACAAACAAAAACGAATGTTGATTCACAACAACAACAACAACAACAACAACAACAAAATAAAATAAAATTAAAATTAAATAAATAATTCCCTTCAATAATGGTACAGGATGCAGTCAATATAAAAATTTCAAAAATAAAAATTCGATTTTCTTCCGTCTTCTAATAGCGATCTCCCTGCCTTTACACCACCTGTTTGAGTGATGTATGTGTATTTGGTGTGTGTGAGGGTAAATGAGACAGGTGAGCGTGTATGTTGGTATAGATCGCCGCGCTTTGAGCCTTGGGGAAAGGCGCGTACATAGCATCCTGTATTATTATTATTATTATTATTATTATAAATAATGAATTAAATAAAATAAATTTTTAACAACTTCAAAACACATTTAACTCTATCTCAAAATATATCATGAAAGATATAGCTTCATTCCTAAGAAAGAAAAAAAACATACACATAAATTCACCCTTTGCTGTTATTCAGCACTTTTAAGTGGGCAGACACTGGGCATAAAACCAGAAAAATGTCAACAATCGATCAGCAGCATTTACACTGACGCAAGAAAATAGGCCTAAAGATTAAGAAAAGCCTAACCGTAAAAAAATACCAAAACGCGGAACAGAAATCGTTACGAAAGAATTTCCTTTTCACATGCTAATGCCACCTTAATTTCACTCCTAATTATGAGTAGAAAATACACTTTTTATTTTCGGCCATTTCTCTCAAAGGAAAACACCTCTTCTTTTTCCGTCCCTTGGCTGAAGTTGGCAATAAAAATTCACGTGTTATCGATTTATCTCCACAAACCCCTCCCCAGTAGCTAATTCCGGACCAGGCCGGTCAGATCTACAAGTCTTAATTAGCACCAGCCACTGCAGAGAACTGGAAATGCGCTTTTCTCCAATGTGGTTCATTTTTGGGTTCTTTTCCTTTATCTTACCCCCAAAAAGAAATGTTTATGACGTCTTAATGTTTATGACGTCTTACCCCCAAACAGAAATTTTGTGTGCGGAGGTAGAAAAGGGTTAGGGTAAGGGCTAGTTGCAGCGCTACAACTAACCCTGGCCCTAACCCTTTTCTGTAAAAAATCACTTTCCGATTAATAAATACTGTATTTTACTTTTAAAAAAATTGGGGGTAAGATAAAGGAAAAGTACCCATTTTTGTACTTCATGTATCATGATATATACCTTGAAACAGTCGGGCCAAATGTATTTCGGTCTGTCTGTCGATCGCCATATCTCAAGAACCACTGAACGGATTTTGACCAAACTTCATAGGAACATTATCCAGGTTAGTGGCCTAGACTGCCATCAGATTTGCTCTACCACAAAGATCAAAGTCACTGAACTAATTTTTGTTACTAAACACGTTGTTACACTCGTTGTTATGTTATCAGTAGTTGATTCAGCCCCGATGCTTGAATCCTGATAGGTGTAACTCAGATTCGTTTATCCACGCAACCTGTTCACTCAGCAACAAGACAGGAGTCGTCGTATGTTTTCCAACTTTATTCAGCGAACATCAACAACTGCATACAATCGCTTTTTCCACCTGTTCTCTTTTTCAACTGTCAACTCTCTTTTTGAAACAGTGCAGCACATCTCTATACTCCAGAAAAAGTTAGAACACTCCAGCGTGACGCACCGCAACCAATCAAAACAAACTTCGTCATCACTGTCTTACGTCATACAACATTCTTCATCATAAAAGAATCTTTCAGCTCTTATAGTGGATCTATCTAGATTCTTCGATCTATAGTGAACAACCAACTCTAGAAAATTCTCAAATAATATCGACCAACTAAAATTACCAACGTTATACAAAAGCTTCCCCTAACGACAACGCAAAATCAAATCAAAGATAAATACACTCTATTATTGCATGCTTTGCAAAACAAAACGATCGGATCTATCGTGCGCGTTTCAATGTAACACACGTTTTGTTCAATATCTCAAAAACCGCTGAAACGAGTTGGTTGAGTTTTGGTATAAAGGTAAGCCTACTTCAGATAAAGGACTATCCTTCAGTAGCAGTCCGTTTGTCGGTAATTTGGTCAGTCGGTCAGTTTGTCTATCCGAATGTATTCCTTTTGTTTAAAACATACTTTTTGACTTATCTCAAGAATAACTGAACCGAAATTCATCATTTTTACTTTGCGGTCACTTTAAACTACTGCTAAGTATGACAGATCATTCGTTTCGTATTTGTACTTTCTCAAAGGTCGAAGTCATTGTGCTTCATCACCGTATAAACCCATTTTGCGCTGAATCTGTTCATTGGCTGATCCAAATTAATGTTGATAATGTTTTGCTTGCAGATATTTTAGATCATGTCTCATCATGCCAAGTTTTTCTTTTTGTTTCGTTAGGATAAACCTAGTGACAACACCATAAAAAAACATGAACACTTTTGATAATGCTTATTTTTTGGCTATGTGTATGGATGTCTGGAAATACATTTTAATCGCTTGCCATCTTGTTGAAGTGGTTACAGATGGTGGCTGTACAAGAATATGAGGCAGAGGTAATGGTGGTACACGTGGTGGTGGTGGTGGTGGTGTATGAGTGTGTGTGTTTGTGTACGCGTGTATTTCATCATCATCATCATCATCATCATCATCATCATCATCATCATCATCATCATCATCATCATCATCATCATCATCATCATCGCCACCACCACCAACACCATCGCAGGATTCGATCACCACTGTCACAACAACTACAGAGCATCAATTAATGGTCATATCTTTAGGACAAAATGTTATTTATGACCATGCGGAATTACTCTTGGGAACGTATATTCATAACTAAGTCAATCAGCTGGACATAAATGAGTTACGCAAAATTAAAGCTAATGAGATTCCCTCCCCTTAGTACCCCAATCACACCATCTTCCGTTCAGGCCCATACCCTACAGCACACCACCACCCCTCTCCAACCCTCGTCTACTCACCCTCTCCCCTTGCCCCCTCCCCATCGCCCCAATCCAATGTTTGTGTTAGCCTAGAATGATTACGGCGAAACGACGTTGGTCGGTGAGTACAAACAAATGAACAACAACGACAACAAAAATAAAATTGTCCTACCTCCAATGAGCCGTTTGCGCAGGTTGTCCACGATAGAAGTAAGTGTCCTTGATGGCGAGTCCTTTGAAATTTGGTGGTTGAATTGTAGCAGAAATTATCCACAACGTTATGACACACACTTTCTTGCACAATGGGTAAAAAATCCCCACAAGTTTACAGCTTACAGTTGAATCACATGCACTATTTTGTTGGTGCCCTAATCAAACACAGAGGTTTTCTTAAAAGTCCAAATGGAACACTGCTTTCACCAATCTCTAATCTCCATTAAGGCGTGAAGGATTATAGAACTATGTCCTTTCTACGCTGTTCAGCTTAATCTCCAATCACAAACGGTTTCTGTTAACCGAACTCGAAGAATACTGCAGACAATCTCAAATATCCAGTGTTATTGATGAAAAGTTAAAAGTTGGTTAAAAGTAGCCGGTGCACCAAGAGTGACTGATCCAATATCACAAAGTACATGTCATGTTTGTGAATTGCGAGTTTCGATCAGAACGGTTGCATCCTTCCGAAGTTCTATTAATAACGTGTGCCAGTGCTGTTATATTACTACAATGAATCAGTTTGATGTTTACAGAAATTTTGGACAGCAACGATCCAAAATCGACTGGAGTGAATTCACAAACACTGACGAATCTGCGAAATTATAGGAATTACAAACACTCACATTTTAAACTAAAAGACAAGAATATTGACAAGATCTCTGAAAAATAGCACATTAAAAACAAATTAATTCATACCAACAACAGCGCTGGTGTTTAATTTAAATAGGTGCAATTGTGTTACTAGGAACATGATACATGTTTCTTGCTCAGCAAGTAAGTATCCAAGCTCATTTCATTAATAATAATAATAATAATAATAATAATAATAATAATAATAATAATAATAATAATAATAATAATAATAATAATAATACAGGATGCTATATACGCGCCTTTCCCCAAATCAATCAGGCTCAAAGTGCGGCGATCTATACCAACATACACGCTCACCTGTCTCAACCACCCTCACACACACCAAATACACATCCATCACTCAAACAGGTGGTGTAAAGGCAGAGAGATCGCTATTAGAAGACGGAAAGAAAATCAAATTTTTATTTTTGAAATGTTTTTATTGACTGCGTCTTGTACCATTATTGAAGGGAGGGAGGAAACCGGAGTGCCCGGAGAAAACCCTCGGTGACCTCAATAGTCTCGTACCTAAGTCACATACGTTCGCCCCTTGCGGGCATCGAACCCGCGACCTTCGGCATAGGAAACCGGCGACTTATCCACTGCGCCACGAGGATACCCCAAATATAATAGGCAAATCTGGTATGGCACTGCCTAGACCCAATTCTCTTCAGAGTGCGCGCTCCCACTAACAGGCACGCTCATAAATTTGCAAGTAAATGCATGCAAGCTTGCACACAGTAACATACAAACACCCAGTTACTTACCAGTGAGAACGCATGCTCGCACACAAACTATTATTTAGAGAGAGATTGAGACGAGGAGAGAGAGAGAAGAAGGAGGAGGAGGAGAAGAAGAAGAAGAAGAAGAAGAAGAAGAAGAAGAAGAAGAAGAAGAAGAAGAAGAAGAAGAAGAAGAAGAAGAAGAAGAAGAAGAAGAAGAAGAGATATACCGACTGACAGACAGAGAGGCAGAGAGAGACAAACAGACTGAACGCCAGAGACAGAGGTTTGGAGAAGGAAGGGCGACAACAATCGTGATTCTAAATTATGACTCGGGGAAGCGTTTGAATCGTTCTGGAACTACGTCATTTTAAGCATTAACCTAGGCTGTTGGATCTTCCAGTGCTATTGATTACATTTTAAATTCTCTACACCGAATGAGAAAAGAACTGTTTAACACACTACGTTTGGTAATTTCTCTGTGGTTTTCTAGATCGGTGAATTATTCTGCAAGTTTCCATCACTAGATAAGCCGTTAATTTCATTTATAAATCTGAAACCGCAGGTCCGACTCAGGAGAGACTGACTGAATGCTTCCTACCTTTTCTTTTATTCCCGATGAGACAATGTGCCTCTAAGTTCCATGATGTCATTAAAAACCCTCAACATGTAGTTCAAACTCTAAACAGATTTGTCGGAGAGGGGAAGCTCCGGATATATTCCAATGCCTACAAAATCTTGTATTCTGACTGTTAAAGTCTACACAGTTCAATTGTTTATTTTAAATTTAAACCCTACCTTTAGGAAAAGCTCTCCTAATCCGTATCTACCAAAAAGCCTTAGAAAACTAATTCCACTGATGTGATTTTTTTAAACCCACAAAACTTGAATAGTTATTGTTGTAAAGTGAGGTCTGAATGAGAAAGCATCCTACGTACTGTTTCCTGACATGAGACGTATTCGTAAAGTTTCTTCACCTAGACAATCAATAGGATCTGATAGGACAAAACCAGGACAGAGGAGAGTGATAGGATAGGCTGACATAGTAGGTTTACTATTTATTTTAAAAAAAGTTATTTAATCAATATTATATAGCGCTTTTTCAGGTTAATAGCTGCTCAAGGAGCTGGTCGATACAGGATCTAACTCAAGCTGCCCAGGTGCCCACCTACTGGCTCTCTCATAGTACTCATACAATATTTCTTCTGGTTACATTACATTACATTATTATTGCTTTAGGTCCAGCGGACTCTTCCGAGCCAAATCAGGACCGGACAACCCCTGATCCGCATAAAAGACCTGCTGAAACAACCCTAGTGGTAAAACCGAAAGCTCTCCACCAGCCAGTCACTTTACAATAAAGACATCCCACGCAGGGGACGGCTGAGGCTTCACCCCAACTTATCGAACCCCCGTTTACAAAAACAAAATAGAATACAAACATCATTATAAATTATCAACAAAACACATACATATAAAATGCCTACATTGCTAAATAATAACATCATAGGAAGCCCTAGTGACCACCTGGCAGAAAGCGTCCAATATTCCCAAGCTGATCCAACAGACCTCATACACAAACAAGGAGTCTTGTCCCGGAAGAGTTTTCAAGAAAAAAGGTAGGAGACTGGTCTAGCGAAGAAGACGATAATATAGCAGATTGATAGAACAGAGCAGGAATGAGAAAGAGCAAATGAGAAAGACAGCGACAGTGGGAATTTAAAGCACTAAATTTCCAGAAAGTGGGGATACTATTTATACTGAAACCCCCGGCACCCCCAATGGGGTTTTTCTTCTCGTTTGGGAAAACAGTTCTTAGAGTACAGAATGTATTTCAGCCAAATTACAACAGTAGCCTACATTACATATGGAAATTGCCCCGATGTTCGTAAACGGTCACACACCCATTCAACAGTGAGACAACTATCATCAGTACTGCTGTCTTAAATCTCTCATACAAAAAACACTTTAATAAGACTACAATTAACCAAGCGTACAGACAACATTGCAACACTAAAGGCATTCACACAAACAGAACTACTCTATGGATTTACATGGTATTTAAAAAAATTAATCAAATAAAGTATCACGAGTATTTTGAATTCTTGGAGTGTTTTAAATGAGATTACACATTAATAAACAGTACAAAGCACATGCAGTGTCTGTATTAATAGCGCTCCTTTTAGGCAGTTTCCTCTACAGATGATTTAATTATGACCTTATAAGTAACACTAATAGTAGCACGTCCTTGCCTAACTGTTCGTAAAATGACCTAAAATATCGAGAAAACCCTTTTTTCAGCGCCGTTAATAGTCCACAGCGACTCAACGAAGGCTTTTTAGTTTTGAGGTTAGGTCAGCCAGGCTAGCTATAAATAGCTTCGCCGATGCTTCCTTTCCTTTTCATATTATTTTCCCCAAGCCGCACTTCGGATGAGAGTATAAACCGAGGTCTAGTCTGTATCGCATACATTCCATCATAACGGACTTTAAAGATCCTGACGCTCATGTCCTAGACGGGTGAGTGCCGGTGACAAGAAAACACCCAGCATGCACCTAGGTCCTTCTCCCCCATCCCTGGCTGCCCAGGATTGTGCTCAGTTGTCCGGGCGGCGACTTTTTTTTTCCTAAATAAGAACAGGTCCTGGCCTAAAAATAGCTGCGCCCGAACATTTCCGAAGTTGGTTTCAGACAATCGGGTAAACCCAGTACTATATATAGGATTACAGGCACATGATCTCACCACTATTTGTATTATGATGTGTGCATGATATGATAAAATACTATTCACCCCCCTCCGAGAGTTCATATTTTTAATGTAACATTAAATCTCTCTTAAAAAAATCCCATAGTAATGTTGTGTACATGAAAAGTGAAGAGTACGTAGGCCTATATAATAAGCACACTCATAATGTAGAAAGACTACTGTAAAAACAAGCTTTTTCATTCTTTTTTAGGCATCCTATATAGTATTACCTTCCTGCATTCATGTACGTGTCAGTTGCTCATGAATACTAAAGAGAGATAATATATATCTGTATCTATATAACTTAGATCTATCTAACTACACAAGCACACACACATTTACGTATATATTGTATTACAATAGTATGTGTATATATAACTATTTCATATTCTCCTTTACAAATAAATAATAGAGTAACACCTTTTTTTACTTACATAAATACATGTACAATGTACATGTATTTATGTAAGTAAAAAAACAAATACAGCACTGAAAGGATGGATAATCAAAATATCTATATATAGGACAAGCGATCATAACATTATTATGTACTAATAAAACGATTCCAGATATTTAAAAAAAATGAACAAAAAGTAAACTATAGCATTACAATTTACATCTAGACCTAGTACTACAAAGAATATGTGTATCTTCACATAAATGTATGTGTATGCAACAATGTATACCTACACGCACACAAACATTACGCTACATAGACCTATACATAATTCATTCAAATACAAATACACACATACAAATATAAATACAAATAAATTATATAAGCATAATGACTAAAAATAATAATAATGTTTAATAAATAAATAAATAAATAAATAAATAATAATAATAATAATAATAATAATAATAATAATAATAATAATAATAATCAGGGATGTTGCTAGGAAATTTTTTCTTCGGCGATTTGGCCGAAACAGCCGTGAAACTTTCGGCTTTTTACAGAAAGTTTCGGCTTTCTCTTCCAAAGCAGTCTCACAAGTTTTTTGACTAGATTCACTACGTTAACGTGCACCCTCCTGTTACGTTGAAACGCGAATGGTAGTACGTCGGAAACGTATACGATAGATCTAATCGTTTCGTTTTGCAAAGTATTCAATAATAGAGTTTATTTACCTTTGATTTGAGTTTGCATTGTTGTTAGGAGAGGCTTTGTATAGCGTTGATAATTTGCGTTAGTCGATATTATTTGAGAATCTTCTGGATATGCGTGTTTACTCTTGATGGAAATTTCCCGATACATGTAGAAGCAAGAGGTCGTTCTGGAAGATATAAAAATATGTATTGACGTAAGTCAGTGATGACGATCTTTTATTCGATTGGTGGCAGTACGTCATTTTCTACCATGTACGAAATCTTTCCGGAAAAGAGAGAGGTTATTTAATCGTGTGCCGAGTCGGTGTTGAGAGAGTAAGGTTGTTGATAGTGATCTGGAGAGTTGCTGTGAAAGTTGTTGAGTTGAATTGAGAATTGTATGCAGTTGTTGGTGTGTGCTGAATAAAAGTGGAAAACTTCATACGTGGACTTTGTGACTTGTACGCTGTTTGGACGGGTTGCGTGAATAAACGAATCTGAGTTACACAACTATCAGGAATTCAAGCATCGGGGCTGAATCAGATACTGATAGAAAACACCAACATCGAACTGAGTGTAACATTTTGGGGGTCAAGCCGCGATTCACGCCATAGCCAAGGGTTCAACTGCTACAACAAGCGAGTCAACGTTACGAGAGGCAGTCATCGAGGGTAGCCGCCAACGAGTTGCGTCGAGAGGGGCCAACATACTGGGACTACATCCGATAGGTTCGGGTTGACTGCAAGGGCGTGTAGTCGCCGAAGAGTTGCTTCGTGAGCGAACAACAGAGCGGGACTACGTAGCTGCCGCAGGACTACGTCGAGGGACAGTCTCGGAGCTACATCGCCAGTGTTACAGAGAGCGGCGAGCGGACGTCGCGTCTACTTCAGCACAGGAGCGTATACATCAACACCAGCGTGGTGCAGCGTCGCATACGACGAGGACAGCGGGGCCTGCGTCAGCGAAGGCGACTAGTGGCAAGCATCAGCGCTACTGCAGAAAGCGTGCTGTTCTAGAACAGTCTAGAAAGGTACAGCACAGTCAAGAACTTTCCAGAAAAAGAACTCTACAGTCAAGAACTTTCCAGAAAAAGAACTTTCTTGAAAAGAACTTTCCAGAAGCATCAAGATGGCTGACTTCTGGCAGAAAGGGATTCAACTGAATCTAAAAGGCAAACAGCTGACGGAGTACGTCAAATCCCAGGAGAGAATACAAGAACGAGAATTAGAAGAGCAGCGTCGCCGTGAAGAAAGAGAATTGGAAGAGAAGCGTCTAGAAAAAGAAATAGAACTAGAACAGAAGCGTCTAGAAATTGAACAGCAGCGGCAAGAGAAAGAAGAGCAACGACGTCGTGAAGAAAGAGAGGAAAGAGAGGCTGAGCGTCAATACCAGCTAGAGTTGGCGCGTATCCAGAACAATCAGCATGCGCCACAAGTCACCAACGACCATACGGCTCCAAGATTGCCAGCTTTCGTCGACGGGAAGGACCAGATTGACTGTTATCTGGCGAGATTTGAAAGGTTTGCCAAAAGCTCTAACTGGCAACCTCAAGACTGGGCGATTCGACTAAGTGCACTTCTGACGGGAGAAGCACTCGACGTCTACACCAGATTGTCGGACGATGACGCTAAAGACTACGACGTCTTGAAAGAGGCCCTATTGCAGTGCTACAACTTTACAGAGAAGGGCTACCGTAAACGCTTCCGTGAATGCCGGCCTAAGTCAGGCGAGACGCCAAAGCAGTTTGTGGAGCGCCTGTCGTCATATCTACGCAAGTGGGTGGAGTTATCAGGCGAAAGGAAGTCTTACGACAGTCTCCATGACCTGATCGTGAAGGAACAATTTCTCAATGCCTGTCACAAGGACCTAGCGACCCACTTAGAAGAACAAAAGCTGCAGACGCTTAAAGATGTGACTGAGGCTGCTGAAAGATATCTTATCGCTCATGGGAAAACCCTGGGGCCACCCAGCGCGACGAAACATTTTCAGAAGACTGGAAACCATGGGAACCAGATCCATGGGAGCCAGACGAGCCAGAGACAGACGGACTCCACGCCTCCTCCCAGAGAAGGGCATTCAAGGGGCTGTTTCACCTGCAACGCTACAGACCACAGAGCGGCTAACTGTCCTCAAAACAAAAGTAGCGGACAGCGGAGCAGTACGGACAATTCAGCGGCGGGCAACCGGCAGAGGCGGTTCTCCAATCAACGGCAAACCAGTAGATCTGACCATCAAGTGTGCGGCGGGAGCGTCATTCTTCCGAGTGAGACCGAGCGCACAGCTACCCCTGCGGACGTGCAAGAGTGCATGACTGATGGCCAACTCCTCCTTGCCAACGGGAAATCCATCCCCGTCGTCGCCAGCGCAGCTGTGACCGTCCAGAACATGCCTGTTTCAAAGGGACGCGTCGGAAATCATGAAGTGACTGTCTTAAGAGACTCTGGCTGCAGTGGGGTCATCGTCAGAGAAGACCTAATCGCTAAAGAACAGTTCACTGGCGATTCAAAATGGACACTTATGGCCGACAGCAAATGTGTGAGAGCGCCAGTTGCGAAGATTCATGTCAACACCCCTTTCTACATAGGCGAAGTCGAAGCGGTTTGCCTGAAGAAGCCGCTGTATGATTTGATGATCGGGAATATCGACGGCGCGAGACGACCCGACGACCCCGATCCAGAGTGGAGTCCTGCCTCAACTCAACACGTCGAAGTTGTGGAGGAGGATCCATTGCCATTTCCCGATGGAGACCTTACAGAGCTGCTACGGGACAATGTGGTTACTCCGGCTCAGCCCTGCCGACCAGAGATCGTCGGTGCTGTCACTACCAGGGCCCAGGCCAAGAGAGACAAGACGTCTACGCCACTGAAGGTCGCCGACAACTCTAAAGCTGCCATCGTGGACCGAGATAAGCTGATCCAGCTCCAGGAAGCTGATAGTACTTTAAACAAGTACAGGAACCGCCAAGACCACGTGACCAAAGGCAGTGGTACGGTCTACTTTGAGGTGAAGGCCAAGATCTTGTACCGAATCTTCCAGCACCCGAGGGTCAATGGAGGGAAACCACTACGTCAAGTATTGGTACCGTTACCCCTAAGGCGCCAAGTGATGGAAGTAGCTCATGACTCTATCATGGGAGGTCACCTAGGCATCAGAAAGACGTCAGACAGAATCCAGGCGGTGTTCTACTGGCCAGGGCTTCATGCGGACGTCAGCCGTTTCTGCCGATCGTGTGACATTTGCCAGAAGACCATACCTCGAGGAAGGGTCCCGAAAGTGCCTATGCAGAGGATGCCTCTGATCGACCGACCTTTCAAGAGGGTGGCCTTAGACTTAATCGGCGAAATAAGACCTCCGAGTGAAGAAGGTCATCGGTGGGTACTGACTTTAGTGGACTATGCGACTCGGTACCCAGAAGCAGTGCCTCTGAAGAAGATTGACACTGAAACTGTTGCAGAGGCGCTGGTGGACATGTTCAGTAGACTTGGAGTGCCTGAAGAAATTCTGACAGACCTCGGGACGCAGTTCGTCTCTGACTGCATGAAGGAGGTCAACAGACTGCTGAGCATCCGGCATTTGACTACGACACCCTACCATCCAATGTGCAACGGGCTTGTCGAAAAGTTCAATGCTACGTTGAAGTCCACCCTGAAGAAACTGTGCAGCGAGCAGCCCAGACAATGGCATCGTTACATCAACGCCTTACTTTTCGCCTACAGAGAAGTACCGCAGGAGTCCACCGGCTTTTCTCCGTTCGAGCTGCTGTACGGAAGAACCATCCGAGGGCCGATGCACATCCTGAAAGAACTGTGGACGAAGGAAGTGGACACCCCAGAGGTGAAGAACAGTTACCAGTACGTGTTTGAGCTACGGGAGAAGCTGGAGCAGACTCTCGAGATAGCCAGAGAAAACCTGAAGAAGTCCCAGGACTGTGGAAAGCACTACTATGACCGTAGGGCTGTGAACAGGAAGTTTAAACCTGGCAACAAAGTGCTGGTGCTGCTACCTACTGATCATAATAAGTTGCTGATGCAGTGGAAAGGCCCGTACGAAGTGGAGACCGTGGTGGGTATCAACGACTACAAGGTGAAGGTCGGCCAGCATTCCAAGATATACCACGCCAACCTCCTTAAGCTGTACGTAGAAAGGCCATCAGAGACTGTGCACGCAGCAACAGCAGCTGTGACCGACAACAGCTTTGACAGCGAAGAACTGTTGGAACTGGGAGACTTCCACAGCAAAGAAGGCATCGATGATGTTAAGCTAGGACCGAGCTTGACGGAAGGTCAAAAGTTGGAGCTCAAGGACCTTATGGGCGAGTTTCCCCACAACTTCAGCGATGTCCCTGGCTCTACAACTTTGGTCGAACACGAAGTCCACCTCACTTCGAATATCCCTGTTCGATCCAAGCCCTTCCCGATCCCTTTCAAGGCCCGTGAATCCTTGAAGAAAGACATCGATGAGATGCTGAAGATGGGCATCATCAAGGAGTCCAGTTCCCCCTACGCGTCCCCTGTCGTGGTCGTGAAGAAGAAGGACGGGAGCAACCGAGTATGCATCGACTACAGGAAGGTTAATAAGATCACCGTCTTCGACCCTGAGCCGATGCCTACCGCAGCAGACCTCTTCCGCCAATTATCGGGGAGTAGAATCTTCTCAAAGATTGACCTCAGCAAAGGTTATTGGCAAGTCCCCGTGCGTCAACAGGACATACCAAAGACTGCTTTTATAACCCCTGATGGGACGTACGAGTGCCTAAGGATGCCCTTTGGTATGGTCAACAGCGGAGCTACCCTGAAGAGAGGGATGAAGAAGATGCTCAAAGGGATGGACAATGTCGTGTGTTACTGGGACGACCTGCTAGTCCACACTCGCACCTGGGAAGAGCATCTGCAGACCTTGAGGGAGCTGTTTCACCGTCTCACAGAAGCCAACCTGACTGTGAGACCCAGTAAGTGCATTCTGGGGACTGACAACGTAGACTTTATCGGCCATTCGCTGAAAGAAGGACAAAAGGGGCTTCTACTAGAAAACGTCACCAAGATTCTGAACGCTCCACGTCCCCAAACCAAGAAGCAGGTGCGATCTTTCCTGGGGTTGGCTGGATACTACAGGGAGTTTGTACCAAACTACTCCGCCATCACAGCACCCTTGTCGGACCTGGTGCGGAAAGGCTGTCCAAACCAAGTGCAGTGGGGACCGTCTCAGGAGAAGGCATACCAGACTGTGCGCGACCTCCTTTCGAAGGATCCGGTGCTACGACTGCCTGACACTTCCAAGGAATTCGTCTTAAGAACAGACGCAGCGGACGAAGGCATCGGCGCCATACTGATGCAGGAACACGAAGGGAAACTATTTCCGGTCAGTTACGCCAGCAAGAAGCTGTCCAGGGCTGAGAAAAATTACTCGACCATGGAGAAAGAGTGCCTTGCCATCATATGGGGAATCCGGAAGTTCGAACTGTACCTTCAAGGAGTGAAGTTCGTGCTACAGACTGATCACAAGCCGCTAACTTACTTGAACTCTGCCAAGTTTGTGAACAGTCGGATCATGAGATGGGCTATGTACTTGCAGAACTTTAACATGCGAGTAGAATCTATCAAAGGATCGGACAATGTTGGTGCGGACTTCCTCAGCAGAATGTGTGAGTAAAGAACATTGACTGTGTGGATGAACTGTGAACATTGACAATATCCAGACGGATTTGAAGATGAAAATCATTGACTCTGTGTGAATGAACTGAGAACGTTGATAGTGTTCAGAGAGTCTGAAATAAGTTTTAATTCTGAACTTTGATTGTGCATTACGTTTCAACGTTGTTGAAAGAAATTAGGTAAATTTCTTCTTGAGTGGGGGGTTATGTTACGTTGAAACGCGAATGGTAGTACGTCGGAAACGTATACGATAGATCTAATCGTTTCGTTTTGCAAAGTATTCAATAATAGAGTTTATTTACCTTTGATTTGAGTTTGCATTGTTGTTAGGAGAGGCTTTGTATAGCGTTGATAATTTGCGTTAGTCGATATTATTTGAGAATCTTCTGGATATGCGTGTTTACTCTTGATGGAAATTTCCCGATACATGTAGAAGCAAGAGGTCGTTCTGGAAGATATAAAAATATGTATTGACGTAAGTCAGTGATGACGATCTTTTATTCGATTGGTGGCAGTACGTCATTTTCTACCATGTACGAAATCTTTCCGGAAAAGAGAGAGGTTATTTAATCGTGTGCCGAGTCGGTGTTGAGAGAGTAAGGTTGTTGATAGTGATCTGGAGAGTTGCTGTGAAAGTTGTTGAGTTGAATTGAGAATTGTATGCAGTTGTTGGTGTGTGCTGAATAAAAGTGGAAAACTTCATACGTGGACTTTGTGACTTGTACGCTGTTTGGACGGGTTGCGTGAATAAACGAATCTGAGTTACACAACTATCAGGAATTCAAGCATCGGGGCTGAATCAGATACTGATAGAAAACACCAACATCGAACTGAGTGTAACACCTCCACCTCCATATATTAAAGGTGTTCTGTGGATGCATATCTTTGTAATAAAACATGATTTTAAGAATAGAATAAGAACTTTGAAAAGAAATTTTATTTTCTTAAATTTTAGACACACAAGAACAATAAAAAGTTTAGACTGTCCCTTGACAGACCACAATACTGTCAGAGTTTCTGGGTTTAACCTTAGTAATTATCGAATCCTCACCTAAACTGCAAGAGTACAGCACAGGAATATCGCAAAAATGGACAAAACCGAGCCGATTCACCCGTGAAAACTTCGGCTCGGCGAGCCGACATGACGGACAGTTTATCGGCTTTTAAAAAAAAAAATCGGCTAAAAGCCGAAGATCCGACCCAAACGACATCTCTGAATAATAATAATAATAATAATAATAATAATAATAATAATAATAATAATAATAATAATAATAATAATAATAATAATAGTGTAGTAAACCAGCTATACTACATATGTCTGCTTTAGATTAAGTGCATTAGGCCTACTACAGATTGTTCAGTTACACTACAGTCTGAATCTGTGACCCTGTGGCCTCTCGGCTGTCACAAATGTCAAGTGTCACAATCCTAGCACAGTAGTGCTCGGTTGTTTGTTTGTTTGTTTGTTTGTTTTGATCAGCCATGCCCATAGTCTAGTGCAGGTAAAATTGCTTCATCGATTAAAATTTGGGGGCATAAGGAACACACAGATAGATGAGCTGATCGCGCCATTTTGATCAAACTTTCTGGGCAGAAGGCGGAAATAACGAGTAACGACTGCCAACTTCGGAAATGTTCGGGCGCAGCTATTTTTAGGCCAGGACCTGTTCTTATTTAGGAAAAAAAAAGTCGCGTCCGGGCGTCAGACCATGCGCCCAAAGGCTGCGGGTGGGCGTCTCGGGCGCTTTGAGTTAGATCCTGTATCGGCCAGCGCTTTGAGCAGCTCTTGAGCTGGAAAAGCGCTATATAAGAACGATTAAATAAATTAAAAAAAAAATTAAATAAATAAAAATAAAAAATATTATTTTCCCCTTTACCAACAACTGGCCCGCTGGTGTCAGTATAAATCGGTCCAGTAGTCACCTAAATGCGAAAGTGTCGTGTGACTATAATCTACAAACAACAACAACAACATCATCCTTTCCTTTCCTTTCACTGGAAGGGAGGGTGCAGGCAAGCTATAAATAGACCGCAGCAAGCAAAATGTGGAGGCACTAAACAGTGCTGCTCACATAGACATTGAGCTGGTGTGAGTCAGTCAGCAAATAAGCCCAAGTCGAAGTAAGAAAATGAGAATATAAAAAATAAAAAGTCAAACAATTAAACAAGAAATGTGTTTTAAAAGTCAATAATTATATTGTTATTAAAATAGGTTAAGTCAAGTTAGATTTCTACAAAATACTGAATCTTGCCGCTCGTACAACGGCAGGAGAGAAACTGACTGGAAGAGCTGTTGTCACTGTGACATTTTAACGGGGTATAGAACAGCTTTAGGGATGAAGAGCATTGGAGCATAAAACAATACCCGATGATTAGCTGGGAGCCAAAGGAACTTGGCATTTCTGTCCCCATTTAAAGAGAGAGAGAGAGAGAGAGAGAGAGAGAGAGAGAGAGAGAGAGAGAGAGAGCCGGAGAGGAAGGGAGAGAGATAAACATTTATTAGGAACGGGGATAAAAAATAAAGAAAATTATATTTGCATTGAAGCTTACGATGTCATGGTCACCTGACTCCATCCCCGAGTATTTGTGCTTAACAGTGATTATTTAATCAATTGAAGACGAAATTGGAAACGCACTCAAGCACACAGTACAACACACACGCATATTTGCAATACATCACAACTGGGTTTATTTAAGAATGTAGGAATCGGAAAGTGATTTTTGTAGTGAAAAGGGTTAGGGCAAGGGCTAGGGATAGATCTACAACTAACAAGATTCAAGATTTAATCCCATTACTAGCCCCTTTTGGGGTGTGGAGGATACAAAAACATAAGCATAACAATCATAAAGCGGTTGTTAAAAAATAAAATAAAACAAAATAAAAATAACAGCAACATTACTAACATTCCACTTTAACATTTACAACAATAACATTTTGCTAATATTATTAGTATACGCCCTTTCCTAATTTTATAAATTTACTCAATTTTAGTAACACATGTTTTCTTTCCCGAAACAAATGACACAAGTTAAACATTGACTTGCACGATAAATATTTACTACATATAAACATTTGTCGAATATGCTTGTGTTTTGGACACTCAAAAATAAAGTGAAATTCATCCCCAATTGAACCCATATTGCAGTCCTTACAAAATCTTTCTTTCCTTGTTACACCTTCCCGCCTTCCTAATTCTATTTGTAACTTATGATCTGAACAACGAAATTTTATCAAAGTATGAATATAAATATCAGGTAATTGAGATATATACTTTTCACGACCAAACTGTAATTTAACACTTTTGTAGAAAAAACATTTGCTGCTTTCGTCAAGAGACTGTTTCCATGTCAGTATAAAGTTATTCTTTAAAGAGATGGCTACATTTTTGCATAACGAATCTGTTTGAACCCTTACCCGAACCATTGTCTAAAAAGTTGACATAGTTCGTCTCCTATAGGCGACGAAATAGGTCGAATTTTCTTCAAAATTGACTGTATTTTCTCGATCCCGGATAGAGCGCTCCCGTGTACTTAAAACACTCTCATGCACTACAACTGCACTCCCATGCACTAAAAGAGCACTCCCGCGCACTTAGAAAAAAGTGGGGGCCTGGAAAAAAAAGTGGGTTCCAAGCACATAAACCAATTTGGTACTAAGAAAGACAAGGTCTGCTAGTGCTACCCATTTGTGCGTTTATTCACGTACACACACACACACACACGCACAAACATATATTCACACACACACACACACAGGCACTTGCACATGCACAAACAACGGATGGCAGCCTTCTAAACTCAGCTAAAGAACAATTATATAGATAAAAACGTGCACTACATAATCAGTAATCGATGACGTGCCACTCCTGTAAATATTTAAAGACGCCAAAAACAAGACATCAACAACACCAAGGTCGAATTCTGCTAAACAAAATGTACTATGAAATCTCAAAATCGAATAAAAATCTTTGTATATTACTTTGAAATTACTTACAAATTGCTTTGGATACAGTTCAAAACAAATTGACAAACTTTCTTTTCCTGTTTATGCGATGGAATTCTGTTTATCCAGTAATTGTTTTACTTTTAAATGTTCAGAATCCATAGAACTGTTCTCAACTGCTAAGGAAGTGTTCAGTGCGTAAGAAAATATTTTTTTTAAAACAATGTAACCAAAACAAAAGATGCTATTATAAATGTGAAAGTGCGGTAAAAAAACAACAACAACAACACAAGAAGCAACATTAATATTTTGTCGCTAAAGTAAGATATCACTCAAAGCGAGATTCAGAATGTTACAATATTATAATCTCATAAACTAGTTTTTTGTTGCTTTCGTAGAGTGAGTATTATCTCAGAGAATATCTGAAGGCGCTAGGTATCAAAATAAATACAGCATATGCGTGTGTGGCGGAATGGGGGGGGGGGGGTCGACTGGTTCAAGCTTGGGAGAGAGGTTGTCTACCTTCCATTTGTTGGTTAGATTAGCCTTGGGTGGCTCCTGCTGTGGATTATGCAGGACAAGGCGACACGACAGTTGTTTTCTCCGGCTGATCATTCGTCTTCTGTTTTTTTGTGGTGAGCAGGACTGCATTGTCGGCAGGCTATTTATGCAAGTCAGTGGCAGTGACTTTGCAGATAGTTTCGTTGAACTAGTAGCTGTGGGATCTGTGGCGGAAAAGGAGGCGACTGGTTTAAGCTTGGGAGAGAGGTTGCCTACCTTCTATTCGTTGGATAGACTAGACTTGGGTGGCTCCTGCTGTGCAGAATCCTGTGGAGTGGCCATTGGGTTATGCAGGACAAGGCGACACGACATTTGTTCTCCCCGGCTGACCGCTCGTCTTCTGCTTTTGGTGGTGAGAGTACTACATGGTCGGGAGGCATTTTATGCAAATCAATGGCAGTGAACGTTGCAGAGAATGTCGTTGAACTAGTCGCCGGCAAACCGGTTTACTATCAACAACTTTTTTGAAATGATGATGATTATTATTGTTGTCAAGGTAACGACGTGACGATTCGTCCTTAACGCTAACGCAATAGGACGTTAAGCTTCGTTATTCCTTCCAACCAACACAAACCGAAAGGTACCTGGTTCGAATCCCGGATTGGCCAACGTGTGACCCTATTATTTTCCCCTTACCATCAACTGGTTCGCTGGTGTCAGAATAATGTGACCAGTAGTCGCCTATACGCTCCGGTGTCGTGTGACTATAATCTACAATTACCAACCCGCTTAACCGCCCTGCAGGACAAATAATTTTATGTTCCTCTTACGAGGGATAAACGAACATAACAGTTCGGATCGGGCCGTGTACTCAAGGTGGTGGCGGATAGACGGGAGTCAAATGCTCCGCTCGGCTACCAGTGGTGCAACGACCGGTAACAGGATGATGCTGGGCCGTGGTAACTGTTGAAGGCAGTTTGTTTAAACTGCTAAATCGGTGAATGGAGACTGCATTGGCGTATGGGATTAGAAAAAGAAAAAAAAAACACGTCTCCATGATGCCGTCACCCGATAGGCCTTTTTTTCTTTTCTTTTCTTTTTTTTCCATCTGGAAGGGTACACTATTTTGTAACGCAATACCAAGTTTTAAAGAAAGCCGACCATTAGTTTCAGAGGAAAGTGCGCAAAATAAATAACTAAATAAAACTTAAAATGTTACGTCACCACGATGACGTCACTCGATATACATAGGTTTTGACAAAGGCTCCACGCACCTGCACACTCTCATTACATACAAAGTTTAAAGGGAATGTCAACCAAAAACTTAAAAGAAAATGTAAATGATGACGTCATCATGATTACATCACTCGATTTGCATAAGTTGGGTTCTACGTTAGAGGCATAGGTTAGCATATACCAAATTTGAACCAAATCCCTCCAGTAGTTTGGGAAAAAATACCACGCCGGAAGGATGTCCGACGCCGGACGGGCGGACAAAGCCTCAAATATTAATTAACAGTGCTTTACAGCTCGGGAACTAATAAAATCTTTAGAATGAAAGCGATTGAGATAGAAAATCAGACGGGGGAAAAAAACACAAGATGGCAATCACATTTAAAACCAATCTGTTGGTTTCAACTGGGGTTAACTGCGATTTGAAGGATCAAAATGGCAATTTTTTTTAGTTTTATTGGTTTTATTCTCCAACTGGATTTTGTCTAGAGATAGCCACACACACACGCACGCGTGCGCGCACACACCCACACACGCGCGCTCACACACACATATTTCTCTCTATCTTTCTCTCTGTCTCTCCCTCTCTCTCACCCACACACACACACACACACTCTCTCTCACACACTCTTTTTCTCACACACTCAATCAAACATACACACACTCTATCTCTTACACACGCAAACACTCTCTCTTCCCCTTGCGCCCCCTCCAACACATGCACACACAAACGGAAACACGCGCGCATCCACACAAAGACAGGGAGAGAGAGACAGAGAGAGAGAGAGAGACACACACACACACACACACACACAGACCCACATGTACACACACACGCACTCTCTCTCTGTATTTATCACACAAACACATATACACTCTCTTTTCCCCGCGTCCACTACCAGACACGCACACACACATACAATACGCAATACAGAGAGAGAGGGAGAGACAGAGAGACCACAACAGCAATGGCGCTTGTTTCCAGTGTCCTAATATACCTCTCTCACCTCACTCTTCCTCATATTTAATTTCAACTCGAAGGGTGGATTTATGCGCAATGCTTTGGATTAGGAAATCAATAAGGCAAAAGCGCGAGCATCTCTCCAATTATCACTACTCAGTTGTCAACGAAAATGACAGGATGTTGAAACTAATCAACAAGCAAAAGAACAGGAAGCAAAACCGTTCATAGCCGGCCGTCTCAATCAGCCGGATCTGACAACACGAGGATTGCATGTCGCTAAGGAATAATGCATCTTTGTATTGAGTAAGTGTTATATATGATACATACACTCCTGAAATATTGGCGAAGTGATAGCATCTCAAATGACAGTCTGTAACGCACACATATCCAAGATATCCCATATCCCCAATTAAAGTCATGGACAGTAACATTAAATACAATTTAAGTCGATTACAACCAGTCAAGTGTGTGCAAGTTGGCCAGCCTGCGTGCGCGTGTGATTCTTGAACACTTTTAAATGAAATTTTATTGTACGCTGTGGATGTGTGTATGTATATGTGTGTGTTAGAGAGGGAGGGAGGGAGAGAGAGAGAGAGAGAGAGAGAGAGAGAGTGAGAGAGAGAGAGCACAAGCTGTGTCATCTATAATTGTATTTGTTAAAGCGAACGAGTGTTTTTCTTAAAGTCAATTAATATTGTTATTATTATTGTGATGTTTAGTTGTGTCGACTGTACACTACAGTGTAATTTCTTGAAATAGATAATAAAATTGTCTTCTCTTATCTTAGAACCTTATGCCCGCAGACTCCAGACTGTTTAAAAATGTACAGGAAGTTTTGTCTAAAAAAATGTACACCAATCACTATGATGGAACGTCTCATTGATTAAACTTCACAGGATTTTACTATTGCTGTGGATCCTGTTTTTACGTCACATTTTGCAACACAGTATTTTATATTTAATATATATTTTATATTATATACTTTTTTAATATTGTGAAAGTGTTATATTTTATCATCAAGTATTTCAAGGTGTACTAAGCAAAATTCAGTTGTAAACGTGCTTCCGAATTAATTTCAGTAATAGCAACCTTAATTTACAAACAGTTGCTAACAGTAGTCAAATGAGCATTTTTAACATGAAGTATGCTCGCAGTCATCCAACTTATTACTGTTGCCGCGAACAAATTTTATGAGCACATGGATCATGCATGTACAACACCCCACATGCATCGTCAAAGAGTATCTTTTTAACCTCTGCGCACTGCACAAGCTTTAATGCAATATTTATATATTGATTTTTCCCCTTGATCTTTTGTCTTTTTGGCTGTATACATTCGTTTTATGTAATCATGCTTTCTAGTTTTCTCTTTTTTGTAATTAGAAAAACAAATTTTTTTTATTACTTTTTAATTCATGTTTTTCCCTTGCATGACCACTCAACGCTGTTGCTTTTGTTGCTGTTGTTGTTGATGCTGTTGCTGTTGTTGTTGCTGCTGTTGCTGTTTTTTTTTTAAATCATGCCGTGCGTTTCATATTTCTTTTGATCAATTGTATAGCACATGTCTTGTGTTTTAATATTATATTAAATTGTAACAAGTAGACCTTGTGGCCATCTCACTGAATAAATAGCCATTCTACATTTTGTAAGACTGGCAGTATAAATACGGAAATAAATCATCATCATTATTTCTACGACTGAAAGTTTTGTCCTCTCGCAGACATTCAATAAAAAAATATTAACTCCGCTTGCTAATGCTGAGGTTTGGATTGTTAATACAATACTATACAATACGAATACAGGGGGTCCTCGAGTTACGACGTTGATCCGTTCGTTGGACGCGTCGTAACCCGATTTCATCGTAAGTCGGAACGTAAGTTGGAACTTAAAGAAAAATACCTGAACTGTACGTACAGTGCTAGATACTGTACTGTAACTGTTAATGACATAAAAAACGTATTAATATTATAATGTCCATTTTAACTTCCATGGTGATGGCCTTTCTTTTCTTTGATGCACTAGCATCAGAAGAGTCTGATTGACGTTTAGGAGCCATAACCAAGGGCAAAAAACGATAAAACACGTGAGAGAGATAGACGGCGTAAACAACCAAACTGGCGTATGTGCTGTGACTGAGCGTACGAAGCGACGCCAGCGTAGGAAGCGACGCCGTCTTCCCCGCCGTATAACCACAACAAAGCGTATTCTTCCGCCGCTCGCCAGAAACTAGCTCCCGTTTGTTTACGTCGCTTACGACGCTAAACCGCGTAAGACGGAACGACGCGTAATATTAGGCTATTTATTATATTTTTATGGGGAGGAGCGTCGTAACCACGAAACAACGTAAGTCGAGACCGGCGTAACCCGTGGACTTACTGTATATTTGTCTCACACGGAGCAGCTGCAATGGCGGCAGCTCGTAAGCATTTACAAATTTAACAAGTATAAGCTTCCACGACAAAAAAAGCATTTCAGAACACAAAAAGCTAACAGTATCAATATATCTATAAAAGTAGAATTAAAACACTAACACTAGATCACCCTAGGTGGCACAATCACAACTCAACTCTATGCATCATATCACAAATAGCAACTGCATTGAGATTAATATGAAAAAATGATACACAAAAATAAATTTTAAAAAATAAATATCACCTTCTCTCCCACTATCTACAGCCCCTTCCACCAACCTCACATCTACACTCAAACACTCACGCAGCATGCTCGCTGACACCGAGGTCCTTTATTGCTTAAAAGATGTGGGTCTCAGAAGAGCCTCAAATACAGAGAGAAATCCACATTTACTTAAATACAAATAGTCCTACCTCTACAAATATTCACAATCGTACACAATCGTTTTCTGACTCGAACCCACGTCACCCAAGACTCACTATGGCTAACACTAACAGCTTGTGCTCTGTGCATTACGCCACATCAACCCACTGATTTAACAATATTAATAATAGTAATCATCCTTATCTTCATCCTCCTCCTCTTCATCATCATCATCATCATCATCATCATCGAATAATAATAATAATAATAATAATAATAATAATAATAATAATAATAATAATAATGGTAATAATAATAATAATAGTAACAATAACAACAACAACAACAATAATAATAATAATAAAAATAATAATAATAATAATAATAATAATAATAATAATAATAATAATAATAATAATAATAATAATAATAATAATAATAATAATATAACGTGTGTTATAGCGCACAAATAATACACACTTTCAATAATAGTTGAATGCCGCTCTACCACTAGCAGCTAAAAAAAAACAGCCGGACAATGTTATAACAAAGTTTTAAATTCAGCATAGTTATTTGTCAAGATTTTAAGTCAAATAACTGCACCCCAAAGATTGATTGATTGATTGATTCTTGCTTTAGGTCCAGCGGACTCCTCCGAGCCAAATCAGGACCGGACAACCCCCAATCCTCATAAAAGATCTGCCGAAACAACCCTAGTGGGAAAATTGAACGCCCTCCACCGGCCAGTCACTTTACAATAAAGACATCCCACGCGGGGGACGGCTGAGGGTTGACCTCAACTACGCGAACACCCCGGTTACAAAAACAAAATAGAATACAAACATCATTATAAATCATCAATGAAACACATACATATAAAATGCCTATAGTGCTAAATAGTACAATCATAGGAAGCCCTAGTGACCACCCGGCAGAAAGCGTCCAACACTCCCAAGCTGATCCAACAGACCTCATACACAAACAAGGAGTCTTGTCCAGGAAGAGTTTTCAAGAAAAAAGGTAGGTCATTGATCTAGCGAAGAAGAAGATAGGATAGCAGAGTGAAGGACAGAGCAGGAATAGGAAAGAGTAAATGAGGAAGACAGCGACAGTGGGAATTTAAAGCACTAAATTTCCATAAAGTGGGGATACTATTTATACTGAAAAACCCCGGCACTACAACGGGGGTACTGTTGCCGCAGTGAATCTGTCTTGCCTATAAAGGAAAGACAGGTTTTCAACTGTGGCTTTCACTGTTCCCTTTATAGGTTTGAACAATCTACAGTGGCAAGATTGCTCATGACCCCAAGGGGTGCACCCCAAAGAAGATTTTAGTTTGAATTTTTTTTTTTAAATTTAGCACAGATTTTAATTCCAATAAATGCAATCCAAACTAGATTTTAAATCAACACTGAATCAAAATAAGATTTTAATTTAAAACTCCAACACAAACAAGATTTTAATTTATAACTGGTGTGTTTTTAAAATGTTATATCGCAACAAAAACAATGGTTTTAAATCGACTGGGGATCAGTAATGAGATGCCGTATAAAGAATATAAAATAAATTAAAATTAATGTTAGTCTGATTACCGTCATTCACACTGTACCATCGGTATCCCGACTGATTATATTACAGAATCCTGTATCGATCTGTCATTGGCAACATTATCAAACTGAGCTCAACACATGTTAAACAAGCTATTAATTACTGCGAAACAGAAGAAAAAACCTTAAAGGGCCCGGGTATACAGGATTTTGTGCAACTTTAAATGATTATATAATGGGCAATTGTCGTTCAAACCGAGTGCTAAGATTTTAAGGCTCGTCTTATTTGTTCTGTAAACGAACAACTGTGTTTACTATACATACTCAAAACTGACATTAATAGGCTAATAAATAATTAAACGTATCGGTGTTTTTTACGGTGGGCAACATTTACTGTGAATTTTAAAAGAATCTGCGACGCGGAAATGTGTTATTTGGGGTCTCTTTAATGATTTTATTTGAAAACTACACCACAGCCAAAGGGCTATGACCGAACGTTGCCCGATAATTAGATTGCAAAACACATGACGCAAAACAAAACATGAATATTGAAATTCAATTTTAGTCAACAATGCTTCCAAACGCGAACACGTCATGGAAGAGATGAACCGCATAACAGCTACAAACGTGGGAATGATTTAGCAATTTTGGAAAATGGGAATCCCACGAAAAACACACACGCGCACATGCCACCACATACGGGCTTACACGCATGCTGAACAGAACACTGAACATACTCGTATATATATATCTATATATATCTATATATCTATATATATATATATATATATATATATATATATATATATATATATATATATATATATATATATATATATATATATATATATATATATATATATATATATATATATATATATATATATATATATATATATATATATATATATCTATATCTATATATCTATATATATCTATATATCTATATATATATATATATATATATATATATATATATATATATATATTGACTAAACGTCCTAGGAACGTTACTTCTAGATAGTGGCCATCCTCCTGTGCTATCATATTTGCTTTTCCTCAAAGGTCAAGGCTGCTGGTGTCAATTCCTCACTAAACACGCAGTGTGAAAGCTTTGACACTGCCCTCTGCTAATTATAATAGTTGTCCATCAATCAATCATCAAGGATTTTTATAGCGCACATATTCCACCGTATTTGGCGACTCAAGGCGCTGGCCGATACAGGATCTAACTCAAGCCGCCCGAGGCGCCAACTTGCAGCCTTTGGGCGCATCGTAATAACGCTCCAGACAAACTGAGCACAATCCTGGGCAGCCAGGGATGGGGGAGAAGGACCTAGGTGCATGCTGGGTGTGTTCTTGTCACCGGCACTCACCCGTCTAGGACATGAGCGTCAGGATCTTTAAAGTCCGTTATGATGGAATGTATGCGACACAGACTAGACCTCGGTTTATACTCTCATCCAAAGGAGTAGGAAACGGGAGTAAAGTGTCTTTCCCAAGTACACAACACAATGCCGCGACCTGGGCTCGAGCCCGGGACCTTCAGATCCGCAAGCCAAAGCTCTACCATTAGGCCACCATGCCACTGATAGTGGTAAACAACATACACTCGGTGGCAACGAGTCGAGCTCGGTGGCAGACCTGCTCTAGGAGCCGTCCAGATCCACAGGCGCTTGAGCTGCTAGGACAGAGGACCTATGTATATTGCATTCCCCACCGCCGTCGAGATTATGGGTTCGAGAAGTCCAGGCGGCGACAGCAACCTGTGGGAGTTACCAACACGCAACTCCAACTCATCCGTCAACCTTCATTTTCTTCTTGGTTGGATTCCATCGACTTGGCGGCGGTTGCTCTTCGCCGATGGCGCCTCGTCCCGCCGTGCCTTTCCCTGGCAGTCCGTTTTCCTTTCGCTACGATTGGACATCACAGGAACCATTGTGGAGAGTGGCGACTCCGGATTGCATCGCTTAATTAACGCCGCCAGTGCTCCTTCGTGATTATACCCCTCCTCACTACACGGCCTTCATGCTGGGTCATCACCGACCTTCTCCATCACCTGGACTTCTTAACTCGTCATCGAGTGAGCCTCTTCTTTCCATTTGCGCGTCTGCTTCTTCATCTAGAGTACCGCCACGAGCGCACCGCACTACCTAACTTCTTACTCATCACGCTTCTTTATTCACGTCCCCTATACGCCAAGGTGTCCGGGGACACTAATCTACGCAACGAACGAACGAATCGTGGTAAACTGGCTCGGAGGAATAGCGGTGAAGGCTTTGGACTCACAGGTCCGAGGTCAGTGATTCGTTTATCGGCTGAGCTCATAAGGCAGCTTTTGTTAACTGTCTTCAATTATGTTTTTTATGTTTTATTGAATGTATATGCGTGTGCTTTTGTTTTTAATATTTTTTAATTTAGACTATTTGAAAGTTATTGCTATTATTATTATTATTATTATTATTATTATTATTATTATTATTATTATTATTATTATTATTATTATTATTATTATGGTTGTTGTTGTTGTCATTGCAAGGGGATAGTGGGTGGTGGGGAGGGAGGCTGTTGTTTCTGTTGCTGTTGTTGTTGTCGTTGTTTTAAGTACTGTATTGAATCAGCAAGACATTCACTTATTTTGGATACTACTAAAAAGGACAGACTAGTTTAATATTATAATCTTCTGAACTTCGACATTGTTACGATAACGACGCACACGATGATTAGGATTATTGTGTTTAGGCACTATGCGTGCGATAATAGCATTTACGTACCCTTGATTCTATGCAGTGGCTGAAAAGCCTTGCATAATGTTTGATTTCCTCGGTCGACAGTGTTGTAGTAATTTTGAGAACTTATTGTTTACGACCGACCGAAGATTCCAGGTCTATCTCGTAACAGAAGATCACATTTTCGAAGGCTGTAGAACATTCTATGAAGTAAGGCGGTGCGTAATTCCGGTTTCGTGTTTTATTGTGATTGGTTTTTGATTGCATCGGTCTGGAACTTTCTGTATTTTTCGACATTGTTGAGAGAATATATAAGGAACGCTGTCTGCGTGCCTGGAGAGTGTTTTTCGGAAACAGACTTTTATTGCAGTTGTTGATTACTGTCTGCATCTTTTGCTGAATAAAGTTGAAAAACTTTATAACGACGACTCCTGCCTTGTTACTGAGTGAACGGGCTGCGTGGATGACGAATTCGGGTGACACCAGATTCAAGCAGCGGGGCTTGTAACAAACACAAAAGAATATTTTTTTAAAAAATGTAATAATACAAAAATAACGAAAAAAAACCCCATAACTTTCAAGATAAAAGCACATAACTGCGGTTTGTTTAAATTCTGTACACAGTGTAAAACACTGTCGTTTGGCAAATAATGCCAAAACACAAAATAATTAAAATGTCGTTGTTCTCTCACTGGTTAAAACAATGGAAAAAAATGACAAGATGAAAACAGTGTACAGCGCGCCAACACTTAGCAACTCTTTGAGCTGATCAAGGTGCTGGCCGAACTCAGGATCGAACTCAAGCCGTCTAAGACGCCAGCTCGCTGCCTCAAGTACGCTGTCGAAAGTCTCGCTATTGCACCTACTGTGTATTTCACGTCATTTTGACCTGTCCATATGAACGGAATCGGAACTAAAAGACTGGGAATCACCGAAACATGTTTTGAACAATTTGAAATTATTTATGTGTTATTTATTTATTTATTTATTTATTTATTTATTTATTTATTTTATCCTACTGTGTTTTGCCAGGTAATGGCAATAATGATCAAATACAACTTACCTCTCGTTTAATATATCAGAACTGAACCGAACAAATTAATGCAGACACCGTAGCATCATGCTCATCCTATAGAAATCTTTACAGCCAAAACCACAACCTTGTGCATCAAGCTCAATCTCAATTGCACTGTTTTATAAAGCCACGGACTGCAATCAGTATCACACAAAATCGTAAGTTGCAAGACGCAAGACAGTGCCGCGTATAATAGAAATACAATGTATCTAGTTAAGGTATCAGGACACAGCCAGAACAATTACAAATAAACGATGATGATGATGATGATGATGACATAGTCTTGTATAGCGCAGGTACTCACGGTTAAAGTACGCGCACGTTGGGGTTGAGAAGAAACGCGTGAGTGGCCATCAGGCGCATAAAAGTTCAAATGTACAGTACTGTTTACAGTTAGGACCCATGAGGGCAGATTAGCGTAATTTGAGACTTTGAAGACGTCTTGATGGCCATCTCGAAGCCAACTGCTGTCATAACTTCTTCTTCTTTTATACATTTTAACGTCCCCGGACACCATGGCGTATAAGGGACATAAAAGTTGTTAAAAAAGGTAAAAAGGTAAAGGTAGTCCCATAGCCTTGTGGCCGTAGGGGAGCGTGATGTTGGAGATCACACTTATCTTGGGCCAGCGTAATGAGGGTGATGCCCAACTCTCTCCCTCGCTGCTTTACCTTCCCCACCCTCAAGAGAGTAGGTACTCAATCACAGTTGAGTCAACTGGGGGCGTTGTTGTTTGTCGCTTCACACCTTAGCGGTCACCCATCCAAGTGCTAACCGCACCGGACGGTGCTTCACTTTCGACACAGTAGCGAGTGCTCCAACCACTGCACTATCCGACACCCCAGTTGCATAGGAAAGCTTATTAATACACCGTAAAAATGTGCCCCGGTGATAACGAGACCAGGTGTGTCCAGAATAGAGATCAACTCCGCATTGTGGTCTGTAGGCCACCCAACCACGGAATTGGATCACTAATTCCGTGACCCAACCGTGACCAATACCCCGAGCCAACACCATGGTTATAGTATAGTCCGGGCACGGCCACAGCGGGGCACCTACAAACGCTATGATTATATGATCACACTCAAAAAGTGCAAGCAGAGGGTGCTGGAATTACAGAAATGTCCCCACCGCCGAGGGATGGGCGAGTTGAGCAGTCTGAACGACAACACCGACACCCGCACTCTCTACCAGAAACTTCACCATGTCCAGGATAGTCCCGGCCAGCCTCAACCTATCATGGAGTGGGGAAAAATGGCTCGCCAAGAAATGACACCCAAAAAGGTAATGGTCAAAAGAAATATCCCCTCCACATATACACCTACGATGGTCATGGATATGATTAAATATTGTATGCCTGACCATGAGCCTACAAGCCATGGATCGCAAGTGTACAGGGATTGAGGAATACAACGAAATGGCTTATGTATGGGGGAGAAAATAAGATTATTTTTACCAGCATTCCAATTTTTAAATTCGACCTGTCATGCCCTCCAACCCTGAGCATCAGCTTTGCAGCAAAGTTCGGCCGCTGAAGGGGGAACCGGAGCCGACGTGGAAGCGCTCCCAGAGGACCCAACCCTCGCAGCCCTATCTGCCTGCTCATTTTTCGCTATGCCTACATGCGAGGGCACCCACATGATAGCCAGTGAAATACCGGCGTCCCTAACTATTTCGGCATACTCTAGGCTGTCAGAGAGGAGCTTTGGCCTGGATCTGGAACTCCCCTGCTCGAGACTGTCGAGGACGGACATCGAATCGGAAACTATGGTAATACCCAGTCCCGCAAGGAGGTCCGCCTCGGAAAGCGCCATAAGGGCGTAGTTTATGGCCAAGAGTTCGGCTGTGTAGATGTCAGTGCCTGGGGGCGCCCCAAAGGACCAGGACCCCATCCCGGCAATGTGGAAACCGAAGCCAGCGGAACCATTATCTAAAACAGAACCATCGGTATACACCCTAATGGGACCGGGAGCGTCCTGCAAGCGCTCGCGGGCTAGCTGTGAAAGAAGTGGGAGATCCCTATCCCTGCTGAGACCTTCAAATGCGGAGCCAACCACAAACGGGGGAGGTTCCCAGGGAGGTCGAGGAGCGGGAGCCTTCTCTATAATACATAGAGTGGGGTCGAAACCCTGCATAAAACCAGAAGCCACCTCCCCAATCCCCACAATATGTTTTGCTCCTATAGGCCAGTAGAACCTGGTGGACAGCTCAAGGACAGTTGAATTGTCCTGTACCCCGGCCCTACAGGCATATCTACTACAATTTTTGGTAATTTGTAGCCACAGTGGCAATATTCCTGCCAACTGGTAAACTTGCCTAGTTGGTACCGAGCCTGGCAAGCCCAAACACTCGGAACACTCGCCTGAGGGCAACACACTCGACTGCCACCAATCTGTTTATTGCAGTTTTTGATAGGTCGTAAAGTAGCTCGGACCCGAATAGCAATCTGGACCTAACCAGGGCTGTAACCAGGGTGACCCCATGCTGTGGGTCCTTGCCCCATGGTTCTGATCTGATCATCTTAATGGCATTCGCAGCCAGCCTGGCCCTACGTACATTGTTATTCACAAGGTCAGTATTATTAACGTTTTGCTGAAACATATAGCCTAGGTAGCGGACCTTAGTTGATGGTGTAACCGCATAACCGCAGACTGCTATTGACAAGATAGCAAGAGCAGAGTTCCACTTATGGGAAAAAGGAATAAACACGGTTTTATTTGGTGAGAGAGCGAGACCTATTTCAGCCAATTTGTTGGAAATAGTATTTATGTCATTTTGAAACTCAGACATATCTTTTGTTAAAGAGATGATAATCGGGATCAATTTTGCTAATGCGGTTGGTTATCCATATAGCTATATCATCGGCAAACGATGTGTGTTACGTTGAAACGAACGAAAGTGTGTCTAAAGCGCGCACGATAGATCTAATCGTTTCGATTTGCAAAGTATTCAATAATGGAGTTTATTTACCTTGATTTGAGTTTGCATTGTTGTTAGGAGAGGCTTTGTATAACGTTGATAATTTCCGTTAGTCGATATTGTTGTAGAATCTTCTGGATCGGCTTGTTTACTATCGATCGAAGATTCGGGATAATTGTAGAAATTTGAAGGAACGATCCGGAAGGAGAAGAAATGTGTAATGACGTAAGTCAGTGATGACGATCTTTAGTTCGATTGGTGGCAGTGCGTCATTTCTACAGTATACCAAATTGTTCCAGAAAAGAGAGAGGTTATTTAATCGTGTGCCGAGATTGTTGTTGAGATAGTAAAGTTGTTGATAGTGATTTGAAGAGTTGCTGTGAAAGTTGTTGAGTTGAGTTGAGAATTGTATGCAGTTGTTGATGTGTGCTGAATAAAAGTGGAAAACTTCATACGTCGACTTTGTGACTTGTATGCTGTTTGGACGGGCTGTGTGAATAAACGAATCTGAGTTACACCCTATCAGGAATTCAAGCATCGGGGCTGAATCAGATACTGATAGAAAACACCATCATCGAACTGAGTGTAACATTTTGGGGGTCAAGCCGCGATTCACGCCATAGCCAAGGGTTCAACTGCTACAACAAGCGAGTCAACGTTACGAGAGGCAGTCATCGAGGGTAGCCGCCAACGAGTTGCGTCGAGAGGGGCCAACATACTGGGACTACATCACCGATAGATTCGGGTTGACTGCAAGGGCGTGTAGTCGCTGAAGAGTTGCTTCGTGAGCGAACAACAGATCGGGACTACGTGGCTACCGTAAGACTACGTCGAGGGACAGTCTCGGAGCTACATCGCCAGTGTTACAGCGAGCGTCGAGCGGACGTCGCGTCTACTTCAGCACAGGAGCGTGTACATCAACACCAGCGTGGTGCAGCGTCGCATACGACGAGGACAGCGGGGCCTGCGTCAACGAAGGCGACTAGTGACAAGCATCAGCGCTACTGCAGAAAGCGTGCTGTTCTAGAACAGTCTAGAAAGGTACAGCACAGTCAAGAACTTTCCAGAAAAAAAAAGAACTCTACAGTCAAGAACTTTCTAGAAGAAGAACCTTCCAGAAAAGAACTTTCTAGAAAAGAACTTTCTTGAAAAGAACTTTCCAGAAGCATCAAGATGGCTGACTTCTGGCAGAAAGGGGTTGAACTGAATCTAAAAGGCAAGCAGCTGACGGAGTACGTCAAGTCTCAGGAGAGAATACGAGAAAGAGAATTGGAAGAGAAGCGTCTAGAAAAAGAAATAGAACTAGAACAGAAGCGTCTAGAAGTAGAAGAGCAGCGTCGCCGTGAAGAAAGAGAATTAGAAGAGCAGCGTCGCCAAGAAGAAAGAGAAGAAAAGCGTCGACGTGACGAGATGGAAGAGAGACGATTAGAGGCTGAGCGTCAATTCCAATTAGAAGTGGCGCGCATCCAACAACAGCAGCGCGCGCCACAAGTTATCAGTGACTTCAAGGCTCCAAAATTGCCAGTGTTCGTCGACGAAAAGGACCAGATTGACAGCTATCTGGCGAGGTTCGAAAGGTTCGCCGAAAGCGCTAAATGGCAACGTCAAGACTGGGCGATCATACTCAGCGCACTACTGACGGGGAAGGCGCTCGATGTCTACAGTAGACTGTCGAATAATGACGCCAAAGACTACGACGTTTTGAAAGCGGCCCTATTGCAGTGCTACAACTTTACAGAAAAGGGCTACCGTCAACGCTTTCGTGAATGCCGGCCTTTTTCAGACGAGACGCCAAAGCAGTTTGTGGAGCGCCTGTCATCATATCTACACAAGTGGGTGGAATTATCAGGCAAAGGGAAGACTTACGAGAGTCTCCATGAGCTGATCGTGAGGGAACAATTACTCAACGCCTGCCCTAAGGACCTTGCGATCCACTTGGAAATACAAAAGTTGCAGACGCTAAAAGACGTTGCTGAAGCTGCTGAAAGATATCTCATCGCTCACGGGAAAACGCTGGGGCCACCCAGCGCGACGAAACATTTTCAGAAGACTGGAAACCATGTGAACCAGATCCAGGGAAGCCAGACGAGCCAGAGACAGACAGACTCCACGCCTCCTCCCAGGGAAAGGCATTCAAGGGGCTGTTTCACCTGCAACGCTACAGACCACAGAGCGGCTAACTGTCCTCAAAACAAAAGTAGCGGACAGCGGAGCAGTACGGACAATTCAGCGGCGGGCAACCGGCAGAGGCGGTTCTCCAATCAACGGCAAAACAGTAGATCTGACCATCAAGTGTGCGGCGGGAGCGTCATTCTTCCGAGTGAGACCCAGCGCACAGCTACTCCTGCGGACGTGCAAGAGTGCATGACCGATGGCCAACTTCTCCTTGCCAACGGAAAATCCATCCCCGTCGTCGCCAGCGCAGCTGTGACCGTCCAGAACATGCCTGTTTCTAAGGGACGCGTCGGAAATCATGAAGTGACTGTTTTAAGAGACTCTGGCTGCAGTGGGGTCATCGTCAGAGAAGACCTAATCGCTAAAGAACAGTTCACTGGCGATTCAAAATGGACACTTATGGCCGACAGCAAATGTGTGAGAGCGCCAGTTGCGAAGATTCATGTCAACACCCCTTTCTACATAGGCGAAGTCGAAGCGGTTTGCCTGAAGAAGCCGCTGTACGATTTGATGATCGGGAACATCGACGGCGCGAGACGACCCGACGACCCCGATCCAGAGTGGAGTCCTGCCTCAACTCAACACGTCGAAGTTGTGGAGGAAGATCCATTGCCGTTTCCCGATGGAGACCTTTCAGAGCTGCTACGGGACAATGTGGTTACTCCGGCTCAGCCCTGCCGACCAGAGATCGTCGGTGCCGTTACAACCAGGGCCCAGGCCAAGAGAGACAAGACGTCTACGCCACTGAAGGTCGCCGACAACTCCAAAGCTGCCATCGTGGACAGAGATAAGCTGATCCAGCTCCAGGAAGCTGATAGCACTTTAAACAAGTACAGGAACCGCCAAGACCACGTGACCAAAGGCAGTGGTACGGTCTATTTTGAGGTGAAGGCCAAGATCCTGTACCGAATCTTCCAGCACCCGAGGGTCAACGGAGGTAAACCACTACGTCAAGTACTGGTACCATTACCCTTAAGGCGCCAGGTGATGGAAGTAGCGCATGACTCAATCATGGGAGGTCACCTGGGTATCAAGAAGACGTCGGATAGAATCCAGGCGGTGTTCTACTGGCCAGGACTTCATGCGGACGTCAGCCGTTTCTGCCGATCATGTGACATTTGCCAGAAGACCATACCTCGAGGAAGGGTCCCGAAAGTGCCTATGCAGAGGATGCCTCTGATCGACCGACCTTTCAAGAGGGTGGCCTTAGACTTAATCGGCGAAATAAGACCTCCGAGTGAAGAGGGTTATCGATGGGTACTGACTTTAGTGGAGACCGTGGTGGGGATCAACGACTACAAGGTGAAGGTCGGCCAGCACTCCAAGATATACCACGCCAACCTCCTTAAGCTGTACGTGGAAAGGCCATTGGAGACTGTACAGGCAGCGACAGCAGCTGTGACCGACGACAGCTTTGACAGCGAAGAACTGTTGGAACTGGGGGACTTCCACAGCAAAGAAGGCATCGATGATGTTAAGCTAGGACCGAGCTTGACGGAAGGTCAAACGTTGGAGCTCGAGGACCTTATGGGCGAGTTTCCCCCTAACTTCAATGATGTCCCAGGCTCTACGACTTTGGTCGAACATGAAGTCCACACCCAGACCTGGAAGGAGCACCTGCAGACCATGAGGGAGCTGTTCCACCGTCCCGCAGAAGCCAACCTGACCGTGAGACCCAGCGAATGCATTCTGGGAGCTGACAACGTCGACTGCGTCGGACATCCGATGGAAGAAGGAGACAACGGAGGACGCACTGATTCCGGGGAAGCCCACGTGATCATCGTCTTTGACCCTGAGCCGATGACGACCGCAACTGACGAGGGCGTCGTTTCCTTGCGAACGAAAGAACATTGACTGTGTGGACGAACTAAGAATATTGGTAATGACAGACTTGAAAATGAAAAACGTTGACTGTGTGGATGAACTGTGAACATTGACAATATCCAGATAGACTTGCGGATGGAAGAACATTGACTCTGTGTGAATGAACTGAGCACAATGACAGTATTCAGAAAGTCCAGAATTAAGACTTTGTTTGTGCATTACGTTTCAACGTTGTTGAAAGAAATTAAGTAAATTTCTTCTTGAGTGGGGGGTTATGTTACGTTGAAACGAACGAAAGTGTGTCTAAAGCGCGCACGATAGATCTAATCGTTTCGATTTGCAAAGTATTCAATAATGGAGTTTATTTACCTTGATTTGAGTTTGCATTGTTGTTAGGAGAGGCTTTGTATAACGTTGATAATTTCCGTTAGTCGATATTGTTGTAGAATCTTCTGGATCGGCTTGTTTACTATCGATCGAAGATTCGGGATAATTGTAGAAATTTGAAGGAACGATCCGGAAGGAGAAGAAATGTGTAATGACGTAAGTCAGTGATGACGATCTTTAGTTCGATTGGTGGCAGTGCGTCATTTCTACAGTATACCAAATTGTTCCAGAAAAGAGAGAGGTTATTTAATCGTGTGCCGAGATTGTTGTTGAGATAGTAAAGTTGTTGATAGTGATTTGAAGAGTTGCTGTGAAAGTTGTTGAGTTGAGTTGAGAATTGTATGCAGTTGTTGATGTGTGCTGAATAAAAGTGGAAAACTTCATACGTCGACTTTGTGACTTGTATGCTGTTTGGACGGGCTGTGTGAATAAACGAATCTGAGTTACACCCTATCAGGAATTCAAGCATCGGGGCTGAATCAGATACTGATAGAAAACACCATCATCGAACTGAGTGTAACAATGTGGCTATAGATGCTAAGATGTAACAGTGTCGGGAGCACCCACATCAGAGGTAGCAATGATAAAGGGTGTAGGGGCGATAACAGAGTAGTCATAACTATTCCACTGATGCTTTTTATAGTCTCGAAATATCTTACATATTTCTTGACAAGTAAGGTCTACGATCAATGGAAATATTATACATCGCTAAGGGACTAGATAATAGGTGTCAGACTAGGGAAGCAGTATTGTCTCAGATTTATACTAAAGACTACGTTATATAGCACGGATGTCTTTATAGGCCCTTAAACTAGTTACCCGACGAGAACAAGGCAAGTTACAAATTGTTATAAACGGAATGTGCGCAAAGAGCTCGAAATGCCATAAACATTCATAGAAGCAAATCAGATCAGTACTAGCAATAAATCATGTGGAAGAATGAACGACAAGACAAGCAGCAAAGGAGCAAGAGACAAAGATGAAAAAAGAGAAAGACAGAAAGAAAAGAAAGAAAGAAAGAACAAGAAAGAAAGAAAGAAAGAAAATAAAATAAAAGAAAAGAAAAGAAAGAAAGAAAGAAAGAAAGAAAGAAAGAAAGAAAGAAAGAAAGAAAGAAAGAAAGTGAACACTGAAAAGAAATGGAAAAGAAAGAAAGTAAGACCTGCTGCTGGACCAAAGAACGAAAGAACAAAAGCAAGAAATGGTGGAACGAAGAAAAAAACGAAATACGGAATAAAAGAAAACACACACACATACACACACACAAGAGAGTGAGAGAGAGAGAGAGAGAGAGAGAGAGAGAGAGAGAGAGAGAGAGAGAGAGAGAGAGAAAGAGAGAGAGAGAGAGAACTTTGAAACTTTTTTAATTAGGGATAAAGAATTTAGTCTAATTAATAAGTCTTATCTTCCAATCTCTCCCTTACCAAATTAACATAGTAAAGAACCTTTAAAATTAACTTGAAAATCATATAAATCACACACAAACATGCACACACAATCAAAGCAACATCTTCATCATTATCGTTAAACAATTTTAGGTAACCACCCCTCTCCCTATCCTTCGCCCTTATAATAATTTTTTTAAAAATAATGATAACATTGATAATAATAATAATAATAATAATAATAATAATAATAATAATAATAACAATTAGTATTATTATTGTTATTATTATTATCACTAACACTATCATCACCACCATTATCATCACTATTAATATTATAACAAGAATATAATAATAATAATAATAATAATAATAATAATAATAATAATAATAATATAAAAAAAACAATAATAAATAAATAAATAAATAAATAAATAAATAAATATAAAAAACATATATGAAAAAATAAAAATAATTACATGAAGAACTGTTCTATCATATCCAAATATATCACTTTTATTAATTTTGCAGATGCTTACATAAGTTATTGTTTAAAGAAAATATTGTAATATCGCAATGTTTACACTCCAGAGGGAGAGAGCTCCATACAGGAGCTCCTTTAAATGATAGGCTATTTTTGCTGAGAGAGAGAGAGAGAGAGAGAGAGAGAGAGAGAGAGAGAGAGAGAGAGAGAAAGAGAGAAAGAGAATAAATAAATAAATAAATAAGCAGAAGAACTTAGTATGTGTATGTAAAGTTATATAGTACATAGTACTTCGTGAAAGTCAATAACGAAGGTGGAAATGAACTGTTGAGCTGCTGTGTGTAACAAATTTACAAAATTTAAAAGAACAACTCATAAATTGGCTGTAAACAATACCAGCATCGACGAGAAACTTCTAGTCAAGACAATTATCAGCATGTGTAAAATAAAATCCCAATTTGAAAAAGAAGACACAGGTAAATAACTATATATAGTTCTAAAACAATCTTTCTTTGGTATAACGTGTTTAGAATAAAGCATATACTTACGAAAGAAGAGCACCTGCGATATACCGAATCAAAGCACAAACCAAAGACAATTCAAATAGACACAAATCACTTAAATTAGCATGTAGAACAAACTCCTGCTCTAGCAGACGATTGCTGGCAAATGCTGCCGCAACCAATTTTATCTCACAGGCAGAAAAGCTCTGCGATAGGGCGATCACCTGCGATGACAGCAAATCGTGCCATAGTTCCTCAACCAGTTTCGGCCGCAGCAGGCGCGCCTGTGGCTAAGCTGCTATCCGACTAAAACTGTGAAACCTCGCCTTACCAACGAGAGAGCGCCTGTAGATCTGTGATTGCAATGTGCGTGCTTTGGGAATATTCCTGTTCTCATTCCCCATTGAATCGCAATTATGAGGAGTGCAAAAATTTTAGCTTGTTTTGGATGCTTTCTGTTGTTGTTGATGTTGTTATTGTTGTTGTGGTTGTT
>CM072511.1:117172312-117252312 GCA_036898135.1 Oncomelania hupensis | reverse complement strand
CCAAGCTGATCCAACAGACCTCATACACAAACAAGGAGTCTTGTCCAGGAAGAGTTTTCAAGAAAAAAGGTAGGTCATTGATCTAGCGAAGAAGAAGATAGTATAGCAGAGTGATAGGACAGAGCAGGAATGGGAAAGAGTATATGAGGAAGACAGCGACAGTGGGAATTTAAAGCTCGAAACGGATTAGGAACAGATTGTGTAAAAGTCATTGTAAGCACGCAATTTGAGTCCTTGATCTGTCGTTTGACAACAGATGGGGATGTAGCTCAGTGGTAGAGCGTTCGCTTTGCATGTGAAAGGCCCCGGGTTCGATCCCCGGCATCTCCAAATTTTTTTTTTAAATGTACTTGGTAAAAGTATTGTGTTGTATTTTGTTTTGGGATAACCCGTTGGGTTATGGTTACCTTTTCACTCAACACACACACACATACGCACGCACAAACCTACAAAAACTCACGTAGTCACGCAGGCACACACACACACACACACACACACACACACACACACACACGCACACACACACACAACAGACGAAAGCCTCACTAGTTCATAGAATTAACTGTTTGTTTAAAAAACATTTAACTAAGTACAGTCCCCTATTATTATTATTATTATTATTATTATTATTATTATTATTATTATTATTATTATTATTATTATTATTTACAGTCCCCTCTCATCCACTCCCACCCCACATTCTCCTCTCCCTCTCTCCTCCTTCCCTAACCCAGTCACAACCAGAGCTGTGAATAGGCCGATGTCTCTCTCGCTGTTATGGATGCTGCTGTTATGTCAATCTCGCTTCTCTTTCTACATCTTTCATCTTCTTCTCCAATCTTCTTGTTGATTTTTTCCAGTATTTATTACAGGCTATTTAATACAGCCTGTGTAACCCAAATCCTCTATAACATACGAGTAAGTCTTCGGCCATTTTGAAAATGTAATGGTGGATTGGTATAATCCCAGCAATCGCTATCAGTGATTCCACTAGCTTCTCTCTTCGTTGTTTCTGTTATTGGTTTGGTTGTTATTGTTGCTGTTGCAGTTACTGTTGTTTTCTGCATCCTCCTTCTCTTCCCTTTCTTTCGTCTTTTCCAAACTTTACCACCGTGGTCTTGACGCCATTGGTGATTGCAATCACCACCATGGACAAACGTCTGTAGTCTCAATTTGCCACATTACATTTGTTTGTTTGTGTAGATTTACGTCCCCGGACACGTTGTGTATAGGGGACAAGGAGATGTTGATAAGTCGTTAAGATTTCTTCTTGATAAGAAGTGGAATGAGGATGGAGCGCCTGTAGCACAACGGCTGCTACGACAAAGGGCATAAGGGAAGCCAAAAAAAGGGTGTGGAGAGGTAGTTCGGCAAGGCCATCGAGGAAGGGAAGGAGTAAGGTAACTATAACAAGCATGATGTGGGTATTTATCAGATTATCAAAAATTATGTATTTTGGTATAAAGACAGACCAGGTCTGTGAGGCTATTGCCAATGCAGGATCGGGTCTAAATTATAGAAAAATTTTAAAAAGTCATTATTTCACATTACATCCGCGTTTTCTGTGGCTTTATACTGCGGGTTTAGCGGCACGCTCAGTTCCTACACTCCATTTAGTCAAGGGGGTGGGGTGGGTGTGTGTGTGGAGTAATGGCAAAACAATAGACCATGTACCAACCCTGTTCATTTCTGGTCTAACGAGGTTTGATTATGGGCTTGGGTACCGATATACCCCTGGCTCCGTTAAAGGCCGACTGCGGAAGTCTTCTACTAGTCGATATTATCGACTCGCTACGTTGCTTGCCTTTGCATATTAGAAGTCCACACGAAACCATAAAGAGAGAACAGTAGCAGGAACACTTACGGAAAATAGTATTGACAGCGTGACACAAGAGACGATTAGTAGCTGGGACACGGAAAGCGAGACTAACGAGTGCTGGAAGACGTATATAAATGGTAGCTAGCAAACGTTTAACAATTTGTGTTTTGAATTTTGTCAATGTGGGTTTGTAAACAATTACATCCCGTTTTGCAAAGACCCAACCCAGTCAATATCGACTTGTACAGCACAAGAAATCCTTGGCGAGATAAAGTGCTTAGGGCGCTGCATAAACAGCTACTGCTGTGTAATGAGATAAGTCTTGAGTTTCTGATGAAATGTCTGCACATGGCATGAGTGTTATACAGTGCATCATCTGGGATCACGTTCTGAAGTATCTGTATTTCATTTCTAAAAGATAAAATTATAACACAACGAGGAGCCAGTGTCTGTTCTCAGAACTGTCCTATGTTCACTAAAAGCCCCCTAAGCCACAGCGACCCAAAGCTAAAACATACGGAAGAAACAAAACGTATGTAAGAACGGTAACAGGAAATAAAACCGATGTAGGTAATGTTGAATACTAGTAACACTAATGCAGATCTTCGTGAACACTAGAGTGGGAGTGCCCTATTCTTGATTGGTTTTTTTTCCTATTCATTTTCCGGTGATGGAAATGGCTCTTGATGTTTTTACCTCACATACATCACAAGTCTGTTTTTGTTGTTGTATGAATGCTATTCCACAAGAAGCAACAACAGTAATACGTGCATAACAGGGTAACATTTCCAAACCTAGACAAATCATCATTCCTCTACAGCGCACGTCTGTCGGCCATCCTTGCGTACTCAAACGTGAATAGTAAATGCCCTGTAAACTCACATGATAAAGCATTTGGTTCTTAAAATAATGCAGATCTCTACTCCAGACAAATCTGTCTTCCGTCCGAATCAGTGCAAAATCAATCAAACAGCTGCTTTCACATGTGTTTGTTGCAGGTCGAAAATAAAACTGAAGACCTCCTATAAAACCAATACAAAAATCCCTTCGTACATTGGAGGTTTGAAAGATTTTTATTTTCTGTCTTATAAATTTTGTTATGCTAATATTTGCAAAACGACAAAATCGTATGCTTTCAAATGTTTGGTGGAAAAAGGCAGTAAGTAGCCTCGTTTTAAGAGGGGCGACTACGCTTTTTTGCACTTTGATAATGACTACTTTTTCTGAACATTGAAAAGAAGGAAAAAGGTAAACAAAATGTTACATCAAGACTTCGCCCAAAACGAATATCCATTGTGGCATTGTTAATAATCACAAAATAAAATCTAAACAAAGCTGAAAATATAACTAAATCTAATTACCATAAAACCCGTGCCAGACTCGCTTCTCTTCTTGCAAATAGTCCAAAACACTTCCAGAACTGTTCTGCTAGAATTAGGGATGTATAGTATTGTCCCCTTGCTGGAATTTCAAATGCGCTAAATGACTTTCAGAATGTATTTTACTTGTATAGTGAGAGAATGCGTTGTCTCTCATTTTGAGTCCAAAATCACAGTCTCTCGGTACCCCAAAACAAAAAATGCGAAAGTTTTCCAGCACAAATCTACTATTAAATGGGAAAGGTGTTTAATGTCACTTGTGTATAACTGAAATTGACAAACGTTAATTCGCTTTATCTTTTCCCAACAAACTTTCCAAGGCTGTTACGCTAGTATACGGGAGCATCTGCCTTGTAACTGGTTTAGTGTTGCAAATGACAGACTGGCGAGCTTTTACTCTTTACTACCAGTTAGACTTCCATATTTGTTCCCGCAAGAGAGTATATGTGGACACTTATCTTCTTACAAAGTACAGGCTGAAAGACTTCCAAGCTCGTCCTGCGAGCTCAATGGGGGAGGGCGTCTGTCGTCACTCGTCTAGGGTAGCAAATCACAGAGCGGCCATCATCCCGTCTTCCTGCGTTTGCACAAGGCCTCGTGGGACCGGAAGCGACAGGGTGATCTTCCTGGGGTGTGTCCAGAGCCGATCTTAAAGCGGGGGAGACATTTGTCTTTGCTTCCACTAGCCTGCCTTCGGCCAGAGAACCCTTTTCTCCCTTTTTTCATTTTCTCTTGGCATTCCTTATTGTGGTTGTAAAGTGTTGTGCTTTTGTTCGGATTGTTTCGTGCCTATTTTGAGTTGTGTTTGTCGGTCGGATTGAAAGACCTGCTGGGCTAGGGTGGATAGTGGTGCCAGGGTTATAAGGAACTTTTACTATCTCAGCACGGGAATCCTTGCATTTGCACTTTCTTTTCTGCTTACTTTCCCATCCAGGCTTTTTGGTTCTCCTTAAAGTGCAATTCTTTTCTTTTTGTCGCTGGGTTATTGTCGGGCAAGGACATATTAGCCACGCCCTCCTGGTCGGATGCGTCATGGCCCAGGGTACTGCGCTTGGCGCTCGGGACCTGGGAGACAAGAGAGTGGGAACGCTTCCGGGATGGAGACATAGAAGTCAATGGAGACTGGAGGTCAGCAGCGGGCAGCAGATTGACACCCGCAGTCCGCAGCGATCCAACAGCCGAGGGCGAACTAGTCGCCATGCGCTTTTGCCGCACGAGTTCCCGTGCGCGCCTAGCGGCCTTTTTATTGGCTTTGGCCGAGTCGACGGGTTTTGGTTCGGACAACAGAAAGTCCTCTCGGGTATGTATATTCTTTTTCTGTTTTGGACCTTTCACCGAAGGCAATTGGTCGGAGTCAGAGCCCGAAGAACTGGCTGAGAGAGTACTCAACCAGGACGGGCATACCAGCTGATGGTCATGGTCAGTGTCATTATCATGTGCATGTACAATAAGGTCCTCCCCCGATTCTATATCGGAGTCATGGGCTGGACTAGTCATTTTTCCTCAAAAAAAAAAAAAAAAAAATTATGAAAACACGTAGGCTAGACAAAAAGACAATACGTATTTTTAATGTTAAAGTTAAAAAATGACAAATGTCCGAAGTAACGTGTCCTTCCAACGATGAAAAAATTCTATCAATGGGTTAGGGCCAGGAAGAGTCCAGGACTCTCAGTGTGGTGCCAGGGGCCCCACCGAGGTGGCCACACAATCTATCCCCCACTAGGCGGGGATAGCAACTGCTGGCTATCTTCCCCACTGGGTCGAGACCCTCCGGCTACGCTCTCGCGGGGTCATACAACGGCGTCCGGTCCGGGGGATCCGACCACTCCGCTCAGGCGAGTATTAGATCCAGCGCCGAGCAACGGGGAGCCCCGTGCCACCCAGGCTGGCCCAATCCCCAAAAAAACGTATGCCGCAGCTGCGCGGTCAAACGCTGCAGCCGACGGCCCCAGACGACCTATCCGCCCTGCTCAGCCCAGGGTTAGAGCAGAACCTGTCGAGTTTCCTGTCATCATCCATGACTGCGGAGGGGGCACTGCCACCTTCTCGGGCCTTGGCCCTTTCGGGCAATCAAAGCTGTTAAAAAGCCTGGTAGGCGATGTTCTCAATATACGCAAGATCCCCTCTGGGGATTGGTTAATTTCTTGCGCCTCTGCCACACAGCAGGGGCAGCTCTTCCGCTCAAAGGGTCCCAGCGGTATTCTCTGGGAGACTCGTATACCCTCAGCCACCACGGCGGGAGTTATCCGTGGACTGCCGGCCGAGGGAGATGACAGGGAATTCCTGGCTCAAGTCAAGGAAAGCTTGAATCAACAAAATTTATCAGCTCAGTCTGTGACCCGTCTTACTCGGGCGGGGGGACACCTCTCCGCCGCCATTAAGGTCGTTTTCGGCCTCTTGACTCTGCCCTTGGAGGTGACCCTTGGCCGAACGCGGTATGGGGTGGACCCCTATGTCGCGCCGGTCATGCGTTGCACCAAGTGCCAGCTCCTTGGCCACGTCCGCCATCAGTGCCGTCGTCGCACGGACCGATGTGCGAGATGTGGCAAGGACCACCTGACCAAAGACTGCAACTCTACCGTCCGTATCTGCGTCAACTGCAACGGCAATCACTCGTCGGCGTGGGGAGGATGCCCCGAAGTCGAGGTGTGCCGACGGGCCAACCGCCTACGTGGCTCGAGCTACCTTTCATTCTCGTCGGCCGTTGCCCAGGCCAGAGCTGGCGCGGGAGGCGAGGATGTTATACAAAACTTCCAGACCGTTTCGTCTCGCCCATTTCCTGGAGGGCGTGTTTTAACCCGCCGACAGCAAACTGCTAGTACCGCGGCGGAGGCCGGAGTCCCGGCCGATCCACCCGCGGCAAGTGAAGAGTTGGAGTTGGGCGCCGCCGCTTCTGCTCGGGGGGACCGGAGCGCTGATTCCGATCGCGCTCCGGCTCCTCCCCCCGTGTCGGTTCGTCCCGGCTCATTGGGCGGTCTCCCTGTGGGGGATGCGGCGCGGGCGCGGCAGCGTTCGAAAAAGCAAAAGAGGGTTCCCCCCGAGGAGCCCGCTGTTGTCGTGCAGCGTGGGAGTGAACGACCCGCGCGTCTCTCTGGCGCCAGGCGATCCCTGGCCTTTGGGGCCGAGTGCCCCGGCCCTTCGGGAGATGCGCGCTCATCGTTTCCCCCGCAACCCCAATTGACCATTTCACCTGGCCTCGCTCTTCCTCAGATGTTGGCTCAGCTGGCCGAGCTTGAGACTCCTCTGATGGCCGGGCTGGAGGCACTTCCATCGGAGCTGGCGCCTACACGGGCCATATTCTCTACTCTGTTCATTCTCTTAAAATCCATTTGCGCCCTGTTAGCCCATAATGTCACCCAGCCACAAACATAATCAGTTACCCGTATACTGCTTCCTGCTTCTATACTCACTTACCTCCTGTATGGAAGCCCTACACATTTTCCAATATAACTGCAGGTCCAGTGGGACTCTCCAGAACTCTCTCCCTCTACTTTCGAGGGATATTGACCAAAGCCATGTACTGTGTTTACAGTCGCTAAATTGCAAAAGGAAGGATTTACCCGTTATAACTGGATTCCACTACCCGCCTTTATATACGACCAATGAGATGGACTGTTTGCCACTGATCTTGGCCCGGTCGACGAGGGAGACGGAGGTGGCTTTACCGCCACCCTCCAGCTTACCTTAAATGGGCACGGCCTCACTGGTCCGATCCATATCCTCAATTATTACCATCCTAGGAGATGTAGTAGTTACGACTGGTTGGCCCCCATCGTCGCCGATGGACATTGGATCGTCGTCGGCGACTTCAACAGCCGCGACGGGCGATGGGAGGACGACTATCCAACCTTTTCTACCAGTATAGGCGAAGCCCTAACCGAAGCCAATTTAACCATACTTAACGATGGCTCCTTTACGAGAGTGCCGGACAGGGCCGGCCACTCCAGGACTGCTATTGACTTGAGTCTTGTTACCCCTGACCTTGTTCCCTGTACTACTTGGTCTGTTACGAACGAACCCGCTTTCTCAGATCATCTGCCCATCCTGATACGGGTGGACGGCAGACCCTCAGCTGCGGCTCCCCCCCACCCGTGTTAATTGGAAGCGGGTGAATTGGGAGGGTTTCTCTTTGAGCCTCGAGGCTTTCACCATGCCCAACGAGCTCTCCGTGGACGAGACGGAGGCTTGTCTGCGCGAGGCACTTACCTCAGCTGTTGCGAGTAATTCGCCAACTGTCCACCAGCGCCCGGTTGGAGTTTCCAAGGTTTGGTGGACAGATGACTGTCGACGGGCTGTGCGGGAGAAGCACCGAGCCTACAAACGTTATAAGGCCAATAACTTGCCAGATACATACCAGAACATGCGGTCTACCAAATTCGTAGCCAAACGCACAATTGCCGCGGCTAAGAGGGACTATGGCCTGGCCAAGCTAACCGAAGCCAAGTCCTTGAGAGACGTCTGGACCAACCTACGTCGACTGCGTGGTAACTATCGTCCGCTGGACCCCGACATGACCGATGGCCAGAGCGTCTTTTCCTCGGCGGATGACAAGGCCGATGCATTCCTCTCCCTCTTTGTCTCTGCCAGTGATGGCTCTCGCCTCCCACCTGGTGAGAGAGAGAGAAGGCAGGCCTTCGAGGCAACTCTGGATCCCGAACCCCCTCCGGGACCCCCTGTTCAACCTTTTACCATGTGCGAGTTGGCTAGGGCCTTAAGGGCCTGTCCTACAAAGAAAACTCTGGGCCCGACGGAGTCCACTACCAAATGATGTCCAAGGCGCCGGTCTCTTTTAAGACTGTACTTCTCTCGCATTTTAATAGATGCTACTCTTCCGGTACCATTCCAGATGCCTGGAGGCAGGCCACTGTGGTACCGGTTCATAAATCTGGTAAACCCAGAAACAGGATTGACAGCTACCGCCCGATTTCATTAACCTCTCACGTTAGCAAACTTTACGAGCGTTTGGTTAAACAACGCCTGGACTATTTCTGTTCCCTGAGGAAAGTAATCCCCACACTGCAGGCTGGCTTCCGCCGCGGAAGAGGCATCACTGACCACCTAGTGAAACTCAATGAGCACGTCAGGAGGGCCCTCCAGAGACGGAGAGCCGTCCTGGCGTGCTTCTTTGACGTATCACGTGCATTCGATTCTATCTGGCACACTGCCCTCTTCAATAAACTTAAATCCTTGGGGGTCGACCCCTCTATACGCTCTTTTGTAACAGCCTTTCTCAGTAATAGGAGGATCAGGGTCCGCTGGGGAGGCGCTCTCTCTCGTGAGGGTGCGCTTTTCATGGGTGTTCCCCAGGGATCGGTGATTGCCCCCTTGCTCTTTTCTATTGCTCTCTCTGGGATGGGTCTCCATCCTCCTCATGCTTCTACTATCACTATGTACGCAGACGACATCGCCCTCTGGCGTACTTCCAGCTGCCGCCCTCTGCGGCCACAACATCACCTTTTCCGTAGGGACTTGAACTATTTTCAGGCGGACATAGATTTCGTTTCTTCTATCCTCTACGACGTGGGCCTCTTTTTTGCCCCTGACAAAACGGTCTTTGTCCCCTTTGCGGCACGGTGGGAGCCTGGGTTCTCAACCATGTCCATTCGTGTTGCCGATTCTCTGGTCCCTGCTTCTAAAAAAGTACGATACTTGGGGTTCATTCTCCAGCAGAATGGCCAGTATGGCACTCACGCTGAACGCAACATAAACAGCGCGGCCCGTGCTATTTCTGTACTTCTGGCCGTGCGTCGTGAGACCTGGGGGAGTGACCCCAGGGCCTTGGTCACATTGGTTACTTCTCTGGTTCGTTCCCGCCTGACTTTCGGCGCGGAGCTCCTGTATGACCTGCACTCCCACCTCATCACTAGGATGGAGGGCTTGGAGTGTAAGGCTCTACGAATAGCACTATCCATCTCTTCTGCTACCTCTGTAGCATTGGTTTACAGACTGTCTGGCCTGCTGCCTCTAAGACTTTATCTTGTCCAGGCATCGGCTTCTTACATGCTTAGAGCTGGCCTAGTACCTAACACCACAGTCGAGGAACTTCAGCCTTCTTTCATGTGGCCTGTCACGGCCCGCCCGGTGATCGGAATAGCGGAGGCTGTCTCCCGAATCATGGGCGATTCCTTTGTACGGGGAGTTCGGGTGGACCCGAATCCTCCCCCGCGTCCTCCTTGGGAGCCCACTCCCAAGGTGTCAGTTATGGGCAAAGGTCTCCTGACTCGTGAGGGAGACTTGCCCATCCTCACTGTCATGGCACAGGAACTCATAGAGTCAATCTCTGACTCAGTACGTGTGTATACTGATGGCTCCGTGCTGCCGGGGGGAGGGGCAGGTTACGGTTTTCATATAGAGGGCGGCAGTACCGTGTCCGGTGGTTTGCCGCCTGGCTCCACGGTGCTCACCTGCGAGCTTGTTGCCATCAGGGAGGCCCTGAGCGCTTTGGAGAACGAGAATCTCCGGCCGAGTGCCCGTATTTCTGTTCTCTCGGACTCGAGAGGAGCCCTCCAGAGCATTGAGGGTATGAGTGGTCACACTAGACCGGAGATCACCCACTCCATACTCGATACCATCGCTGCGCATGCCTCTCGTGGGCGCAGCGTGGAATTTTTCTGGATCCCCTCTCACGTGGGATTAAAAGGTAACGAGGAGGCTGACCGGGCCGCTGGCGTGGGGTCTGCCGGCCTTGCCGAGATGTCCTTGCGCCTACGCCCTTCCCCTTCAGAACTCAAAACACGCGTCAAACATAAGTTAAGGCAGCTCTGGGATGTTGATTTTCTCTCTTGGTGCGGGGACAGTTGGGACTGGGCCCTACTCCATGGGATCCGCCCATTACCACTTTACTCGAAATACCCCCCACCCCCATTTAACTAACATCATGCTAAGACTCTGCACGGGAGTGTGCCCACGCTCTTTCTTTCCGGCCCAGTGTATCTGTGGCGACGTGGTCACCTACGACCACTGCATTTTCCGGTGCGTGGCCCTCGAGGCCGACTTCTCGGTGGTCAGGACCTCCTGCCGGGTACACCAGTTGGGTGGTCTGCCCGACCTGGTGGCTCATTCCCTCTCCGGTGACCTTGGACTCTTATTCCGGACCGCGGTGTGCGCCTACCATTCCGGGGTGGCAGCACACATGTAGGTTCTACGAAGTCCATCCGCATGATGGCCATTGCCCTCTGTATGGAGAGGCCAAGTGGACCCTTGCCCCTTGGACCTGGTCCACGGACTGCATAGGAACACTGTGTGGCTGGGGCCGAATCGCAGATGATGGTACCTGGTACCACACTCTGCTATCTACCCCCCTTTAGTAATGGATTTCTCCCATAGATTTGTATAATGACTCACCAATTATGTGCCGGCACTTCCAGTCGACCCCTCGTGTCCTGAGTGCCTGCACCCTAGGGACTGACTAAGCAGACATGCTGGCCTTCAGTAGACGCTGTCCTGGGCCCCACTCTCATACCTATAGTCGAACACTATCCCATTGTAGTGGGATGACACGCTTGACCTTTGGTCGCGTGCATCCTCTCCCAACGACTGACTTTACCATTCACCATTGACACTACCATAAGACAACGACGAATCCCGACTATGACCGACACCCACGTTGACCTTCGGTCCGTGGAGTGGGTCTCTAAGGACTGACCTAACCGCCAACCAAAGACCCATAACCCAACAGAGTTATGCACCATTGTGGTACCATGTCTCGACCCTTGGGTCCAGGCTCCTTTTTAGACCGTAACGCCCTATGGCTATCCTTTTAAACTTTTTTCACTAGAATGTACATTTTTAACGGCACATCCCATCTCGATTTTATTCCTGTTTATTGTTCCTTTATATGTTGTTTTGTCCTTTTAACGTGGTCCTGTAAGGATTTTTGTCCCCTTGGTAGATGAGGCTTTTATGTATACTTTTTTAAAACTTTTTTATAATTTTTGACATCTTTTTTAATATAAAGTTCTTAAATTCATAGTCCCCTATACGCTGATGTGTTGGGGACTATAATTTACCTACCTAACCTAACCTTTTGTCGCTCGTTGGTTGCTCTGAGGAATCACTCTTTTTGTGGTTTTCGTCTGATTAAAGCCTGAGACGTGTATGTTGATTTCCAAACTCAAACTTAAGTAAGCATGTTAATCTTTTTTTTCCTCGTTTTTCTTTACCAAAATATTTACACTCCTGTTATTGTCCATCTTTAAAGAATACAAACTTCAAAGTTCAATTAATTTGTTTAGCATCTTCTAATAATGCCTTCGTTATTATGATCGATCACATTAATGTCTTCCTCTCTTTCTAATTCTTTTCAATTTGAAGCTCTTCGGGGATCCACCTATTTTCTCTTCTGTCTTTCCTCCACCCCAACCACCCCCCTCCCCATCACTTATTTATTTATTTTTGTGTTTTCCCCCCCCTGTCCAAATGATTAATATAAAGGCTTTTTCCTGTCTACTTTCCACTTTACCGCATTTGCCCCGTCGTTTTTCATATTAAAACATTTCCTTTCATATAATCGTTATAGTTCACAATCTACTGCTATTGAACTTCGAATTGTCAAGAGGGTCGTCCGTCAGGGAAGCGTGCTTAGATAAGTCGTAGGTGTCCCACTGCCGTTTTTATAGACACTGAATGAGAAAAAATACTCTGGACCAGCTTTACCTCTAGGCGCTTTCATATCACTAATAGTTTCTAGCCTGCTTTAACTGCGGGTATTCTTCTGGATTTCCCATTTCAGTAAAGAATTGCTTAAAAGCAGGAATCGCTACAAAGGAAAAATCCTTAGAGGCAGGGAATTACTGCATATTAGTTGTAAATGAAGAAGAAGAAATAAAGGAAGAAAGAAAGAAAGAAAGAAAGAAAGAAAGAAAGAAAGAAGGAAGGAAGGAAGGAAGGAAGGAAGAAGAAGAAGAAGAAGAAGAAGAAGAAGAAGAAGAAGAAGAAGAAGAAGAAGAAGAAGAAGAAGAAGAAGAAGAAGAAGACAGAAATCTAAAGAAGATGATGATGCGGAAGAAAATGTAAAAGATGAAAAATAAACTAATGTAAATCTGAAAAAGAAGAAGAAAACCCACCTCATGCAGTTAAACAATAAGCAGCAGAAAAGAAAATAATAATACTGGATGCTATCTACGCGCCTTTCCCCAAATCAATCAGGCTCAAAAGCGCGGCGATCTGTACCTACATACACGCTCACCTGTCTCATCCACCCTCATACACACACAACAAAAACACATCCATAACTCAAACAGGTGGTGTAAAGGAAGGGAGATCGCTATTGGAAGAAGGAAAGAAAATCGAACTTTAATGTTTGAAATTTTTATATTTACTGCATCCAGTACCATTATTGAAGGGAGGGAGGAAACCGGAGTACCCAGAGAAAACCCTCGGTGACGTCAATAGTCTCATACCTAAGTCACATACGTTCGTCCCTTGCGGGAGTCGAAGCCGCGACCTTCGGCATAGGAAACCGGCGACTTATCTACTGCGCCACGAAGCCAAAGTTAAGAACAGACACTAACACACACACACACACACACACACACACACACACACACACACACACACACACACACGCACACACAGAGACACACCACCACCACCACCACACACCCATACACAAACACACGCACACCTACACACACATACACACAATGATATCCCACTTATTTACATTACATATAGCGACATAATACTACCTCTGACGCTGCTGCTACAACGATGATTATACTGTTATCTGCCCCTATTGTTGCTATTGTTGGTTCAAATTGAGTTGAAGAAAAAGAGACAATCCTTTAAATACCGAACTAATTCAGGAATACTGATTATATAGCGTCTTTTCCTCATTTTATCCCAAGAGTGCTGCAGTTTCGTGAGGTCCAGCAACACAATTTGCACACATAGCCTTTATCAATCTCTCTAATTGTCCTTTTGGACATTCACGTATATCACTGTCCTCTGAGCGATTGCTCGCATCGATCATAGCATACACGAATCCTAATCCCCGGGGATAGGGTATGATATTGGAAAAGAAAATGGCGATTATTACCGTTAATACTTGTGATCAAATCGGAGCATGAAAGAAGTGACCCGAACTACAGAGGAAACAACCAATGGGACTGTTTCCCCAGTCTATCCTCAGGCTACGGATCTGTGTACACTACGATCAACCCAAGTCAAATAGAGGGAAAGGAAACACAGCGAAAGTCTTAAAGTGCAGGAACCCTCATCTTCCTTTTCCTATTCCTTCTAATCATCATCATCATCATCATCATCATCATCATCATCATCATCATCATCATCATCATCATCATCATCATCATCATCATCATCATCATCATCATCATCTCTATCATCGTAGGCATCATCACAATAAAAATACTCTCGACCATAATTGTTGTTGTATTTAATTGTTGTTGTTGTTGTTGTTGTTGTTATTATTATTGTTGCTGTTGTTGTTGTTCTTCTTCTTCTTCTTTCCTCTCTTCAAGCTCATCCTTCTCCTGTTCCTCCACCTCCACATCCTGGATCCATGTATATGTACTGCATGAGCAATCAAGCGAAGGACGAAGCGATAGGCTATTTCAGCAACACAATGCACGACAATGATTGACCACAGTGCACTGTAAATAGTGGGACTGGTTCTTTTCGGTGTTGAGGGTACTTACAGAAAAGGATACAGTTATAGCACAATCTTCACATTTTAACGTTAATTATCGGTATTACGATAAAGTCTTCACCGTCATTATTCTAGTTATTAGTAATAAACAAACTGCTGTTGGTCACATCATCATCATCATCATCATCATCATCATCATCATCATCATCATCATCATCATCACCATCATCACCATCACCATCATCCTCTTTCTCCTCGTCACCACCATGATGATGATGATGATGATGATGATGATGATGATGATCATCATCATCATCATCATCATCATCATCATCATCAACACCATCATCCCCACAATCTTCTTTATTTTCATAGTCGTCATCATCATCATCATCATCATCATCATCATCATCATCATCATCATCATCATCATCATCATCATCATCATCATCATCATCATCATCATCATCATCCTTCTTCCCCTTCTCCTCGTCACCACCATCATCATCACCATCACAATTATCTTCATCGTCGTCGTCAGGGAATAAAAAATGTTAGAACGGAGTCTACAACCGTGTTTTCCATAGTGCACACTGTCGGCGTACTGGGGGAAAAAAGAAGAAAGTTACAAAGCAGCAGTACAGCCAGCATAGCAGTTGGAGTGTAGGCCACAATTGTAGGTGTGGTTTAGATGAAATCGTGATTGCTGGCGTAGGTTTCTGATGAAGGAGTTTATTCTGTGAATGTTGGCCAGAATCAATAGCTTGAATATCTCTATATCTGTACCTCTTGTCTGATTTGGCAAGATGTAAGTATATGCAACCCCATTTTACTCCCATATTTTGTGAACTGAGATAGTGTAAGTGCTAGTTTAAAAAGGAGTATTAGATAGATGTGTACTGTTCATGTATTGTTGCCGCTGCTTTGGCTATAGTACATAGTTGTAAATAGTATTTGTGTACATAGTTGTAAATAGTTTGTACCCTTACTGTTCTGTCTTTTGGTGTATTGTAGCAAAAGCAATGTTTTATCGAGTGCATGTATTTATATGTAATGATTATGTAAAGCGTGGTGAGTCTGGTCATAGGCTGGAGTACCCGCTATATAAAAATCCGTTATTATTATTATTATTATTATTATTATTATTATTATTATTATTATTATTATTATTATTATTATTATAGTTTTGTAGCCTGCGTTACAATTGTTGCTAGTACTTAATACTCCCAACCCGCAAACACATTCACACAGCGCAAGTCCGTTCTTATTTAGTTGGTATATAATATGTTCTTGGAAGAGACAATAAATATATATTATATATTATTATATATATTGCAAATTCTATGAGTAACCATCATTATTTCCTATCGACTGAATTGCATACCACACTACTACTAATGCTACTACTACTACTACTACTACAACTACTACTACTACTACTACTACTACTAAGCCTACTACTACTACTACTACGACGACGACGACGACGACGACGACAGCCCGGCCCAAATAGAATATTATACAATTTAAACATTTCCACAAACGCTTACAAGTGCACGCGACCCACATCACCTGTAATGATTGTCAAAGCAGAGATTGAGTAAAGATCCCTTATAAAATCTCTGGTCAAATAAAGTCGACGCTGTGAATTTTAGTTTCCTTCATTTCTAAAAGACGTTTCTATAATGATGTGAATTAAATCCTTGCCATGTTTGGCAACACTAAAGCAAAGCTGTTTGCCTTTCACGATTACATTGCACTCTTCGGAAGAAATATTTCGATGCATCCATTTTAGGTAAACCGACTAAACGGTCAAAAAAAAATAAATTGCTTCTTTTTCTTCTTCTTCTTCTTCTTCGTTTCAATCTATTTTTTTTATTTTTTTTCTTACTTCTCTTCTTTCTTTTTTAAGATCCTCCCCCCCCCCCATTTTATTCTGGTTTGTGCTAGGTACGTTGCTTCCCCATTCCAGAATCATTTAGCAACCTCGGAAGTGGGTAATAGGGCAACAAAATCGAGGGGGAGAGGAGAAGAAAAAACAAATCCGAAAGAAAGAAAAAGATGGAGAGAATCAAAGAAGTATAAAAAGGAAGAAAGGCAAGCGTTGCTTTAAAAAGAACGTGAACATACCTGTCAAGTGCTACGGATTTTTGCGTAGCGCTACGCATTTTAAACATTTTCCCATTGCTACGGCGTATCACAAAGCTGCTACGCAATTTTTCAAAAGTGACGATAATATTTTTTAACCAAGGGGGTTTTTGCGCGAAAGTAGTCTGTTCCGGTGAGTCCGGTTTAAAGACACTTAGTAAAAGCACCGCACTTCCGCAACTGTGTTCGTTCATAACTTCAGTCTACGATCAGTCTTTGTGAGGGAGAGACAGACGGAGTTGAACAAAGAAAATGGCAAAGCCTTCACCTAAAAAACTCAAACGACCAGGAAGGCACCTGCCTGAATGGAAAACCGATAAGGATTTTGAAGGCCTAGTGGAGACGTCAAAAGAAAGTGAAGAGTTTACATTCTGTAAAGCCCTTCCGGATAGATTTGCGTGTCACAAAATCTTTTTTTTTAAAATTGGTCTAATTAATGATAAAATTTTTGCAAAGTAGTGGGTTTAATTATAAATATGCTTAAACATTCATTTGTCAGATTAGACTGGGATTTATTTAGGCGTAAAAACTTTAAGTAAAGTACTATCTGTAGTAGGCCTATTATCAATATAATTTTTTTTTTTTTGGGGGGGGAGGGGGGCATTTTCACTTTTATTTTGAAAAACGTACATAAAAATGTTGATAATGATAATGGTAATAGCTAAAGTGTTGTGCATTAACAAGATTTTGCAATAAATTTGTAAACACATTGAATGTGTGTGTTTATATTGGATGCAGAAGTTTCCAGTTTTGCTGCGAATCGCGTGATTCACATTAGTGCTACACCAAACCTCCATTTGCTATGGTTTTTCTGTTAAATTGCTACACCACAACCCGAAAACCCCTTGACAGGTATGCGTGAATGACAGAAAAAAACCCACGTCTGTTTAATTTTCCGCGTCCTGAATGTTTGACCAGTTCGCCTGCTTCGACTGGTAAGACTTCTTGACTTTAATTCGGTGTGGAACTCGTAAGGGAAGAGAATTGTAGTGGGAGAAGCTCGCCAAACCCTTGGCGTAAATAGGGAAGTTGAATATTAAATGGAAGAAAATAAAAATGCTAAATACTGCACTTCCATGGCAGAGATTACTATTGTGCTACATGAATATACACACGAGAAGAGGTAGAACATGAATGAGAAAGATAGAACGTTGAATAAAATTATGAATTTGTGAACATTGGGAACACATTTTTTGTGTAACCGGGTGGTGAAATTTGGATCGAAGTTTCAGCTAAATCAAGGAAGCCGCATTGCAGCGCCAAGGAGAAATGAGATCCACCAAAACCTCTTACTTATTTCGAGCTTATAACGATGAGTTCAACTACCGCAGCTCGATAATTCGGCACCATCAACTAGGAATGGTAAATAATTATTTTCCGTAACTGCTCACAGCGATTATAGATAGACCTACCCGCGTACAAAGTATTTACTCAGCACACGGCACATTGACGGGCAATCGTTCAGGCATGGATTTCAGTATTAAGAACGATAACCTCGGCTGCACGGTACAAAGGGGCAGAAGACGAGGGAGACAGAAAAAGAGGTGGAGGACGACATTCGAGAATGGGCTGGCTTCACACTAAGCGAAACCATGAGGGTTGCTGAGGAAAGAGAAAGATGGAGTACGCTGGTTAAACGATCATCTGTTGTGCCCCAACGACTTTCGAGTTACGGGATAGGATAGGGCTGAAATGTAAACAGATGGAGGAAACCTTCCACTGTCTAGCTAGACGCAAGCTATCGGAATGTTCACACTCATTTTAGTAGTAGTAGTAGTAGTAGTAGTAGTAGTAGTAGTAGTAGTAGTAGTAGTAGTAGTAGTATACAGCGGTTGCTTTACTAGCACAAGAGCAGCTCAATGCGCTGACCATAACAGGTTCTAAGGAAGCCGCCCGATGAGCCTACTCACTCGTCTAGGACATGAGAGTTATGGAATGACTGAGCATCAAAGTTCAACGTCTACACCCACCATTGGTGATATGGCAGACGGGGATAATCATCCCAGGAAAGGGTAGGGGTCTAACTAAATCAACCGCCCACAGCCGTAGCTCAGTGGTAGAGCGTCCGCCAGGCACACCGAGGACCCAGGTTCGAGTCCCGCGGTGGGCAAGATAAAAAGTGGTCATTTTTGACTGTGCATCTTAGCAGTTTGATTGCTCTGGTGGTTCAGTATTGATTTACAGTTATGGATCTTTAAAGTCCGTGCCATGGAATACGTGAGTGTGTGTGCACAGACTATATTTCGGTGTATACTCTATTCCGAAGGAATAGGGGGCACTTACATTACATTACAGGATTATTGCTTTAGGTCCAGCGGACTCTTCCGAGCCAAATCAGGACCACAGGGGGCGCTTTCCGATGTAAAAGGGTGGTGTTAGTTTGTTTGGCATTTCATAGGCCATCAACCTTCACAACTGGAGCCAAGGCCTGAAATGTTACCGCTTAGTATTTGATGCTTCAATTGGTTTGCCGTCGCTTTCGCTACTGAGCTAACGCCTTAATGGCCTTTAAAAGTATATATGACTGTATTACCAGTAGCCTACGTTTAGAATGATTAAGCTGCCTCTATCTGACAATACATTAGAGGAGACACACACAGGCATAATAATATTGATATATAACTTAATATGCTCTCTCTGGCTTGAATCGAAACGATGCCCTTTTGCCTACTCCGCATCAACAAAATTAATTTCGGGCATGGACAGTTGAACTTTGCGCTAAACACGTCGTCATTTCCTTTTCTATGACTACAGTAATGAATGGAGTTGAATTTTAAATCGCTGGCACTCAACCTTTCTATAGGACAAGAGCATCATGAATCCTTAAAGCCCATGCGATAGAATGCATTATGGTTGTCTGCCCCAAACCTTATGAAAGATCGGGGTCCATCAATTGACATTTAAACAGCTGTTGTTCTTCTTTCACACTATCAACCAAAAGTTTGGAGTTGAGACAGCTTATAACCTACTCAGAGACGTGAAAATATGACTGCTATCTTTGCGCAAAGACGGTCAATGTACATCGAGAGAGCGGAACACGAAATCAAAAGAAGAGAGTGAAATTCGTAGTCCTTATTTCTATGTTAGGGACGATCTTTTCTCCAGTAAATATTGGATAGTATAGACAGTCGCTGCTATTATCGACCGTATTGGGCATCCCCATTCAGAGCCACGATGTAGCAGCTCCAGTAAATATTAGGCATCGAACACAGAATATTGGATAGTATCATAATCATAGAATACCAGACTCTAAATTCCAGAAACAATATTATGGCATATCAATTTTTTGCACACAGGACAATGACTGAATGATTACCATAGCAGGTCTAGGATAGCAACATTCAGCGCCACGCCATGACAAGTCAAGTCAACCAATCTTTTTTTTACTCTCAACGGAGGATTGATTGATTGATTGATTTATTGTTGCTTTAGGTCCAGCGGACTCTTCCGAGCCAAATCAGGACCGAACAACCCCCGATCCGCATAAAAGATCTGCCGAAACAACCCTAGTGGGAAAATTGAATGCCCTCCACCGGCCAGTCACTTTACAATAAAGACATCCCACGCAGGGGACGGCTGAGGCTTTACCCCAACTACTCGAACCCCCGGTTACAAAAACAAAATAGAATACAAACATCATTATAAATTATCAACAAAACGCATACATATAAAATGCCTATATTGCTAAATAATAACATCATAGGAAGCCTTAGTGACCACCCGGCAGAAAGCATCCAATACTCCCAAGCTGATCCAACAGACCTCATACACAAACAAGGAGTCTTGTCCAGGAAGAGTTTTCAAGAAAAAAGGTAGGTCTTCTAGCGAAGAAGAAGATAGTATAGCAGAGTGATAGGACAGAGCAGGAATGGGAAAGAGCAAATGAGGAAGACAGCGACAGTGGGAATTTAAAGCACTAAATTTCCAGAAAGTGGGGATACTATTTATACTGAAACCCCCGGCACTCCAACGGGGGTACTGTTGCCGCAGTGAATCGGTCATGCCTATAAAGGAAAGACCGGTTTTCAACTGGGGCTTTCACTTTTCCCTTTATAGGTTAGAACAATCTACAGTGGCAAGATTGCTCATGACCCCAAGGGGTAACGGAGGATTCATACAGCACGCCGCATCTAAGCAAATAACAACACGTTTTCAAACAAATAAAATGAATACATAAGATCTCAAGATAACCACTACTAGCTACTACTACAACAGACTTTCTTTAGTACTTCAGTATTTCAGGAAGCACCCGAATGCCTATAAATTAAGCCAGCTAATGAACTCTTAATCCAAACGCAGGTTGTTTGATATAATATGTTTGATAGGTATTATATTTTCACTTTTTCAATAGTAACGCACATTTCTCGTTTGCTTTTATTTAGAATTTGTATGTTCTTGGTTGAGACTTACGTGTATTCTTTTTGGGATTGTTTTATCTCGTGCCTGATACTTTTTTTTTAAAATTATCGATTTGTTTATTTACGTATTTTGTTCTACATTCGGTGCTAGCATGCTCGCATGTTAACAACTTAATGTGAATATGTCAATTTTTGTGGTTGTAATATTCCTTTTTACTGTTATGTCGTTCTTGTTTACTACTGTAAATATTTTTTAAAATTTCCATCAGCCCCACTACCCAATTTTTGACTATACGCCACCCGTCCCTCCCCCCCTCCCCACTCCCATCCGGGCTAGGAGCCTTATTTATTTCTGTTTGATGGTGTTGTATGGAATAAAGGGAAGAAGTTCCAAAGTTCCACAACTACATTTTCTCAAACATAATGCAATATACTTTCAAATGTAATACCTCTCGCAAGTATAGAACCGAATTTTTGCCTATAAGACATTATCATAATTATGCATTGAATAGAGCATGCAGCATGTCTAAAATCTGGGCTATGAGCCTTGTTTCATTTTTCGAATTGTTAAGGTTTTATTAATAAAAGGACAAGGTTCAAAAGTCAAAGTTCAAAGCGATGTCAAATGTCCTTTTGTAAATAAGGACGACAAATCATCTTGAATCTTGTATCTTATGCCGTAAGCAATGTCCGATAGACAAATCAATATCCATCGGAGCATCTCACAGTCGGAGACATACTCCGTAGTTGAGGTTTACGTTCGCCACTTCACACGTGATCTTATTTATTTATTTCATCACTTTTATATAGCGCTTTACCAGCCAAAGAGCCTCTCAAGGCGCTGGGCCGATAAGGATTTAACTCAAGCCGCCCGAGGCTCCCCCATATGCAGCCTTTAGGCGCGCAGTCTAACGCCCAGAGGACTGCAGCAATACTGGGCGACCGGACATGGGGAGAAGGGACCTAGTGCGTGCTGCGTGCACTCATCCATCTATGACATGAGCGTCAGGATCTTTAAAGTCCATGCTATGGAATGCATGTGTGCACAGACTAGACCTCGGTTTATTCTCTCGTCCGAAGGAATACAGCGCACAGCCGGTTTTTTTTCCCCCGCCACGCCGTTATCGGCGCTTGAAGCACTGCCTGTACAGGCTGCAATCTTCGGTTAGTCTAAGCTGCGCAGTGCGAGTCAGAGACTACCCGACAATGCACACAGTCATACTCTGGGCTTCAGCCTGCCTTTTGTCTATAGTGTGTTTTGATACGGCATCATGGGTGCTGCTTTAACAGAACATGACCTGAAGTGTTTTGGGGCGAGAGATGATTCTGTACTTCTTCATTCTGTTTTTTTTTTCTGTATAGGCTATATACACTCGTAATTTTTTTTTGTGGGGGGATGTGGGGGGTGGAGAGGGGAATGGCGTGAGAGGGGGTGGCCACGTTGCATTGCAATTTCCGCGATAATCTGTTTATTTTGTGTTCGTTTATTTTCTGTTCTTATCCCAAAGGTATATTATGCCTTGGCAACAGTTTACGGAATTTATTCAGAATAACAATGCACATTATTAAACACAATCATGCATTTTCTGAAAAAAGAAGATTATTGAAACATCCATGTTCAACACACATCCATCTACGACACAAGTGAAGCAACCACACACAAACACACACACATACACCCACAAATGCATGCACACACATGAACGCATGCATACACACGAACTCAAGCACGCAAGCAGACATACGCACACGCACACACACACACACACACGCACACACACACACACACACATACAAGGGATGAGAAGGAAAGAAGAAGAAGAAAGATCAGAAAAGCTAAGCTTAGAGTTCAGGGCGGGGTGGTTTGGAATGCTACCTGTGCTGTATTGGTGCCGCTGTCAATCTGTTGATGTGCTGTACGTCGGACGCACCTGCGTTTATTATTGTATGCGCTCAGCGGGACAACCGTAGTTCAGTCGTTTCGCCCTCAGCTCGCCAGGAACTCTTACTTTTATACTGAGTATCAGAGCCCTCCCAAACCCTACAGCATTGTGTGAGATACCTTATGTCCATTTAATTATTTTATTTATTTAATCGTTCTTATATAAATGTTTTTAAGCTCAATAGCTGCTCAAGAGCGGCTCAAGGCGCTGACCGATAGAGGATCTCATTCAAGCACTCATGCACTCGCCACACACCGCCCGAGGCGCCTACGTTTAGTTATTGCGCGCATAATTTCACACACAGACAAGGGAGCATAATCTGACACCAAGACAAGGGAGCATAATCTGACACACAGACAAGGGAGCATAATCTGACACCCAGACAAGGGAGCATAATCTGACACCCAGACAAGGGCTCATAATCTGACACTCAGACAAGGGAGCATAATCTGACACCCAGACAAGGGAGCATAATCTGACACCCAGACAAGGGCGCATAATCTGACACCCAGACAAGGGCTCATAATCGGACACCCAGACAATGGAGCATAATCTGACACCCAGACAAGAGAGCATAATATGACACCCAGACAAGGGAGCATAATCTGACACCCAGACATTGGAGCATAATCTGACACCCAGACAAGGGAGCATAATTTGACACCCAGACAAGAGCGCATAATCTGACACCCAGACAAGGGCCAGACAAGGGAGCATAATCTGACACCCAGACAAGGGCTCATAATCTGACACCCAGACAAGGGAGCATAATCCTGAGCGACTAGGTATGGGGGAGAAGAGTGTGCTTGCTGGGAGTATTTGTGTCGCCGACACTCACCCGTCTAGAACTTGAGCGTCAAGATCTTTAAAGTGAGCGATAGAATGCGCGTGTGCACAAACTAGACCTCTATTTATACCCATAGGCTTATGAAAAGGAGTAAGGGTGCAGTGTCTCAAGGCCATTTTACACAATGCAAGAACCATCACATTTATGTTTATTTTAGATAACAATAATCATTTACTCTCTCTTTGCACGTTTACACCCTGAGAGATGAATGATTTTTGTATAAACAAAGAAGATTACCTTTTTTAAAAGTCAGCACTTTTGTATCAAAACCCCTAGGGCTTCATCCTCTTCAGGAGTTTTAACAGTAAACCTACGATCAGCACTCCAATTTGGCTCCAATGCAAACGTATCTCAAGTTGAACAACTTGTTAAACATTATCTTGATGTAAAGTTGATACAACCACTCCCTGTACACACCAAACAATTGCATAGTAAGTTGTCGCGCAGCGAGAAGTATGTTGTTCACAGATAGTTTGGATAAAGTACAGGTGAGAGAGTGGATGATATAGCGGAAGTGAAGAGGAATGGATGAAAGGCGGAAGGATAATTTCACGGAGTGCACGTGTCTGAAGCGAAAGGTAAGCGAAGATTATAACCTTTCCAGGGCAAGACAGAGTATGACAAAATATAATAAGTTTTTGAATGTGCAGGTTAGAGTTTCAAAGAGCAAAGACCTTTTTTTTTGTATTGAGTGTCTTGGATCTTCTTATGATTTTGAATTCTGTAGAGCAAATTGACAGGGCTGAATAGGCACTGACAGTGTTTGTTCAATGGCAGAAGGTTGGCAGCATTGTTAGAAGAGTAAATTATCTTTGCGAATAATTTCATTGGGATGAGCGGTAAAGCTACAGAAAATTAGCCTATCTTATTCCAATGGGCATGTTGAAAATCTAGTTAGTGACAGTCGAGGTGTCCCGTTTGCGTATTCGTGTGTACCACGTGACTACATACGTACCTCCCTAGTAGGGCAAAACAAAAAATGGCGACTAAGCAATCTGCACTCGTGTACTGGTCACATTATTATGACACCAGCGAACCAGTTGATGGTAAGGGTAAAATAATATGGTCACACGTTGGCCAATCCGGGATTAGAAACAGGTACCTTTCGGTTACCAGTAAGCCGCTCTACCAACTGAGCTACCCGGCCCCGCCCTGAATGAATGAATGAACATTGAGGTTTAATGTCTACACCCCACCATTGGCGATATGGCAGACGGGGACAACCATCCCAGGGAAAGAGGGGCAGGGACCTGAATCAACACTGAACCACCAAAGCAATCATACTGCTAAAATGGACAGTGAAAATGGCCACATTTTATATCGCCCACCACGGGATTCGACAACACAGGAACAAGAAAAGAGGCCTATGAGCGAGCCGCAGCAAAAACCAACTTCCGCCTCTGTTGTATGGAATTAATTTTAGCGTGTGACCGGTTGCTTCGCGCGACCAGTCCTGAGATTAAATATGACTTAATCGGTAGGTCTGATTGCGTGTGTGTGGGGGGGAGGGAGGGGGGAACAGTGTTGTTGTGAATGGGCTGTATGCACATCGGCGGCATGGTCACGTGGCGCGGGAACAACAAAGCGGTCATGGCTTCTTTTAGCTCGCTCGCGTGTACTCCAATGCTGCTTAAAAATTTTAAATCTACCTATATTTTGGGATATTGTGATGTTTTGAACATAGCACATTCGTGCAATAATGATTACAGACAAATTATTATCAGGGGACAGGCTTTTTTAAAAGAGCGATTTGTCACTGACATTCAGTTTAGAGTTCATCAATATTTCATCTTTTAGTGGAAATCGATGAAAGGAAATGTTCTTTTCTTTGCATAAAAGTTTTACGTCGGAGTTAGAGCATCCAAACGCAGCACAGTACTTCACCATTTTCAAACTCGAACACGCTGTGTTATTCCCGCAGCACGTGACCGCCACGCCTTTGTGCATAGAGCCCATTGTTTACTTTGGTATTATAGGCCTAATGTTTTTCACTAAACTTAAAATTATGTCCTCGTTAGCTTAGAATCAGATATTGAAAAATTGAAAAAAAGCACTTGAGTTTTGGTCAATTAATTGTAACAAAAAAATCTTTGCAGATGACACAAAAATATCTCCAGCAAAATGCACTGGAAAAAACTGCCACTGCTAACAAAAAATCTTGCAGCTCTTCAAATGATATAAAATAATACACCCAAAAGCAAACGAAAATAATTAAAATATTGGTAACTAATCATCTTAATGAATCAATGAATGTTGAATTTAAAGGTGTTCTAAATTTAGCCTAAAGGCTAGCCTACTTAGTGACAGTAGGCCTAACATGATGACAGATGATGATGATTGTTGAATATCATGCATCTTGTTGATTATGGAACCGAGTGAAAGGACAACTGTTACAAAAAATAGTAGCCTACAATGTGCTTGCATAATCAATGACAGACAGAAAAATACAATTTAAAACAATAATCACAAACTCACCTTTGTGAAAGTGTTTTGAACGTGCTGGACGTGCAGCCAGCTTTTCAAAACCTTTTCGATTGATCGCAGTCAACCAACAAGCACGGCGCTTTTCACTAAGTTCTCTCATTTTTGTACCTTTGTGAGAAACAACCTTTGGAATTCTATGAAAAGAGGTTCCATCTTTCGACGGGCTTCTGCTGGTACAATCTTTAACACAACAACAGTTTACCATTCTATATTAAAAAAGTAAAATTCTGTCAAATAGGTCGTACACGGATGTAGGGCGGAAGCGATGTTTTGCCCTACAAAGGAGCATACGCATGAAATGATGACGTCAATCGGGACACGTCGATTGGGCTAGAAGTACTGCCAGGTTTGGTAGTGTGTCGTACGTCACTACTGTGTCAATCTCTAGCACGGGGTAACTAGACAGTGGTTCCTGCTCTCCATTAGCCGTATTGGGTACATGCAAACTTACATTTTATTTTTGTCGGCGACTCTGTGTTGTGCACTCATGCTTTCGTGAGATTGTGCTGTGTTGTGGCATGGCTGTGATAGTAAGCATGAGTAGTGATGAGTAGGGGCGTGAATGCATATATGACAGTTATTTAGTCATCCTTCATGCAGTTCGTAAATCCATTTCATCTTCAAGTATTCAATTTTCATCTTGTGTTTATAATAATATAACCTTTGAGTGAGAGTCGCACAGGGGAAGATGATGATAAGGGATGATTATAGAAATTGTTAAGTTCGACATGGCTACTACAGTGAGTCAGAGGGAGAAGAACAGAAGTGTTTAGTAGTTAGCTAGCACGTGCATATTTGCTGGGTCAGCTAACTTTGGCCGGGGCCAGTTTAGAATTTGCATGGTCAGAGTATGACGCATACAGGTTGTCACGTGGGGTTTATGGGCTCTGCACAATGGAATTATGGACCCTCACGTTTATTCGGTGGGAACTGCTAGTAAGTCACCCTACGAATTACTTTAATAAATTTATTTGTTTAGCTCGTTCTGTGTTAAGGTTGGGGTACAGAAATAGATAGAAAAATGGTAAAAGAATACTGTCACACTAGCTTTCACACGGCTATGAATCATATGTAGACCAGCCACTTGATAACAGTTAAAATCACACATTTATTTCTTCTACTCTATACAAGATTCTCTAAGTACTAATCTAACTTAAAAAGTCTCTTTCAATGCTAATAGTTCGATCGCTGATAGTCTAGGCAGCTGTTATTTCTTCCTCGGGCACTTGCTATAATATTTCATGTAGATTTGGACTACTGTGGTCCGTTTTACAGTTTCTGAAGAGTTGGACTACTGTGGTCCGTTATGATCAGTTTAAGTGCACCTTCGCCTTATGCACTTAACTCATGTGTGGGGTGTTCGAAGTCCTTCTGTGAGGTAGCTTCTGGTCCACCTGTGTCGTTGTGTAGTTGGGTTCCCTTGCCACGCTGTGGGGTCTGACAGGGTGTTTTTCAAGGTAGCTCTTTCCGACTTGTGCGGTAGAGTCTCCTCACCCAACTAGTCGTTTCTGTGGAGTGGGGTGCACAGGATAGCTCGGGATAATATAAGAGACGAAATTCTGCACAACCCTGAATAATCGGTTTGTGCAGAGCGTCTCACTGAAAGCCAAGTAGCCCTCAGTGATAGCTCCACATCTCTATACATAAGCGACGAACATTCTGCTACTTCCGGGGTCCACTGGAATCTCACTCTAAATTCCTATACATACATAAATATCAATCGTGTCTAACTATACACATACAGAATTAATAATATTATAAACATTCAGTGGTACAGCCACTGGTCTGCAAACATACATATAAGTTCAACAACAGTGGTTCCGTACGGTATACAACATGGCGGCGCAACCGGTCGTGTTTCGCCACATGTTCGGCTGTTCCACGTGTTACGGCAAATTCGGATTAATAATTCACATTTATGCATAGCAAATTCTTCAAACATAATTTCAACAATAATATAAATATATCACGATGAAACAGAAGGGTGTTCATTTACCTGTCTGACAAGTTCAGGCCCGTTGTGACTTGAGAGAATTCTAAGATTCCTAAATCCTGCTTCCTGGTCTATGAGTGTAGAGATTTCTCTAGCTGTGGAGATGTTGCCTCTACCTCGTCTCACACACGACTGATTCAAACTGCGCTAAGATCTGACACAGTCAGAACTGCTCTACCCACTGAGCCTGCTCTGATTGGTTAAAACGGTCCGATTCAAAGCTCAAGTGCTGACTCACTGCGGAGCGTGGGTCGGGCTCGCGGTGTGTGGCTTGCTGTGTAATTTACTTGCTGCTGTGTACTATACTAACTCTCTACTGTTACAATTACTTACACAAGGCTAAATAGTCGATGAGCAGAGTTAAACTAGCCAATTCATGACAGGCTCCCTCAACTGAAAAAAGGCGATGACTACTGGATTCGACCTTTTTCTACTACAGAGCCTAGTTTAACACTGCACTATCCTAGGGTCCTATTTACAAACTAAGTAAGTTGCTCTACCTGAGCTGCAATGCTGTGCCAGGTAGCTATGGACACTAGTGACAGGGTATTACTGGGCGGGGACGATTTCTGGTGCTGTGGCCCTTAGTTGTGTTGGGTGGGCGACAGCTGCTGTGTCCTCCACGAGATGGCGACTGAGGTAGTCGGCTCCGTGGTTCTCTTTGCCGGGGATGTACTCGATTTGGAATGAGTATGCCTGAAGGGTGAGTGCCCATCGCATCAGGCGAGAGTTCAAGGATTTGGAGGCTGCCAGGAACGATAGTGGTTGGTGGTCCACCTGAACTGTGAAGTGGGTCCCATACAGGTAGAGTTGGAATTTCTGTATGGCCCAGACTAGTCCAAGGCATTCTTTCTCCGACGTGGCGTAGTGGGTCTCGGCGGGTCTCAATTTTCTGCTGGCGTAGGCGACAGGGAATAGCGTCTCTGCATTCTTGGGGTCGCGCTGTAGCAGTACTGCTCCGAGGCCTAAGTCGCTTGCGTCGGTGCGAAGAACGAATGGCTGAGTCAAATCGGGTAGGTGGAGTACTGGCGCCGATGTCATTCTGTCCTTGAGTGTTTGGAATGCTGTCTCGCATTCGGCTGTCCAAACTACTTTGTCCGGGGCGATTTTTCGGGTTCCATTTGTCAGTGGTACGGCGATGCTGTTGTAGTTGGGGATGAACTTCTGGTAGAAGCCGCAGAGTCCTAGAAACGACTGTACTTCCTTTTTGGTCTTGGGCCTAGGAGCGTCGAGTAGGCGTTTCACGGTCTTTTCTACCGGTCGCAGGCTTCCTTGACTTATGGTGTGTCCCAGAAATTCTAGCTCGGTGAATCCAATCTGACATTTGGTGGGTCTTGCCGTCAATCCCGTGTCTCTGAGGCGGGCGAGGAGTTGTTGTAGGAGCGTGACATGTTCCTCCCACGTAGGTGTTGCGATGAGGATGTCGTCCATAAACGAGTGTAGGTGCTCGCTGCTCAGGGGTGCCAGGAGTTTTCGCATCATGGCGCTGAAGATGCTGGGTGCGTTGTGGAGTCCGAATGGAAGCACGTTGAACTCGAAGTGTCCTTCCATAGTGCTAAACGCTAGGTACTTTCGGACTTGTGGTTGTACTGGTATCTGGTAGTATCCTTTGCTGAGGTCGATGCGTGAGAAGTACTTAGCGCGCTGTAGCTTGGCAAATAGGTCTGTCTGGTCTGGGAGTGGCTCTGGCTGGAACTGCGTTACCGCATTCAGGAGTCTGAAGTCGATGCACAGTCGATGCTCTCCGTTGGGTTTTCGCAACAATACCGTGCCTGCGCTGTAGGGTGAAGTAGACTCTGAGATGATTCCGGCTGCCAGTAAGGTGTCTATCTCTTCCTTGATGGCTCGCTGCTGAGACAGTGGCATCGGGTAGAGCTTCTGGCGGACGGGTGTTGGGTCGGTCACCGTTAAGGTTACTTCGACGAGGTCTGTCCTCCCTGGTCGGTCTGTGAGCACAGTCTGATGTTGTCGAATGACCTGTAGTACTTGCTGTTGCTGTTTAGCGGCTAGGTCTCCGTTGAGTATCACGTCTTTGTAGGTTTCTTTGGAGTGCAGGGGATACTCTACTGCATTGGTCTCCATGCTTTCTCCTTCTTCCGCGATGGCGATGGCTAACAAGTTGTGAGTGCTGGGGGTCGCTGGTCGGTCCGTATACTTCTTGAGGAGATTGATGTGGTGGTATCGGGCTCTCCCGTTCACCTCTACTTGGTAGACTGTCTTGGATTTCTTGGCAGTCACCCGGTACGGTCCTCTCCAAGCGATGTCCAGCTTGTTGGTTCCACTTGGAAGTAAGAGTAGCACTTGATCGCCGACTTGCAGTTCTCTGTCCTTCGCGTGGCGGTTGTAGTACTTCGCCTGACGGGCTCTTGCCTTCTTCAGTGCTTCACCAGCTTTCTTCCACGTTGCTTTGAGGGTTTCCTGCAGGTCTGCGACGTACTTGGTGGCACCTCTTGGTGTGTCGTCTATCTTGGCCTCCGTCCAACTTCTGCGTAGGGCTTCTAGCGGTCCTGCTAGAGGTCTGCCGAATAGCAATGTTGACGGGGTGTAGCCTGTGGCTGCATGGGGTGTTTCTCGGTATGCGAACAGTGCCGCATTCACGTAGGTGTCCCACGCTTCTGGATTGTCGTCGGCGACTTTCCTGAGGATGGTGAGAAGGGTTCCATTCAGTCTTTCTACTTGTCCGTTGCTGGCGGGGTGATATGGTGGTGTGCGAATGTGATGAACTTGTATCAACTCGAACACGTCTTGCATCAGGCGGCCGGTGAACTGAGATCCGTTGTCCGTTCTAATGCTGTCCGGGAATCCGACTATGGTAAAGATGGCGATGAGTGCATCTGCAATCTTCTTGGTGTCGATCGCTGGCAATGGGACTGCTTCGCACCACATCGTACATGCGTCGACGAGTGTGAGTAGAAATCTGTTCCGCTTCTTGGTCATGGGCAGTGGTCCCACTATGTCTACTGAAACTTGCTGGAATGGCACGCCGACTACTACTGATGGTCCTAAGGTAACTGGTACGGTGTGATGTCGCGGGGAATATCGTTGACATTGGTGGCAAGATTTCACGTAGCGCTTGACATCCTCCGTGATTCCTGGCCAATAGTAGTGTGCGCTGATTCTCTGCACTGTGGCTCCAATTCCCATGTGTCCGCTGAGTGGCATGCTGTGGCCTAATTCTAGTACTTGGGCTCGAAGGGTGGCTGGCAGTACTAGTTGGGTGTGATCTCCATCTCCTTGTCGATGTAGAACTCCCTGTTCCATGTAGAAGTCTCCCTTGTGCGGGGGTGTGTGCGCCTTGGGTAGCTTCTGGAAGCACTTCGCTATCGAGGTGTCTTCTTTCTGTGCTGTTTTGATCTCTTCGAGTCCTGGATTCGGAGCGAACTCGGGCTGGGGTGGTTGGGTTTTAGCTTGGGCCCTGGTTTGCACTGCAGCTATCTCTCTAGTTTTAGGGGGCGTGCCTAAGAACACATACCTACAACCTAGCACTAGATCATACAGGGGTTTCTGTAAAACAGCTGCTTGGATTCGTCCTGTGACGTACCTACTCTCTACTTCGATCCATGCTATTGGGCAAGTAGTCGTCGGTTTCGTCAAGTCTGCTCCTTGTAAGTCGACTGTCTTGTCTGTCAAGTCCGCGCGCGATACAAGAGATTCGCTAACTATCGCGTCGTATGATAGACCTGTGTCATACAGACAGTTCGCTTCTTTTCCGTTGACCTTGACCGTGTCTGTCACCGATGGGTGATCTCCGATTGTGTGTGGCTTGTTACCGCTGCTTTGAGTTAGAACTCTGTGCGCTGGCCGGCTTTCGCGCTCTTCCCTACGTTGTGCGGCCAACTTGAAACATTCTGCGGTGGAGTGATTGTTTCTGTTGCAGAACGAACAATACCGTCTCTGTTCTGCAGGACCTCTTTTCCCGAATTCCGTGTTGGGTCCTTTATTCTGCCCAGGTCTGGGGTTATTCGGCTTATTCGCGGTGCGCTCTTCCCGGTTAGTGCTTCGTTTCTGTGCCTCTTTCCCGTTAGGCTTTAGGTCTCGCCTGAAGCTCTTGGCTTCTCCGTGTGCGGCCACGTACCTATCTGCGACCTTGACCAGATCTTCCAGTCTTTCCGCGCCCTGCTCTACTGAGAATGTTCTCAGCTCGGGGTCATGGTTTCCCGTAGCTGTTCCCATACTAACAGTTCTGTCAGTCCATCATACGTCTTAGCCGTGGCTGACTGGCTAATCCACTTATCCAGCGTTGTGGACAACCGATCCGCGAACTGCGCATAGCTCTCTCCTTTCACTCTCCGATTGGTGCGGAACTTTTGCCGGTAGCATTCTCCTGTCAGTTCGAATCCCGTTAGGAGTGCCTCTTTTACTTTGTGATAGTCAGTCACTCTGTCAGTCGGTAGCTTACTGTAGATGTCATAAGCCTTTCCTCTAAGCCCTTGACTAAGCTTAAAGGACCAATGAGTGGGATCTAGTTTGTACTCTGTTGCTAGACGCTCAAACCTAGTCAGATAGAGATCTAGACCTTCTTCTCTCTCATTGAATGTTCCCAGTGGAAATGACATTCCTTGTACAGGGTTGGATGCTACCTCTAGCTGATCTGAGTGGGGAGGGGTTGAGGAAGAACTTGAAGCTCCTGATCCCAATCTTCTTAGCTCTAACTCATGCTGTCTTTCTTTTTCCTTTTCTTCCCTCTCTTTTTCTTTTTCTGCCCGCTCATACTCCCATCTCCTAACTTCAGCTTCTCTCTCTGCTGCTAATGCTGCCTTCTTCTGTTCTCCTTCTAATTCTAATTTCTTCTGCTCTGCTTCTAGTTCTGCTTTTCTCTGTTCTGCTTCGAGTTTCTTCGCCTCTCTCTCTGCTGCTCTCTCTGCCTTAGCTTCCTGTTTCTCTACCTCTGCATTGATATACGCAATTAGGTCTGCCCCTGCTAAGTGTAAAGCTTCTCCTAGTTCCTTGAAGCGCAATCTCAAGGCCACTGGGTCCGACATTGCCAAACGTGTCTATGAACAGCCTCTGAATCACGTGGAATACCAAAACACTAGCAATATTGCAATTCAATAAAAACAATGCAAAGACCATACAATTCGTAATCAATAATAGAATACAACAAGAGTCAAATGGCATACAACAGTTATTTAAGCAAAACCTGCAAAAGAACAATGCAACATACAGGCACAAAAATATTTGAAGCAAAAAAGTTTTTAAGTAAAGAATAGTGCACCCAACTGATCAGTCCTTGTTACCACTATTCTAAGTTATTCTACTACTACTACTGTTATCTAATTTTATTGTACTTAGGTCCGGTTATACCCAATTCCTATTATACACAGATCCTGGCTAGGCTCGCCAATTAAAGTGTCACGTGGGGTTTATGGGCTCTGCACAATGGAATTATGGACCCTCACGTTTATTCGGTGGGAACTGCTAGTAAGTCACCCTATGAATTACTTTAATAAATTTATTTGTTTAGCTCGTTCTGTGTTAAGGTTGGGGTACAGAAATAGATAGAAAAATGGTAAAAGAATACTGTCACACTAGCTTTCACACGGCTATGAATCATATGTAGACCAGCCACTTGATAACAGTTAAAATCACACATTTATTTCTTCTACTCTATACAAGATTCTCTAAGTACTAATCTAACTTAAAAAGTCTCTTTCAATGCTAATAGTTCGATCGCTGATAGTCTAGGCAGCTGTTATTTCTTCCTCGGGCACTTGCTATAATATTTCATGTAGATTTGGACTACTGTGGTCCGTTTTACAGTTTCTGAAGAGTTGGACTACTGTGGTCCGTTATGATCAGTTTAAGTGCACCTTCGCCTTATGCACTTAACTCATGTGTGGGGTGTTCGAAGTCCTTCTGTGAGGTAGCTTCTGGTCCACCTGTGTCGTTGTGTAGTTGGGTTCCCTTGCCACGCTGTGGGGTCTGACAGGGTGTTTTTCAAGGTAGCTCTTTCCGACTTGTGCGGTAGAGTCTCCTCACCCAACTAGTCGTTTCTGTGGAGTGGGGTGCACAGGATAGCTCGGGATAGCTCGGGATAGCTCGCCTGCTCGTCTGTAATATAAGAGACGAAATTCTGCACAACCCTGAATAATCGGTTTGTGCAGAGCGTCTCACTGAAAGCCAAGTAGCCCTCAGTGATAGCTCCACATCTCTATACATAAGCGACGAACATTCTGCTACTTCCGGGGTCCACTGGAATCTCACTCTAAATTCCCATACATACATAAATATCAATCGTGTCTAACTATACACATACAGAATTAATAATATTATAAACATTCAGTGGTACAGCCACTGGTCTGCAAACATACATATAAGTTCAACAACAGTGGTTCCGTACGGTATACAACATGGCGGCGCAACCGGTCGTGTTTCGCCACGTGTTCGGCTGTTCCACGTGTTACGGCAAATTCGGATTAATAATTCACATTTATGCATAGCAAATTCTTCAAACATAATTTCAACAATAATATAAATATATCACGATGAAACAGAAGGGTGTTCATTTACCTGTCTGACAAGTTCAGGCCCGTTGTGACTTGAGAGAATTCTAAGATTCCTAAGTCCTGCTTCCTGGTCTATGAGTGTAGAGATTTCTCTAGCTGTGGAGATGTTGCCTCTACCTCGTCTCACACACGACTGATTCAAACTGCGCTAAGATCTGACACAGTCAGAACTGCTCTACCCACTGAGCCTGCTCTGATTGGTTAAAACTGTCCGATTCAAAGCTCAAGTGCTGACTCACTGCGGAGCGTGGGTCGGGCTCGCGGTGTGTGGCTTGCTGTGTAATTTACTTGCTGCTGTGTACTATACTAACTCTCTACTGTTACAATTACTTACACAAGGCTAAATAGTCGATGAGCAGAGTTAAACTAGCCAATTCATGACACAGGTCTGCATGCAAGTAAGTACCGACAGCTCCTTTGTGTGTGAAGAGAACGGACAATTCCGACCTCAGGATTCGTTATAAGTTCCGGGGATTTGAGTTGGTCAGTGTAGACCCTAGCTCATGATTGGCTGGAGCTTGGTGCATTACCTTATCTAGAGAGATGCGGATTTTCTGCAGAATTGTGGAATAAAAGGGGGATTGAACAAAGGAAGCTTATCTCTTTCTTCTGCAGGACTCCAGGCTTCCTGCTTTCTGCAGGTTCCTTCTTCTCTAGAGCTTAGGGTGGTCAGTGTATAATATGTAGTGAGTTTAGTGTATAGAGACTGCGGGCTCTCTTCTCTTGTGCATAATGTATCAGAGGTTAGGGTAGAATGTTTAGTGCAAAGCTTGGTTGCTTTTGCTTAATAGTTGTTTAACTGGTGATTTTGTTATTTAGTTGCAGAAGTTAGTTTGAAAGTTAGTCAGTCAATGAGTTGTTAAGTAAGTTAGGTTTGGTCGGTTCTTAGGGTGTGTGCATAACTTAGACTGCTGTTTTAGTTCTATTATTGTTAGTATAGGGTGAAAGTTCGTGTTTTCAATGGAGGAAAGAAGGGCGGAAAAGAACTGAAAAATGCGGTAAGAAACAATGAATTTATTTGACTATTATTCGTATTGTTAGTTAGAATATATGTGCATGTGAGTTTTTATGTTTCTTGGTTGACATGTATTAAATTAGATTATTAAAATTGTGTAAAATGGAGGCAAGCTGTAGTTTATTGTTATTTATTTAAGCGCATGACGAAACCATTTGAACGGCAGTGAGACTGGTTCTGTTTTGTGTGTCTTACATGCTGTTATGTGGTAAGTTGTGCCCGATCCCCGTACAAGTAGAAGATTAAGTTAGTTAGTATAACTCTCACAAGATAACGCATATACAGGGGACGCGTTACAATAACGTGCGAATATTATATTGATGTTAATTGATCAGTATGGCGACGATTTTGGTTGAATTTCTGTGTAGTTAGCTAGTGCCATCACGAAGGACTATACATGTATTTAGTGCTGCACAGAGCTAGAACAACTGAGTTAGATGGAGAGAGGGGGAATAGTGGGAACGTTGGATACATCCAGGATAGACTGCGATTACCTCGGAAGCATTAACTGTTGCAGGCTTATCTTACCTTTCTTCAGTTTACATACTTCACCTCTGCTCTTCATTGTGAAGTGGTTTGTACGTGGTCGCCTGTCTTCGTCCAAGTCAATCGTCTACCCCTTTTCTTCGTGACGACTAACCTGCGTGGGTCTCCTTTCTGACCGCGTGCGTGGCATTTATCGACACCAGAAGCGGCAAGTTCCGATCAAGGGGCAAGTAAATTCCGATCATCTTAGCACGTGGATTCAGATTGACCCTCATCTTCTTCCACAAGGTGTTGTCGTTCCCATCGACTATCTATTCCCTTTCCTTCTCCCTCCTTCTTCTGACTTTGACTATCTCTACTCTCAAGTTGATGCTATTGTGATTGTTCATTGTTTTCATCCCATCACTTTTATCGAGTTTAGTGTATGTCAAATAAAAATTCACTGACACACGCTAATCTCCATGTCAGTGAATGTTGGTTGTTTCAGTTATATGAATAAAGTGTGATTGGGATTGTGACCTGTCATTTGTTACATGTTGTGCGTGTTTGTACGACCTTTCACTTCTCGTCTCAGCGACTGAAGGACGTCCGGCCGATCAGGAGCGGCTGTGTGAGTGTATGTTTATATGTGAGTGCCTGCGCCTGTACATGTGTCTGATCGGTTCGCGACGTAAGTTACCTATAAAGCCTTACAGTAGCATTACATACTAAATTAACCAACTGAAACAATAAATCAATAAATATAGTAAATCAATAAATATACAAATAAATAATCACTAAATATATACATTAATAAGCAAAGGAATGTTCTTCTGTGTTGTGAGCAGCCCGTTTCATACTACGGAATAAACATTACTGTGCACTATACGTGGAGGGAGCCTGATTGTTCTAGAACTGCAGCAGAGGTGGAGTGGCGGAGTAGTATAGAGGATTTAGTACGCACCCATTGTCTGCTGTTCAAGGGCACAAACACTCAGTGCTGGTCTATTGGATTAGGATGGTGGTGGGGTGGGGGGGGGGATAAGGGTGTGAAGCTAGGATTTGAGTGTTCGGAAACTGATGGAGAGTCTAAGTTTATACATGTATCTGCACTCTAAGATTCTGATTTAAAGGCCAGGACTTTTGCTGTGTATGCCGGCTATGCTCTCCACCAGAACCAGCCAAATCTGCCTCTCAAGAGCCTGTGTTGATACCTTTCACATGCCAGTGGTGTCAACGAAGGCCTGAGAAAGTATAGTCTGCCTGCACTCTGCTTATTTGTGTTCTATATATTTAGATCAGAGCGCACCGAGCAAGATACAATTGCACGGAGATTTTCGCCCCATATTATATGCCAGTGTTAATTGGCATCATCATAATCATCATCGTCATCAGTTGTCATCGTCAGTCAATCAGCAATCATCCGTTCATCATCAATCAATCAATCATCAATAAATCAATCATCAATCAATCAATCATCAATCAATCATCATCATCATCCATCATCATACCTGCCCATCACAAGAAATTTACATGACAATGCTCCAGTAAATTAATATAGAAGACAAAATCACAGCCCATGCCTAGTAATTACACTCGTAATTAATTGAATGTGGCCGAGTCTGCTTCTGAATAACATCCGTTGACACACTCGATCATGCTTCAATAATTTCTTTGAAGGTAAAAAACGCAAACATTAAAAAAAAAAGAAATTCCATTGAAACACTTATTTGTAACCGGTCAAAATTTCTATGAAAAAAAAAATCTGAAAACCAAATATTTTATAGTTAAATTGCAATATGTTATTTACCGTTCAACTGAATTTCAATACTTTTTAATATCCACCGTCCAGCTGCAACCTGCTTTAATTGCTACAGATCAGCCTCTAGAAACGGACTTTACCTAATGGCAAAGCGTTGTTGAGCCCAGTAATATGCATTTAATTATGCTTATAGTCCCCTGGGCCACAGGTTTTAACATTGCATGGTTGGTGCAATCGATGAATCTGAGCTGATACGGCCAAACATTCAATTTGTTTGAACACACGCGGTATTCTTGCGTTCATTTATAGGGTTTCAAAAGAGACTGTCTATGCAGAGAGGTTAATTTGATGAATAGAGAGACAGCCGCACGCACAGGCACACATACACATTCATACACACACACGAACACACACCAGCTTTCCTTTTCATCCCCACATCACGCAAGTTTTAAAGCCACATCGATTCTGTCAAAATGTGTCAACATGCCAAGCATAATACATGTAGATAAGAATGTAAAACACCGCATCTTAACAAGTGATTCCGTAATTAGTACTTGCCGACGTGTCCGCACAACAACACATTTCACGCAAACTCTCTTGTGTCTATTTGCACTAAAATACCTATCAGACGTATCCACTAAAATACCATGTCAGACATATACATTAAAACACCTCTGTCGGATGTATCCATTAAAATACCTCTGTCAGACATATCCACTAAAATACCTCTGTCAAAGGTATCCATTAAAATACTAAATACCTTTGTCAGACGTATGAATTAAAATACATCTGTCAGACGTATCCACTAAACTACCTCTCAGACGTATCTACTACTAAAATATCTCTGCCAGACGTATCCACTAAATACCTCAGTCAGACATATCCACTAAAATACCTCTGTAACGTAGCCACTAAACTACCTCTGTCAGGCGTATCTACTAAAATACTTCTCATAGATTATTCATTAAAATACATCGTTCAGGTGTATCTATTGAAATTCTCCGGTCAGACGTATTCACTAAAATACCTCTGTCAGACGTAGGTAAAGGTAAAGATGGTCCCATAGCCTTGTGGCCGTAGGGGAGCGTGATGTTGGAGATCACACTTAACTTGGGCCAGCATAATGAGGGTGATGCCCATCTCTCTCCCTCGCTGCTTTACCTTCCCCACTCTTAAGAGAGTAGGTACTCAGTCACAGTTGAGTCAACTGGGGGCGTTGTTATTTGTCGCTTCACGTTTTGCGGTCACCCATCCAAGTGATAACCGCACTGGACGGTGCTTAACTTGCGACACAGTCGCGAGTGCTCCAACCTCTGCGCTATCCGACACCTCAGACGTAGCCAGACGTATCAACTAAAATACATATGTCAGACGTATCCAATAAAATACCTGTCAGACGTATCCATTAACATATCTCTTATCAGACCTATCCACTAAGATACCTGTCAGACGTATCCATTCAAATACTTCTGTCAGACGAATCAAAATACTTCTGTCGGACGTATCCATTATAATATCTCTGTCAGTCGTATCCACTAAAACACACCTGTCAGGTGTAGCCACTAAAATACTTCTCCCAGACGTGGGCGTTGTGTGTGGGTGGTCAGTTTGAGTGAACTTCACATATAACTCGTATCTAACGTATCATTGTTCCGGTAACGCTTTGGCGACCTGCCACTCAGAAAAGATGGTGCAGAACCCAGTGCTGGTGCTGCGGTGCATGCCAAAGCATCATAAATCCTAGCTAGAGTGTGCCCCAAAGCACGGAGGCGATGTCAGTAAAGTAAATTAAAAGAAAAAAAAAACTTTGATTCCTCTGTGATGATTTAAATGCTGCAATGGTTAGTATCAGACATGTCCTGATGGCTTATAGCGCCAAGAGCACCGAAGTGGTAAAATGCATTTAACATGAAACTTATGACGGCCTACTAGCGCCAAAACCCCAGATTTATCAGTATCTTTAGATACTTGAAATTCACACGTGTTCTGTCTAATTTGTAGAGATGCCGGTAATGCACAGTGTTAATTAATAAATAGTAGTATTTGCCACAGCTTCCTAGCAACAAAAACTGATAATTACATTTTCGCACAATAACAATTATCATGAGATTGTTACAATCATTATGACATAATTAAAACTATCACTAAAAATTACCAATACCTTTGCGTAATCATTTTTAATTTTCAGTGTCGACTAGGAATCCGTCTGGAAATGTGTGTGTGTTACTCATTTATTGTCTATTATTCACCTTAGTGATTTAGACATTGAAAAAAAAGAAAATGAACATAGTAGCCTACTGAACAAATGTAAATAATTAACTATATCAAAAAGTCAACTTATTAACAAGAACAACTGAGAAAAAAAAAGTCTGGAAATGTGCCCAAACCGAAGAATGTAATTTTCACCTGATAATTAAAATGTTTACATGTTAATTATAAATATGTCATGTTCCACGGAATTTTTTTTTTCTCAACCGTGCTACGTATACGCATGCGCAAGATATAGTGACCAATAAGCGTAGATCGACTTCCGAACACTCGCTCTTTCACCACGCTGCAAATTTGTGCAATGGAAGGCACTGTTCATGAAAACGGTAAGCAAGATGACACGCATCTTGTATGTTTTAGTATATAAATAAGCCTATATATATATTTTTTTAACCGCAATTTAATGCTGATGCGTATGCGCGGTCCGATGCGCGATGCCCATGCGCAGGCACTGTTAACAGCAAACCTTAGTACTAAAGCGTGGCCAAAAATAAAAATTAGTAATTAACCCTGAGAATTACCGGTATTTCTGTGAATTACACAAAACACGTGTTAATTACCTTTACGATTGATACCTGTAACTGCAGGTTTTGGCTCTAATAAGGCGCCGCGCCTTAGCCAGAATTAAGCATGATTAAGTTTAAATTGTAGTTATCAATTGAAATTGGTAATTATTATGTGACAATGACAATTTTCGGTTTTGGCGGATTGCTAGAGCCAAAGCTGAAAATTAAACAGGATCACACGAAAATATTTTTAAATGATGATTGTAATTATACCTTGATACTTATAATTATCCCATGATAAGCCTGCTTGTAATTATCCATGACATTTCCAATTATCAGGTTTTGGCGCTAGCATGCCGTCATAAAAACATTTATCTGTTTTCGCTTTTCTGTAACTTTTTCAAAATGTTTCATAGTTTTGCGTGTTCAAACAGCGCGAATGTTACAGCTGAGATCCGTGCAAAGTCGTAACCCAACAACAATAATTATGCTTTGTTCCCAATCCTCTCTCGATCTCATTTGAATGCTTAACTGTTTAGTGCCATTACATTTATTGATCTTTCTAATCCGGTTTGCTATCTAAACCCTTCTATCGATGATTCTTGAATGGCTTATGTGCGTGCTTGCACGCGTGTATCCGTGTTTGTATTTACGCGCGCGCGCGTGTTTGTGTGTGTGTGTAGGTTTGTGTGTGTGGGTGTGTGTGTGAAGCACAGAAAGTGCGGCATCTTGCGCGACAAGCGCTCGGCAGTGGCTGGCGCAAGAAGGACAGAATCGGCGAAACAACACTGTGTATCTACATTACATTACATTATTATTGCTTTAGGTCCAGCGGACTCTTCCGAGCCAAATCAGGACCGGACAACCCCCAATCCGCATAAAAGATCTGCTGAAACAACCCTAGTGGTAAAACTGAAAGCTCTCCACCAGCCAGCCACTTTACAATAAAGACATCCCACGCAGGGGACGCTGAGGCTGCACTCTAATTTATCGAACCCCCGTTTACAAAAACAAAATAGAATACAAACATCATTATAAATTATTAACAAAACACATACATATAAAATGCCTACATTGCTAAATAATAACAACATAGGAGGCCCTAGTGACCACCTGGCAGAAAGCGTCCAATATTTCCAAGCTGATCCAACAGACCTCATACACAAATAAGGATTCTTGTCCCGGAAGAGTTTTCAAGACAAAAGGTAGGTGACTGGTCTAGCGAAGAAGAAGATGGTATAGCAGATTGATAGAACAGAGCAGGAATGAGAAAGAGCAAATGAGAAAAACAGCGACAGTGGGAATTTAAAGCACTAAATTTCCAGAAAGTGGGGATACAATTTATACTGAAACCCCCGGCACCCCAACGGGGGTCACTGTCTATCTAGGAAGAGTTCAGGTTCGTACACTTTCATCTTGCCATTGTGTGGATAAAGCCTACATGCGCTAAGCACGCCCTCATCGTGATCATCATCATAATGATCATCATGATCATCATGATCATCATGATCATCATCATCATCATCATCATCATCATCATCATCATCATCATCATCATCATCATCATCATATATAACCAACATCCTAAACTTGAAATTAACGAAACATAGTTTCTATAGGTAAGGATGTGCTCAGTCGTCGGGGAGTCAGACTATGTGTCCAAAGGTTGCAAGTGAGCGGCTTGAGTTTGATCCTGTTTCGGCAAGCGCGTGGAGCAGCCCTTGAGCTGGAAAAGCGCTATTTAAAACGATAAAATAAAAATAAATAACTATGATGGCTGCACATGCGCAATATATGTCCTGTATTATGTGATTAAATTTGCTAACGTACTACTAATCAATATACAAATATAATCATTCGTATATCAGTGTAAATGTTCACACCAAACACTTAATTTCCTTGTAATTTATAAGGAAAATCAATATATCTTGAAGACATGATACAGAAGACACGACATTTTATTTGGTCCCAAAAACATGGGAATATGCACTCTGATATTGCGAAAAATTGAAAACAAAATCAAGTAAAACTGAATATTGAATAAATACCGTTGTTTATATAATCTAGCACTTATGAAATTGAATCTTGAATCAATACTTTTGTCCATAATCTGGCACTTATCCCTGGACAATGTCCGACTTTGGAGGTCATGTCCGTTAAAGAAAACCAAATATGTCCTGTAAGATAGGAGATAATGCGCCTCCGTTATAGGAGATCATTTATAGATGTATTCTTTATCACGGCAAGACATGATTGGCAGAAATCAATGCACATGACCAATAATAATATCAGTAACCGATTTTGTATCCCTCAGAGGCAAGAGAGCAAATGTAAGTGAAGATAATCTATTCCTTCGGATGAAAGTATAAAGCGGGGTCTGTAAGTCTGTGCGAACGCATACATTCCATCGCACGGACGTTATAAATCCTGACGCTGATGTACTAGGCGGATGAGTGCCAGAACCACCCACACACCCTGCAAGCACTGCATGTGTTCTATTCCCCCTCGTCCCGAGTGGCGCTGTCCTGCGGCTGCCACGTTTTTACTGAGAAGGCAACCGCAATTTCGCCCGCATCGGTGACGAATATTATCAAATTTCCGATTCTCTCTACCCATTTTTTTGTTGCCCGACAATCACGTTTACTTGCCAGTCAAAGCGGTGGGGCAATCGAATATCTATCTATGGATGTGTTTACGTGTTTGCGCGGGCTGTCTCTTATTGGGAGGAGGGAGAGGGGGAGGGGGGGGGAAATGGGGCATATTTCATCGTTCGCAGGAACATTTGGGCCGTAAGAGAGATCTCCATACAGACATCCCTATTTCTCAGGGCCAGCTTCAAAAGGGCGGTGTTCATCTCCTCTCACTCGCTGCTGTGCCTCGGCCCGTATTAAACAGAGCCAAGTACCAATTAAACTGCTGGATCGACTGAGGTACCGATATAATGTAGGCTACGCTATTTCATTATTAATTGTGTCGCTCAGTGGTTGCATCCAAGTATTAAAGGTCCCATTCAAACTGGTAACCTGGTTCGGCAATGCTTAAGGTACTTCTGCGAAACAACTCTAGCGCGAGCCCTGAGGCACTCTCTGCGCCAGCGTCGACAATAAATCCTGCTGTATAATCAGCGAGGAATGGAAAGACGCTGAAACTGCTGACAGGTGTCTTGCTGTTTATAACCATTGGACCTCCTGTTCCTCCATTTCAAGGGAAATGAAGCGCAGCAGGTCTTTGGTAATTGGGACGTTTTCACCATGGTTTCCCCAGCAAGCGGAGAAAACTTAATTGAATTTGAGTGATGGAGAATGGGGATAGGGACTGAATGTTTGAATAGGGGTGGAGAAAGGTCTGCGCATTATGATCAAAGTGTGAAATAGAACAGCAGAAGAAGATGAGGAGGAGGAGGAGGAGAAGAAACAGAACAACAGGAACATGAGTACAAGAAGGAAGAGGAAGAAAAAGAAGAAGAATTTCGTAACAAGAACGAGAAGAACAAGAAGATTTGCATTTTGGGTTTGACAATGTTATTTGATGCAGTCAATCTAAAATTTCAAAAATAAAGAATCGGTTTTCTTTCCGTCTTCTAATTACGATCTCCCTGCCTTTACGTTACAAGTTTTAGTGATAGATGTGTGTTTCTTGTGTGTGTGTGTGTTTGAGAGAGAGAGAGAGAGAGAGAGGGTGGGTGAAACCTGTGAGCGTATATTTTGATATAGATCGCCACGCTTTGAGCCTGGTTGGTGATATGGATATGATATGGGTGTGGGATATGGGGCAAAAACCCACCTTAGGTAATTTCACAGGCAAAGCATTGTTCTGAAACTATATACAAAAGCTTACGCCCGTATGCGTACATTTTTATAAGACAGTACTGAATACACCTACCTCTCTAAGTGGCTTCCCAGCTGTTCTCCGTGTAAAACACTACGTCTCTCTCTCTCTCTCTCTCTCTCTCTCTCTCTCTCTCTCTCTCTCTCTCTCTCTCTCTCTCTCTCTTTCTCTCCAACAATGTATAAATGGACACACAAAATCAATAATAATTGCCCACCCAACAACAGTGGGAAGGCAAACTTGAGAAGAAGAAAAAAAGAATTACACATTCTTACTGTACTGCATTTGAGATACGACAAAAGAAAGAAAAGCAAGCTTATTGAAATGTGTTGATAAGAAATAAAAAGCGAAAGAGAAGGGGGTTGTTTGAAACACAGGTAGGAGTTTGTGTCGCCTACAGTGATGAAAACTGGAGTTTAATGATAGCATCTTGGAATTAATCCTCATTAGACCCTATCCTTTTCGGAATAATGGAATTAAGGGAAAGATCTATCTGCCCCTCTTCCCTGTTGCTAAACATCACAGCGACAGAAAAATTAAATGAAGAGGGGGATCACCCAAGGAGAAGAATTAAGCGAAGGATGAGGATGGGCAGAGGACGGGGGAAATCGAAGGAAAAGAGGGGGAGGAAGAGGAGGAGGAGGAGGAGGAGCTGAAGAAGGTACATTAGAAGCGCAGTTAGGAAAGTTAGGTCTATGTTCCTGTGGATTGATACTCACGGATGAGACGAGAATACGAAGAAGGATGACGACGACGCACACGATTTCACTGTAGCTCAAAAAGGTATTATTATATTACACGTGCGTTTCTGCAATCTGCTTGCAACAATGCAATATTTGTCATCACAAAACATTTTTGACACGAATGTGTTTGTTAATGGCAAAAGTCTTTCCAATCTTTTGTCTTTAAGTATATCATTTCCCCCTTTGTTATGTAGGCTTATGTAGGTATGCAGCTGCAAAACGATAATATTAAGAATCTTTTAAAACTGCCAGCCAAATCAACCCACTTAACTGCCATTGAAGATTTACTGTCGCTAGTGATAATATTTTGATTGGCCACATCTTCTTTAGAACCGATTTAATGAAATTGTTTTGGCTGCCCGTGTGTTATTTTGGGCCTGTTGCTCTTCAGAATTTTGTGTGTTTTTTTTTAAAAAATAGTCGTTAGCAGACTTCAAAGACGTTTTGATTGACATATGAATTGAGAAGATCAATCAATGTTTAAACTTCTGAGGGAATTTTACCCACCAGCATCATTCTGCAGTTTCTAGACTAACTTTGATTTGTAGGAAAATGTTAACACACTCACACACACACACGCACACACACAAACACACGCACACAATTCCCAGAGACAAAAGCTGTAACAGAGGTCTCACTCAGATTGGTTTCGAGCAGCAAACCACCAGGTGCTCAACAAAATTTAAGTACTTTGCCAGAAGAAGAAGTAGAAAAGAACAAGAAATAGAAGAAGAAGAAAATCAGTTGTTTTGTTTAATGTCTATTTATTTAATTAATACAATAATTTAAAATCACTTATACGAATATACCCACACACATACCTAAACACACACGCACGCACACGCACACATAAGAAGAAGAAGTATACAATACAATACAATACAATACAATACATTTTATTACTTAAAAAGTAAGTACAACGGGCGCAGAATCACAGTTGATAACCATTATACATTGAGAATATGCAGCTGTCATCATACGGTCATCATATCACATGCCCCTTATACAAATCATTCCAAACTTACACACACACACACAAACACACACACACACACACACACACACACACACACACACACACACACACACAAACACCAACAATAACAACAAACAACAGGTGGAGGAACAGGTAAAAAAAAGGTAAAGGTAATCCCATGGCCTTGTGGCCGTAGGGGAGCGTGATGTTGGAGATCACACTTATCTTGGGCCAGCGTAATGAGGGTGATGCCCATCTCTCTCCCTCGCTGCTTTACCTTCCCCACCCTTAAGAGAGTAGGTACTCAGTCACAGTTGAGTCAACTGGGGGCGTTGTTATTTGTCGCTTCACGTTTTGCGGTCACCCCTCCAAGTGCTAACCGCACTGGACGGTGCTTAACTTGCGACACAGTAGCGAGTGCTCCAACCACTGCGCTATCCGACACCCCAGAGGAGGAACAGAAGAGGAGAAAATAGGAAGCAGAATAACAAGAACAAGAAAAGGATGAAACAAAGTAGAAGAAAATTAAATAGAAGAAATTGAGACGGCGGAAGTGAATTAAAAGGTGAAGAAGATACAGAAGACGCGGATGAGAGTAGGGAAGAAGAAGAAAAAGAAGAAGGAGGAGGATGGAAGGAAGGAAAGAAAGAAAGAATGAGAGAAAGAAAGAAAACTGAGACGAAGACTGAGAAGAAAGCGTGGTAAGAGGAGGAAGATGGAATCAGAATCAGCGGCAGAGGAGAGAAAAGGACAAAGAAGATGAAGGAAGGCTGATCTACTCAAAGATGTTAATCCGTTGACTGCTGTGGAATGTTTAATAAAGGCAAAGGTGGCTACGCCTGGAATGTTTTCTCAACTGTCAGTTTCTCGGATTTTCTTTCCGGGCATGGGCGGAATTCCTATCTCTGCACGCGGCTCGTAATTTCCTTCGTTACTGCCACCCTTCTCCCATCCCACTTCCTACCCGCTCACCTCTCCACCTGAGCAGAAGCAACCTGCTGGAAGCAGTAACACCCGAGAATAACGTTGAGGCGTACCCATTGGTGTCGCGATTTATGCCTGGTAAGAAGTAGGACTGGTACAATCCTTTAACGTGCATCAAACTCTTTCCCTCCTTTTTTTCCCTCTGTGTCAAAACAAATATCCAAAACATTTAGGATCTGTGAGAATGTAGGATCAGGTAGATGTTTCTTCGAATGAGAGCGTAAACCGAGGTCTAGTCTGTGCAACGCATGCGTTCCATCGCACGGATTTTAAAGATCCTGACGCTGATGTCCTAGACGGTGAGTGCCAGCTTTACAAATACACCCAGCAAAGCGCTAGGTCCTTTCTCTCTTCGTCCACGTTGTGCCCAGTGGTCTGGACGCCAGGCGATTCGCCCCAAGGCAGCGGGTGGGCGCTGCGGGCTGCTTGAGTTAGATCCTGTATTGGCCTGTGCCTTGAGCAGCTCTTTAGCTGGAAAAGCGCTTTATAAAGAACCATACAAAACTGATTCTCCGTTATTCGTCTGTCATCTGACCAAATTGTCACTCGTGCGTACAACGTAGTTCACACACCACAAAGAGCAAAATGAATTCCTACTGCCTCACGAAGTGATTATCTATCTAGCATTAGCACGAACAATTAATCCGATTGTAAATGGCAACATTGATAGAAAGCAAGCCAGTTCATGGTAGGGAAAGTCACAGCACCAGCATGAAATACATAGCCTGAAAAGGACAGCCTTAGCATATCAGCTTTCACTAGTTACAATGCAATAAGCGTGGTTAGCAAACCAGAAAGAGCCTAAATCAATTCCCATTATATTAGTTAACATTCTAGCGCTAAGACTCGATTAATTAACAAGTCTATTGTTTGTTTATATAAATATAAATATATATATATATATATATATATATATATATATATATATATATATATATATATATATATATATATATATATATATATATATATATATATATATATATATATATATATATATATATATATATATATATATATATATATATATATATATATATATATATATATATATATATAAAGACACCCACTTCCTCTCCTCTCTCCAAATACTCGCCCAAACCTCTCTCTTCCTTATGGTAATATGTTGCGGTGCATGTTCTATCCCGTCACCCCCCGCTCCATACCCAATCTCCTTCCCTCCCCCTCTGTTTCTCATTCTCTCCCTCCCCCCTCTCTCTCTCTTTTAGAGAAATAAAAGATAAACAGAAAAGAAAGACTTAAAATGTGTTACTTATTGAATAATGAATCGAACATGAAGGATGTTGACGAGCAGGTACTGCACGGTTGAGTGACGAAGCGGAAGGAAAAAACCACACACACTATTTTAAGGTCGTTTTGTTAAACAGGTTCAATCGATCGTGTGGGCAAGAGAGTAATCGATACACAGCCCTTTAAATTTGATGCTGCTTTCTCGAAAGAAAAATAGGAACGCACATGTAATCTTCTCTTAAAATCCCAACGATATATAGGCCAATGGTAGGTGAATGCTCCGCATGTAATCAAATAGGCCTGCCTACATCCATGTCTTCCCAGTTACAGGACTGTATTTTTCAATGTAAATGGAGATATTATAGGTTCGTTGGTGCGCGAGTTGGAACTAAACTGTTTGAGCAGTCAATTCGTTTCGCCAAGGACGCAGCCTGGTCCCACTCTTCTATCCATGATACAGGGGGTGCGTTTATATTTAGCTGTGGTGTCGCGTCATGCCTGCAAAGCCGCTTAAATTAGCACAGGGGTGGGAGATATGGGGAGGGTGGAGAGGGTGGAGGGAGATGGATTGGTGAAGGAGGGAGAGAGAGCAGGGTGAGGGGAATAACAGGGAAGGCTCGCTGCATAGGGAGAGTCACAAGGGTAGACTAAAAGAAGAGGAACAAGATGCTACTGCTGCTGCTGCTGCTGTCCCTGCTGATGAGGATGATGTTGATGATGCTGGTGGTGGTAGTGATGGTGATGATCTCAAACGGAAGATTACGAACAGCGGCAGCGTCAACAACAGAGAGAGAGAGAGAGAGAGAGAGAGAGAGAGAGAGAGAGAGAGAGAGAAGCACAAAAACAAATTAAACCAGGAGACAAAAAAAATTAAAAAAGAACAAATAGGGGGACAGAAAATACAGATGGAAAAGACAGAATTTTAAAAAAAAAAAAGAAAAAAAAAGAAGAAATGAAAATGAAACTAATGCGAATTTTTAAAAAGAGAGACATAAAAGAAAGACATGCTGACAAACAGCCTGAAAGAAAGAGAGAAAGAAAAGAAAAGTAAAGAAAATATATTAGAAAAAGTTTTTAAAAAATTGTATTGAAAGAGAATGATAAAAGAAACAAATACAGAAGAAAGAAAATTAAAGAAGAAGAAGAAGAAAAGATCACAAGGCCAGAAATAGCTAAGGGGCGGGAAATAAAGGGCAGAGAATCCGAGACACAAGGGAAGCAACAAGCAGCTAGCCTTTTTGATGGAGGGGACAAGAAAGACATGCAGATCATTCACATGGATCGAATGCATATTTTACCCATTGGGGATAAAGTTGTTCCCGTAAACTTTAGGTCGTCGGGGAAGGAGGTTTTTGAGAACTCCCTTTTCTCTAGGCCAGCATGATGAGGGCGGTGCATATCTCCTCTCCCTGGCTGCTTTATCTAGGTACCCATTCACAGATGGGTGGGCTGAGGTATGTGGTGCGTTGTTTCAATGGTTTTTTTTTTAATGTCGTTTGGTGGCTGCTGGTTAACCATCCAAGTATTACCCCCCGACCAACATTGCTTAACATGAACCAATGCAAGAGTGTGCCCAAACCACTTCAGTCCTGTTTCTTGCGGCACCCAATGGAAGAACAAGAAGAACAGAAGAAGGTTAAATAAGCGAAAAGGGGATACGTGAGTAGAAAGAAAACTACAAATACAGAAAAAAAGACCAAAGGAAAACTATATATAGATCTATATATTACAGGCATAGCGGCGGTATAATGCTAGATAGATAGATAGATAGATAGGTAGATGGATAGATAGATAGATAGATAGATAGATAGATAGATAGATAGATAGATAGATAGATAGATAGATAGATAGATAGATAGATAGATAGATAGATAGATAATCCTACATAAAACACCACAACCAATCAAAATTAATTTCATCATCACGTGACTCACGTCATACAACCCCATTTGGAATGGAAGCTTCCATGGTAACCAACAGAATAATCCACACGCTTCGATCGATAGTAAACAACTAATTCCCGAAAATTCTCAAACAATATCGACCAACTAAAAACACTAACGTTACACAAAGCCTCTACTAATAACAACGCAAAATCAAATCAAAGATAAATACACTCTATTACTGCATGCGTTGCAAAATAAAACGAACAGATCTATCGCGCGCGTCACACACAACATCGTGCGCATTTCATACGCACCATTCGCGTTTCAACGTAACATAACCCCCCACTCAAGAAGAAATTTACCTAATTTCTTTCAACAACGTTGAAACGTAATGCACAAACAATGTACAGAATTAAAACTTACTTCAGACTGTCTCATTTACTGTCAATGTTCTCAGTTTATATACACAGAGTCCATGTTTTTCATCCGCAAGTCTTTCTGGATACTGTCAATGTTCTCCACACAGTCAATGTTCTTTCAACCGCAAGGAAACGACGCCCTCGTCAGTTGCGGTCGTCATCGGCCCAGGGTCAAAGACGACGATCACGTGGGCTTTCCTTAGATCAGTGCGTCCTCCGTTGTCTCTTTCTTCCATCGAACGTCCGACGCAGTCGACGTTGTCAGCTCCCAGGATGCATTCGCTGGGTCTCACGGTCAGGTTGGCTTCTGCGGGACGGTGGAACAGCTCCTTCAAGGTTTGCAGATGCTCCTTCCAGGTCTGGGTGTGGACTTCATGTTCGACCAAAATCGTAGAGCCTGGGACATCACTGAAGCTATGGGGAAATTCGCCCATAAGGTCCTTGAGCTCCAACTTTTGACCTTCCGTCAAGCCTGGTCCTAGTTTAACATCATCGATGCCTTCTTTGTTGTGGAAGTCTCCCAGTTCCAACAGTTCTTCGCTGTCAAAGCTGTTGTCGGTCACAGCTGCTGTGGCTGCGTACACAGTCTCTGATGGCCTTTCCACGTACAGTTTAAGGAGGTTGGCGTGGTATATCTTGGAATGCTGACCGACCTTCACCTTGTAGTCGTTGATCCCCACCACGGTCTCCACTTCGTACGGGCCTTTCCACTGCATCAGCAACTTATTATGATAGGTAGGTAGCAGCACCAGCACTTTGTTGCCAGGTTTGAACTTCCTGTTCACAGCCCTGCGATCGTAGTAGTGCTTTCCACAGTCTTGGGACTTCTTCAGGTTTTCTCTGGCTATCTCGAGAGTCTGCTCCAGCTTCTCCCGTAGCTCAAACACATACTGGTAGCTGTTCTTCACCTCTGGGGTGTCTACTTCTTTCGTCCACAGTTCTTTTAGGATGTGCATCGGCCCTCGGATGGTTCTTCCGTACAGCAGCTCGAACGGAGAAAAGCCGGTGGACTCCTGCGGTACTTCTCTGTAGGCGAAAAGTAGGGCGTTGATGTAGCGATGCCATTGTCTGGGCTGCTCGCTGCACAGTTTCTTCAGGGTGGACTTCAGCGTAGCATTGAACTTTTCGACAAGCCCGTTGCACATCGGATGGTAGGGTGTCGTAGTCAAATGCCGGATGCTCAGCAGTCTGTTGACCTCCCTCATGCAGTCAGAGACGAACTGCGTCCCGAGGTCTGTCAAAATCTCTTCAGGCACTCCAAGTCTACTGAACATGTCCACTAGCGCCTCTGCGACAGTTTCAGTGTCAATCTTCTTCAGAGGCACTGCTTCTGGGTACCGAGTCGCATAGTCCACTAAAGTCAGTACCCACCGATGACCTTCTTCACTCGGAGGTCTTATTTCGCCGATTAAGTCTAAGGCCACCCTCTTGAAAGGTCGGTCGATCAGAGGCATCCTCTGCATAGGCACTTTCGGGACCCTTCCTCGAGGTATGGTCTTCTGGCAAATGTCACATGATCGGCAGAAACGGCTGACGTCCGCATGAAGTCCTGGCCAGTAGAACACCGCCTGGATTCTGTCCGACGTCTTCTTGATACCCAGGTGACCTCCCATAATTGAGTCATGCGCTACTTCCATCACCTGGCGCCTTAGGGGTAACGGTACCAAGACTTGACGTAGTGGTTTCCCTCCGTTGACCCTCGGGTGCTGGAAGATTCGGTACAGGATCTTGGCCTTCACCTCAAAATAGACCGTGCCACTGCCCTTGGTCACGTGGTCTTGGCGGTTCCTGTACTTGTTTAAAGTACTGTCAGCTTCCTGGAGCTGGATCAGCTTATCTCTGTCCACGATGGCAGCTTTAGAGTTGTCGGCGACCTTCAGTGGCGTAGACGTCTTGTCTCTCTTGGCCTGGGCCCTGGTAGTAACAGCACCGACGATCTCTGGTCGGCAGGGCTGAGCCGGAGTAACCACATTGTCCCGTAGCAGCTCTGTAAGGTCTCCATCGGGAAACGGCAATGGATCCTCCTCCACAACTTCGACGTGTTGAGTTGAGGCAGGACTCCACTCTGGATCGGGGTCGTCGGGTCGTCTCGCGCCGTCGATATTCCCGATCATCAAATCATACAGCGGCTTCTTCAGGCAAACCGCTTCGACTTCGCCTATATAGAAAGGAGTGCTGACTTGAATCTTCGCAACTGGCGCTCTCACACATTTGCTGTCGGCCATGAGTGTCCATTTTGACTCGCCAGTGAACTGTTCTTTAGCGATTAGGTCTTCTCTGACGATGACCCCACTGCAGCCAGTCTCTTAGAACAGTCACTTCATGATCTCCAACGCGTCCCTTGGAAACAGGCATGTTCTGGACGGTCACAGCTGCGCTGGCGACGACGGGGATGGATTTTCCGTTGGCAAGGAGAAGTTGGCCATCGGTCATGCACTCTTGCACGTCCGCAGGAGTAGCTGTGCGCTTGGTCTCACTCGGAAGAATGACGCTCCCGCCGCACACTTGATGGTCAGATCTACTGGTTTGCCGTTGATTGGAGAACCGTCTCTGCCGGTTGCCCGCCGCTGCGTTGTCCGTACTGCTCCGCTGTCCGCTACTTTTGTTTTGAGGACAGTTAGCAGCTCTGTGGTCTGTAGCGTTGCAGGTGAAACAGCCTCTTGAATGCCCTTCCCTGGGAGGTGGCGTGGAGTCCGTCTGTCTCTGGCTCGTCTGGCTCCCCTGGATCTGGTTCACATGGTTTCCAGTCTTCTGAAAATGTTTCGTCGCGCTGGGTGGCCCCAGGGTCTTCCCATGAGCGATGAGATATCTTTCAGCAGCCTCAGTCACATCTTTAAGCGTCTGCAGCTTTTGTTCTTCTAAGTGGGTCGCTAGGTCCTTGTGACAGGCATTGAGAAATTGTTCCTTCACGATCAGGTCATGGAGACTGTCGTAAGACTTCCTTTCGCCTGATAACTCCACCCACTTGTGTAGATATGACGACAGGCGCTCCACAAACTGCTTTGGCGTCTCGTCTGACTTAGGCCGGCATTCACGAAAGCGTTTACGGTAGCCCTTCTCTGTAAAGTTGTAGCACTGCAATAGGGCCTCTTTCAAGACATCGTAGTTTTTGGCGTCATCGTTCGACAGTCTGGTGTAAACTTCGAGAGCTTGCCCCGTCAGAAGTGCACTCAGTCGAATTGCCCAGTCTTGAGGTTGCCAGTTAGAGCTTTCAGCGAACCTTTCGAATCTCGCCAGATAACAGTCGATCTGGTCCTTCCCGTCGACGAAAGCTGGCAATTTTGGAGCCGTATGGTCGTTGGTGACTGTGGCGCATGCTGATTGTTCTGGATACGCGCCAACTCTAGCTGGTACTGACGCTCAGCCTCTAATTGTCTCTCGTCCATCTCGTCACGCCGACGCTGTTCCTCTAACTCTCTTTCTTGACGCTGCTGTTCAATTTCCAGACGCTTCAGTTCAATCTGAGACTTGACGTACTTCGTCAGCTGCTTGCCTTTTAGATTCAGTTGCATCCCTTTCTGCCAGAAGTCAGCCATCTTGATGCTTTTCTGGAAAGTTCTTTTCTGGAAAGTTCTTTTTCTAGAAAGTTCTTGACTGTGCTGCACCCTTCTAGACTGTTCTAGAACAGCACGCTTTCTGCAGTAGCGCTGATGCTTGTCACTAGTCGCCTTCGCTGACGCAGGCCCCTCTGTCCTCGTCGTATGCGACGCTGCACCACGCTGGTGTTGATGTAACGCTCCTGTGCTGAAGTAGACGCGACGTCCGCTCGTCGCTCTCTCTAATATTGGCGATGTAGCTCCGAGACTGTTCCTCGACGTAGTCTTACGGTAGCCACGTAGTCCCGATCTGTTGTTCGCTCACGAAGCAACTCTTCAGCGACTACACGCCCTTGCAGTCAACCCGAACCTATCGGTGGTGTAGTCCCAGTATGTTGGCCCCTCTCGACGCAACTCGTTGGCGGCTACCCTCGATGACTGCCTCTCGTAACGTTGACTCGCTTGTTGTAGCAGTTGAACCCTTGGCTATGGCGTGAATCGCGGCTTGACCCCCAAAATGTTACACTCAGTTTGATGTTGGAGTTTTCTATCAGTATCTGATTCAGCCCCGATGCTTGAATTCCTGATAGTTGTGTAACTCAGATTCGTTTATTCACGCAACCCGCTCAAGCAGCATACAAGTCACAAAGTCGACGTATGAAGTTTTCCACTTTTTATTCAGCACACATCAAGTATACAATCGCTCAATCGTCTTTCCACTCTCAAATTTACTTTCCAAATCACTATCAACAACAATCTCTCCACTTTTTTAACAGTGCGGCGCTTATATAGTCTCTACATACACGGGAACAAACGAGAATAATCCTACATAAAACACCACAACCAATCAAAATTAATTTCATTGTGACTCACGTCATACAACCCCATTTGGAATGGAAGCTTCCATAGTAACCAACAGAATAATCCACACGCTTCGATCGATAGTAAACAACTAATTCCCGAAAATTCTCAAACAATATCGACCAACTAAAAACACTAACGTTACACAAAGCCTCTACTAATAACAACGCAAAATCAAATCAAAGATAAATACACTCTATTACTGCATGCGTTGCAAAATAAAACGAACAGATCTATCGCGCGCGTCACACACAAGACTCCTTGTTTGTGTTTGAGGTCTGTTGGATCAGCTTGGGAGTGTTGGACGCTTTCTGCCGGGTGGTCACTAGTAGGGCTTCCTATGATTGTATTATTTCGCACTATAGGCATTTTATATGTATGTGTTTTTTTGATGATTTATAATGATGGTTGTATTCTATTTTGTTTTTGTAACCGGGGTGTTCGCGTAGTTGAGGTCAACCCTCAGCCGTCCCCCGCGTGGGATGTCTTTATTGTAAAGTGACTGGCCGGTGGAGGGCATTCAATTTTCCCACTAGGGTTGTTTCGGCAGATCTTTTATGCGGATCGGGGGTTGTCCGGTCCTGATTTGGCTCGGAAGAGTCCGCTGGACCTAAAGCAACAATAAATCAATCAATCGCGCGCGTCACACACAACATCGTGCGCATTTCATACGCACCATTCGCGTTTCAACGTAACACCCCCCCCCCCCCCCACACACACACACACAAACCCCACCAGTGCGAGAATAAGAAGAAAATAATTAGTGTGGGGAATACTTTGAGATAAGTTAAAAGTACACACCATTAGAGAAGAATACAAAAATGGGGGGAGGGGGGGGGAGTACTTGTGGGATATCCCAAAAGTACTCCCCCATGAGTGCTTTCGGGGAGTGGTTCCGAGACAGCCAGGCTGAACCAGAAGCACCCCCCCTCTCCCCCCATGGGCTGGAGGGAAAGTACTTCTGGGTTGAGCCAGAACTACCCCAAGGAGTAAATCTAGGTTATCCCAGAAGTACTCCCCGGCAATATTTCTTGACCAAGGAGGGGGTTGGGGGCAAGGGGGGGGAGTAATTATTGGATGCCCCAAAAGTACTCCCCTCTGCATTTCTTTACAAAACTGTTATGTCTTGCTTGTTTGTATAGTTCTTTTTTTTTCAATTTTTTTTATTTACAAAAATGCACAGGGCAGCCAGTCTGGGTTTACTCCTTGGGGAAACATTTTTTAGGGTGGAGTACTTATGGGGTGCTACACCGAGAATCACGCGCTGGTGTGTGGGTGTGTGTGTGTGTGTGTGTGTGTGTGAGTGTGTGTGTGTGTTTCATTCTACAGTCTGATGGCAATCCTCCTCTTTTCACACTTAAAAAAAAATACAGTTAATAAGGTGCCATTGTCACAAAACGTCAATTTTCTCAAAACTTAGTGTGTCGCTGTCTTTACCATGTTTGTCACCACGCGGTCTTACTACACTTAGGCGTTGGGGTGCTCAGTTGGCTTAGTGGTGTATGCAAGAGCAAAACAACGAATGTTAAGCGATAACATTGCAGCCAGTACAGGCAGTGGTTCCAAGCCCGTTTGCGGCCTGGAATGCTGAAACAAAAATAACTTGACCCTCAAACGCAGTTGGCTCAAAGGTGTACTCAAAACCCAAACCAGTTAAAGTATTGAAAATCAAGCGATAAGGTTGCCTCGATCGCTCGGGATTGTGCTCAGTTGTCTAGGCGTCAGACAATACGCCCAAAGGCTGCAAGAGGGCGTATCGGGCTGCTTGAGTTAGGTGCTCTTGAGCGGGAAAAGCGCTATATAAGAATGATTCAATAAACAGTCAAACAAAAAATACGAGAGATGAAGAAGAAACACAGAAGACAGTGATCCATGCATGCACATATAGGGTTGCGCAAGGCACAGCACATAAAACAACAGTTAACAAGAATAAATAAAAATGTTGCTTGTAAAGTTTTATTTTTAATAGTAAATCGATGACCATGTCTGCGGATAGCCAGAGATGCGTACGTGTGAAAATGGAGTACAGCGGGTTGACATAAACCATGATAATGATCGAACAATCAGCGACCTCAACAAGCTTTCACAAACGTTGCAAGGACGTAAGACTTTAAAAGGACTTATAGTTCTGTAAGAATTTCTGAGCAGAGACTTCCGAATGTTGTAATGTAGTTTCAGAGCTAGAGGTCTTCACAGACCTTACCGTTAGATTTATAGCAGAGACTACCAGAGGGCATACCACGATGTCTGAGGGATTTGGATCAATTATTACAATAGGTGTCAGAGACTTCACCATGCTGTACAATGTTTCAACATTCTTTCAGAAAACTCGCTAAACTGTCAGAGAGTTTCAGAAACTTTACAGTTAAATGTGATGAGTTCCCAAAGACGTTACAAAAAGTTGTAAGAGAGTATGAGAGACCATGGGATTCGGTCATATAGTTCAGGGACCCCAACAATAACCATATCAACATCAGCCTTGCACTGGCTGCTTTGCCCGGGAACGTGTTAAGTTCTCATCTATCTATCTATCTATCTATCTATCTATCTATCTATCTATCTATCTATCTATCTATCTATCTATCTATCTATCTATCTATCTATCTATCTATCTATCTATCTATCTATCTATCTATCTATCTATCTATCTATCTATCTATCTATCTATCTATCTATCTATCTATCTATCTATCTATCTATCTATCTATCTATCTATCTATCTATCTATCTATCTATCTATCTATCTATCTATCTATCTATCTATCTATCTATCTATCTATCTATCTATCTATCTATCTATCTATCTATCTATCTATCTATCTATCTATCTATCTATCTATCTATCTATCTATCTATCTATCTATCTATCTATCTATCTAGCATTATACCGCCGCTATGCCTGTAATATATAGATCTATATATAGTTTTCCTTTGGTCTTTTTTTCTGTATTTGTGGTTTTCTTTCTACTCACGTATCCCCTCTTCGCTTATTTAACCTTCTTCTGTTCTTCTTGTTCCCCCATTGGGTGCCGCAAGAAACAGGACTGAAGTGGTTTGGGCACACTCTTGCAATGTTTCATGTTAAGCAATGTTGGTCGGGGGTAATACTTGGATGGTTAACCAGCAGCCACCAAACGACATTTTAAAAAAAACATTGAAACAAGCGCACCACATACCCCAGCCCACCCACCTGTGAATGTGTACCTAGATAAAGCAGCGAGGGAGAGGAGATATGCACCGCCCTCATCATGCTGGACTAGAGAAAAGGGAGTTCTCAAAAACCTCCCTCCCCGACGACCGAAAGTTTACGGGAACAACTTTATCCCCATTGGGTAAAATATGCATTCGATCCCTGTGAATGATCTGCATGTCTTTCTTGTCCCCTCCATCAAAAAGGCTAGCTGCTAGTTGCTTCCCTTGTGTCTCACTTGCCTATTGGATTCTCTGCCCTTTATTTCCCGCCCCTTAGCTATTTCTGGCCTTGTGATCTTTTCTTCTTCTTCTTCTTTAATTTTCTTTCTTCTGTATTTGTTTCTTTTATCATTCTCTTTCAATACAATTTTTTAAAAACTTTTTCTAATATATTTTCTTTACTTTTCTTTTCTTTCTCTCTTTCTTTCAGGCTGTTTGTCAGCATATCTTTCTTTTATGTCTCTCTTTTTAAAAATTCGCATTAGTTTCATTTTCATTTCTTCTCTTTTTTTTCTTTCTTTAAAAATTCAGTCTTTTCCATCTGTATTTTCTGTCACCGTATTTGTTCCTTTTTTTTTTTTTTTTTTTTTTTTTGTCTCCTGGTTTAATTTGGCTTTGTGCTTCTCTCTCTCTCTCTCTCTCTCTCTCTCTCTCTCTCTCTCTCTCTCTCTCTCTCTCTCTCTCTCTGTTGTTTACGCTACCGCTGTTCGTATACTTCCGTTTAAGATCACCATCACCACCACCACCACCAGCATCATCATCAACATCATCTTCAGCAGCAGCAGCAGGGGCAGCAGCAGCAGCAGCAGCAGTAGCATCTTGTTCCTCTTCTTTTAATCTACCCTTGCGACTCTCCCTATGCAACGGCCCTTCCCTGTTATTCACCTCACCCTGCTCTCTCTCCCTCCTTCATCAATCCATCTACCTCCACCTTCTCCCCCCCCCCTCCCCATATCTCCCACCCCTGTGCTAATTTAGGCGGCTTTGCAGGCATGACGCGACACCATAGCTAAATATAAACTAATCAATGTCTGGGAGTGAGACAACAGTTGCGTAATACAAACACAGACTAGCCGTTCCTAAATCCTCAATAAATCCTATTTTGCCCATCATTATAACTCACGCCAAGCCACATGCAGCGACGCGTTTCCTGCTAGGACTCAACAACACAAACATACACACAAACACACACTCACAAACAAACACACACACGCACAAACACACACACACACGCACAAGCAATGTGACACGTAAGTGTTAGTAGTTCACTTCACACACAGGAGCTGAGACTCGCCGAGTAAGCTTACCACTAGTAAGAGGTAAACGTAAGCAGCTACGCAGTGTGATCTCACGCTACAAAAAAGGGTCAGAGCGTTGCCCAAAATAGCAATCCCCACAGACTAGTCATGGCATAGTGCAGGCAATTTCGTCTACGAAGTCGTCACATCCGCTCTGGTCAGGGACAACAATCAATCGGTTGGAGGCGGCGGGGGTGGGTGGGTAGCTTGGAAACGAGGATGGGTGTGGGTGACAAGCTCAATAATTGGTGTACTGGGACACAGGGGAGTATGGAGTGTGGGGTGGAGCACAGGCGCTTGTATCTGGACACGCGAGCGCCTATGGGTATCTATAATATAGAGGGGTTAGAGCGGATGAGCGAGGGATGGGTGCGTGCAGTGTGTAGTGAGGGGGGTGGTATAGCCCTGTTATAGGACATACTACATGGGTGGGTGCAGTGCTGTAGTGAGGAGGGGGTGGTGGTGGTATAGCCCTGTTATAGGACATAAGACATGGGTGGGTGCAGTGTGTAGTGAGGGTGGTGGTGGTATAGCCCTGTTATAGAACATACGACATGGGTGGTTGCAGTGTGTAGTGAGGGGTGGCATAGCCCTGTTATAGGACATACTATATGGGTGGGTGCAGTGGTGTAGTGAGGAGGGGGTGATGGTGGTATAGCCCTATTATAGGACATAAGACATGGGTGGGTGCAGTGTGTAGTGAGGGGTGGTATAGCCCTGTTATAGGACATACGACATGGGTGGGTGCAGTGTGTAGTGAGGGGTGTGGTATAGCCCTGTTATAGGACATACGACAAAGTCCCATTGTCAAAGTAGATATAACACTGCGGACAGCGGAAAGACAAATATTTAGGTGTACTTGTATGTACACGGCTTTCAGGGATATAATCAATTATCCCGGGTTTGGGACAGAGGTGTAGGAACATCATAATAGGACGCAGATTTTCCAGTTGCAGAAGGATAGCTAGACAGAAGCCAGACAGGTGGAGAAAGCTGCTGGGTGATGATGGTGGGGAAGAAGAGTAAGGACTGCCCTCCTATGACGCCACCGTCCAGTTGTGAAAAGTTCACCACAAGGGTGTACAGACATGGAGGTCGGAGGTCGGGACATACCCTTTTTAAAGGAAAGGACGCGCCCAATTTATAGAAAGTCTTATTTGCGATGCATTTTCGAGTAGAGGAAGCATCCAGCTCATAGAAAGACTGTTTGGGATAGTTGTAGGATGACATTTTATATATAAGAATAAGTAAATGTTGACTCTGGATGCATTCTCAAGGAAGGAAATCATCAATCACAAGATCAGAGATGATGATAATGTTAGCATGACAGTGTGATGTGGTCTGGATGTCAGGAACCCAAAAATCAGTGTAACATATTTGATCAGGAACTTTATTGATCCAGCAGGAGCCCTCGTGTGTTTTTATTAATTATTCTTCCTTTATCTAGCGCTCTTTCAGCCGAAGACCTGCTCAAGGCGCTACCCGATACATGATCGAGACTTCCACTTGCTGCTACAAGTACGTGTTGGTGCATTTTTACATTGTTGTATTTTCTTATTATAGCAGCATCCAATTGTCATGAACGGATACATTGCAAAATTGGTTCAGCGGTTTGAGATACTTCCATAACGCCCTTCCTCCTCTCTCTCTCTCTCTCTCTCTCTCTCTCTCTCTCTCTCTCTCTCTCTCTCTCTCTCTCTCTCTCTCTCTCTCTCTCTCTCTCTCTCTTCAATACATTCGTCTCTGCGGCTGTAGTTCTCGGTTCCACTTGCTATGTTGATTCTGTCAGGCTCTTTCATGGCTAGAGTACATCCTTTTTGTTTAATCCACCCCAACCTAACCCTACCCTTTGTTTTTTGTTTTTTTTTTCGTATTCAGTTGATGGCGATGTTTTCTTCTTTAATTCTTTCTTTTTTTCTTTTTTTTTTTGCCCTAGGCCAATTCTTTCTCTCTTATATATTTGTCAGTGTCTGTCATCAGGAACATAACTTTTCTGGAATTCTCTTTTATTCGTTTCCCGCGAGCTGTTTTTCAGATCTGTTCGGCAATAGCGCAATAAGCCTGAGTGTGTTTCTTCTGAGTGTCTTTGTTAGTGCGTGTTGATCTCTACTCGTAACTTTCAAAACTATGTCAGCATTAGTTGGAAGAAGGCTTAAGAAACATTACATTTAAAAGAAATCATTACTTTATTAACAGAAAATGGTCTGGAATTATCCGGGGAAAAAACTAGTTTAATGTTATTTAACAACGGAGAAAATCCAAAATGTTTACCAGAATTAAAACTTGACAACGAAAGGCTTGCTTATAAACAAATTATTAAATTTTTGGGTGTCTATTTCACACCAAAATTAAATTGGAGATATCATATAGAATATTTAATCAATAAAGCAAGACAAAGATTAAATTTATTGAAAATAATAAATGTACAAGCTTGGAGTCAGGATACGAAGACTTTATTACATCTAGCAACTTCTCTAGTTCGATCGAAATTGATATATGGACAAGAGGTGTATTTTTCAGCGCCAAAATCACTCTTAAATAAATTGCAGAGTATAGATAGTAAAGCAATAAAATTGGCTCTTGGCGTACCAGTGCATACGAATACGCAACGTTGTTATAATGAAGCAGGCAAACTTTCTTTATCAGATCAACGTAAATTAGCTGCTTCAAAATATGTTCTTAGAAGTTTATGTATTGACAATTCTGTAACCGATGAAGTGTTATTATCGTCTAAAAACGAATTCCCCAAAAGATCAAAATATATTCCATACATTCAAACTATTCATGATTATACAGAAGCAGTGATGATACATTGTGATATTAGTATTAGTAATGTAAAATCTGTTCCTGTTTCACCCAAAATACCCCCTTGGGAACACTTACGGGCTCAATTCGATATAGATTACACAGATTTAAATAAAAATGAAGAAATAAATATGTTAGCTAATAGTGTAAAGAAACGTTTAAATTCTATTTACTTCAATAAATTAAAAATTTATACAGATGGTTCACTACTTGAAACTTCTGATGCCGGTGCTGCATATGTTATTCCTGATCTTAATATTGAACAGTCTTTTTACTTAGGGAGAAAATTTTCAATCTTTACTGCAGAATTGTATGCTATTATTATGGCTTTGAATTGTGTTCTTACATTAACATTAGATTTGTTCGGCATAGTGTTATGTGTAGACTCAAAGTCTGTTTTGTATGCGCTACAAAACTGGAATTGTTCAGTTAGAAGAGAAATGATTTTTGAAATCAAATATCTTTTACACTGTTTATTAATTAAAAATGTTACAGTTGATTTTCTGTGGGTTTCCTCTCATTGTGGAATAAAAGGTAATGAATTAGCTGATAAACTAGCTAAAGATGGTGCAAGTAAGCCTACTGAAGTTAATCATAACATGAGCCTCTCCTACTATGAATTGATATCAATAGTTGACAATTATTTTCTTAAAAATGTACACAATAATATTTTGTCTAACTCCAGACATTTAACAAAAATTGTCTACAAGTTAAAATTAAATTCATGGAAAACTAAATTTTCTAAAGATGTCAAATGTGTATGCTCAAATGCTCTGACTGTAGAACATTTGATATTACATTGCCCATGTCTAAACAAATTATTCATAGAAAATAATATTAATACTGTTATCACACAGTACAATGATGTTAAAAAAATATTAGATGATAATGAATTGATGCTGACAATCGCATCTATTATATCGTGTACACAGATAGAAAAAATTTTATAATTATTTTATTCGATGTATTTTAGATGTTAAGATGATGGTGCTTCATTAGGTTACATTGTTTAATCAGTATAAGTTCTTATTGGGTTTGTTGTTGCTGCTTTATTCTTTTTCTTCAATTTTGTTTTCTCTTTATCATTATTATTTATGATTTATTTATTTATTGGTATTCCCTTTTATCACCTTATCATTTATATTATTTTGTTTCTTTGTTTTATAGTCTAAAATCACATAATTTGTGAACAGACTTTAAATAAATTGAATTGAATTGAATTGAATTGAATTACTTTATTAGAAGAATTCCGGAATTTGGTCATATAATAATTCCACTAGAAGTATAGACAGAGTGCTTTAAATATACATATTTATAATTATAAAACGCATACTGATATATATTCGTATAATTATGTCCAATAATATTCGTGTTTTAGTCCAAGATAATTATTAACCTACATGATTTCATGACACCATAAATGTTATAAACATTTTTCCCTTGTTATTGTCAATCAGATTACTATACTCCTTTCGTGCACAGCAGATGTCTGGACGGACACGATTAGTTTTACAATTTCACTAAATAACTATCAATGTTTGATTTCATCACCAATTACATATCATTACATTTTCTTCGCGCAACTGTTTTGTCGACGTTCGGGATTTGTTTACGGTCAGATAAAAGTGTGATCTATCCATAATCTATTTCATATTAGCATATGAATTAACCGTTGTGGGTGACCTGACTGTTAGGCTACAGTACATTTTCAAATTGTTCTCGGCGGCGCACACGATTACACGGTTGCCTTTAAAGGACCCCAATTCGAAGGCTATAGTGTTCAGTTTTCGCAAAAGTTCGTTTACCCTAAAATTCGTTTTCTTAATACATAAAGCAATGATAGAGTGGCCTTTCGTTGCTCAAACCAACCACTAAAGTTTGACTTTTCCATTTCTGTTCTGACAGGGAGTGATTTCCCCTGTTTAACGGTACACCAATATCACAGCCATGTGACATTTGCCCCCATTTCTGAATGAACCCCGCGGCTTTAAGAATGCTTCTTTGATGTTTGGGGTATGGTGGGGTAGGGTAGGGTAGTTCTATTTTGTCAACCCTAAACGAAAAACCTTACCGAGCAATTTGAAAAGAAAATGGATTCTGCCTCTTAAGGCTTTGGTAGATGCTATTTTTAGCTGAAGAGGGAGGCTACTCTTGTTATTAATAGGCACAAAACCCACGGAATTTATTGATTTAAAGAAGAAATATACTTTCGAAATAGTTTTGGTTTTATAGTTGTTATAAGCATTTTTTCAGTGGGGCAACACTCACTTTGATTGTTAAAAGGATCTGTCCAGGGGTGGCGTAGTCAAAGTGGGTCCCTTTAATAGCAGGATCTTCTTTCCATAACATCCTATCGGCAGGGCAGAGAACAACAGGTGGATTCTGTGGCAGTGTAAATGTTTTGGCACATGTTTAAAAACACATACCTATCACTTGCATCCGTTGGATCTCATTTTTGATATGATGATGATGGTCATTGTTGTCAGGGTGGCGACGTGGTGATCGTCCTTAACGCTCATGCAATAGGACGTTAAGCATCGTTTTTCGTTCGTTCGTTGCACCGGTTCTGGGGTTTATTTGGCGTCAAGAGTGTGGTGGGCGATATATGTAGTTCACTAAGCCTGCTTACAGTCGGTCCCTGTTGTCACAGGCACAAACGAATGAAAAATGAACATCGAATGCTTGTTGTTATTGGTGATTTATTTTGTTGAAATAGAGCGCTGGTCGTTCCCTGATTATCCGATGCCGGTTCTACATAGACTCCTCTTCTTAATAGGATCGTTCTTGTTACACACGACATAATAATTATGACGTCACAGATGAAATAGGCCTATACAACTAGAATACGACCCCTGTGGTATCGTTGGTTTCGCAAGGCACCACAGCCAGATGTTATGAGGTGGCGCGGTTGCGCAGTGAGTTATCGTAGTCGCGAGTTTCCTACCAGGACTTTCTCAAAGGGCGAACCTAGGTACCAGACAATTCATTTAAAGTCACCGAAAAGTTTGTCCAGGTACTTCGGATTCCTCCCTCCCTTCAATAATGGTATTGGCTGATGCAGTCAGTTACAAATTGAAATAAATAGATCAATAAAAAGTAAACAATTGTTCCCCCGTCTACTAACATCGATCTCCATGCTTTTACACCACATGTTGTAGTGATGAGTGTTTGTTTGATGTGTATGTAGGGGTGTAACAGGTGAGAGTGTATGTTGGTTACAGATCGCCGCGTTTTGAGTCTGTGTTAAGTTTAAGGCGCGTATAACACCCATTATTATTATTATTATTATTATTATTATTATTATTATTATTATTATTAGTAGTAGTAGTAGTAGTAGTAGTAGTAATTTCAGATACTAATGTAGTGGTGTTGGTGGTGTTGTGTTTTGGAGAGACGATGGTGTGTTATGTGATGGATTGGAGGCTATGGTGAAGGCTCACACATTCTCTCTCTCTCTTCCCCAATGCCAGTCCGTGATGACCGTTGAAATGTTTTATTTAGAAGACATCATAGGCTACCAAGAGCAAAGGCATTGCGAGTGGCACGACCCTTATCTACTGCGTGGTGCCCGGTGCTCTCCCCCATGCCGATGTTTGTGTTTTGCTTTTATTACGGACCGTCAGCCGCAGCGGCCGTGCTCCTTACGCATTCCACACCCGCCCCAAAATCTTGGCTCGCTGGCTAAGTTTGTGTTAGTAACTAAACTTACTTTGACGCATAAGGCTAGAAACGCAAACGAATACTATACAAATTATATATTGACGGAAACGCAAAAATACAACCTTTCTACTGTTCTAACAATGTCGGACCTATCTGCTTCAAAATAAAAATAATACGCAATTTAAGAGGGAATTGGCTGCTGCTCCTAAGAATGTCACGACTCTAAACTTATAATAACTCTTTAATTTAATACAATTATAAATAATAATAGTAATGACAAAGAAAGAACAACGTCTCCTCTTTTCAATGATATACAATATGGCATGGTTACTATTTTGTGTTCCGACTATGGCGAACTAAACTAGAAAACATCTAACACAACAACTTACAGTTACCTTTATAGCCTTCTGACAGCTTTTCACTGTTTCCCTTTCAATGTGTATTTCCCTATAAAACTAATATTTTATTTAAGTATCTACTATTAGAGAATGAACTAAGACATCGGAAAATATCACACTAAGGTGTTACAGTGGAGAATCTTTGCTACACTAGCATCATTTACAATTTATACTCTTATCATGTTTTGTAGGCAAGCGGGAAGATCCGTTAAAACCGGCCAAATTCCAGAACAGCTTCAGCAGCAGCCGAGCATACAACAGTGCGCGCGGTGTCTTTATCAACATGATATGCATCGCGCTATCCTAAACATCGCGCTCTAATTCAAAATTGCTACATAAATCACAAATAAAGTTTATATATTCTAATAGAGAATTTAATGCTGCGTCTAATGGTTATATGCTTTAAAGGATCTGAAAAATGTATATCAAGTTATTTCATACAGTTAGTTTAAACATAACAGAGAACAAAGTTAGGCCTACATATCGTATGGTCAGAAATACTCGTAGCCAGCACGGCTACACTAACAAACCATAACACATTTCTCAAAAGTCTATTCCTAGAGAATGTTTGTGCTCGTTTTAAATTCAGTCGCTGCAAAATGTCAGTACACAGGCGGCGGAAGGGGGGGGGGGTGGGCAAAAATATGGGGGGGGGGGCAAACATATACATTTGCCCCCCCCCCCCCCCAATATTCAGCCCCTCAAAAAACATTATTTGGAGGTTCAAACCAAATATTTTCCCCCCTTTCTTCCCCTACCCCAATTCTCAGCCCCTGAAATTAATTTTTTTTTTATGGAAAGAGAAAAAAACAACAACGATGTATAACGATAAAGCTCCTAAAAGAGAGGGTGAGAGAAGTCGAAGTCGAAGTCGAAGTCGAAATTTTAATGACAAAAAGCCAACAATACAGCTCATTAGTCAGAGTTGGACAATTTCTTTTCAAAACGTTAAAACACACACCCACACACTCACACACACACACACCCCCCCCCCCCACACACACACACCCCCCACACACACACACACCACACAAAGGCCATGGCCAGACAGTGCTTAGAATACCAAAGAGCTCTCACGTAATAATGTCTGTCACGTGGGGTTTATGGGCTCTGCACCATGGAATTATGGACCCTCACGTTTATTCGGTGGGAACTGCTAGTAAGTCACCCTATGAATTACTTTAATAAATTTATTTGTTTAGCTCGTTCTGTGTTAAGGTTGGGGTACAGAAATAGATAGAAAAAAGGTAAAAGAATACTGTCACACTAGCTTTCACACGGCTATGAATCATATGTAGTCCAGCCTTTTGATAACAGTTAAAATCACACATTTATTTCTTCTACTCTATACAAGGTTCTCTAAGTACTAATCTAACTTAAAAAGTCTCTTTCAATGCTAATAGTTCGATCGCTGATAGTCTATGCAGCTGTTGTTCTATCTTCATCGGGCACTCGCTAGTATATCTCATGTAGATTTGGACTACTGTGGTCCGTTTTAGAGTTTCTGAATAGTTGGACTCCTGTGGTCCTGTTCTGATCAGTTTAAGTGCACTTGGGATAACACACTTAACTGGCGGGTGGTGCGGTCGAAGTCCTTCTGTGAGGTAGCTTCTGGTCCACCTGTGTCGTTGTGTAGTTGGGTTCCCTGGCCACGCTGTGGGGTCTGACAGGGAGTTTTACCGGGTCGCTCGTTCCGACTTGTGCGGTAGAGGTTCCTCAACCAACTTGTTTCTGTGGAGTGGGGTTCACAGGATAGCTCGGGATAGCTCGGGATAGCTCGCCTGCCCGTCTGTAATATAAGAGACGAAATTCTGCACAACCCTGAATAATCGGTTTGTGCAGAGCGTCTCACTGAAAGCCAAGTAGCCCTCAGTGATAGCTCCACATCTCTATACATAAGCGACGAACATTCTGCTACTTCCGGGTTCCACTGGAATCTCACTCTAAATTCCTATACATACATAAATATCAAACGTGGCTAACTATACACATACAGAATTAATAATATTATAAACATTCAGTGGTACAGCCACTGGTCTGCAAACATACATATAAGTTAAACAACAGTGGTTCCGTATGGTATGCAACATGGCGGCGTAACCGGTCGTGTTTCGCCTCGTGGTAGGCTCTTCCACATGGTCACGCAAATTCGGATTAACAATTCACATTTATGCATAGCAAATTCTTCAAACATAATTTCAACAATACTACACATATATCACGATGAAACAGAAGGGTGTTCATTTACCTGTTTGACAAGTTCAGGCCCGTGTGACTTGATAGAATTCTACGATTCCTAAGTCCTGCTTCCTGGTCTAAGTGTAGAGAGATTTCTCTGCCAGCTTTCTAGCTGTTAACACTTCGGTGTATTACTCCCAACTGACCAAAAATGTGTTAGGCTCGGACCCAGTCAAACTGGCTCGAACCGCTTTGCGTAAGCTCTCATTGGGTAAAATGTTCATATTCAAAACTCAAGTGCTGACGTCACTGCGCTGTGTGTGTGGCTCAGGCTCGCAGTGTGCTGTAATTTAATTGCTACTGTGTACTGTACTAACTCTCTACTGTTACAAAGGCTACACAATGCTAAATAGTCGATAGGCAGAGTTTAAACTAGCCAATTCGTGACAGGCTCCCTCAACTGAAAAAAGGCGATGACTACTGGATTCGACCTTTTTCTACTACAGAGCCTAGTTTAACACTGCACTATCCTAGGGTCCTATTTACAAACTAAGTAAGTTGCTCTACCTGAGCTGCAATGCTGTGCCAGGTAGCTATGGACACTAGTGACAGGGTATTACTGGGCGGGGACGAATTCTGGTGCTGTGGCCCTTAGTTGTGTTGGGTGGGCGACAGCTGCTGTGTCCTCCACGAGATGGCGACTGAGGTAGTCGGCTCCGTGGTTTTCTTTGCCGGGGATGTACTCGATTTGGAATGAGTACGCCTGAAGGGTGAGTGCCCATCTCATCAGGCGAGAGTTCAACGACTTGGAGGCTGCCAGGAACGATAGTGGTTGGTGGTCCACCTGAACTGTGAAGTGGGTCCCATACAGGTAGAGTTGAAACTTCTGTATGGCCCAGACTAGTCCAAGGCATTCTTTCTCCGACGTGGCGTAGTGGGTCTCGGCGGGTCTCAATTTTCTGCTGGCGTAGGCGACAGGGAATAGCGTCTCTGCATTCTTGGGGTCGCGCTGTAGCAGTACTGCTCCGAGTCCTAAGTCGCTTGCGTCGGTGCGAAGAACGAATGGCTGAGTCAAATCGGGTAGGTGGAGTACTGGCGCCGATGTCATTCTGTCCTTGAGTGTTTGGAATGCTGTCTCGCATTCCGCTGTCCATACGACTTTGTCCGGGGCGATTTTCCGGGTTCCATTTGTCAGTGGTACGGCGGTGCTGTTGTAGTTGTGGATGAGCTTCTTCCGCGATGGCGATGGCCATCCATGTGTGTGTGCCGGGGGTCGCTGGTCGGTCCGTGTATTTCTTGAGGCGATTGATGTGGTGGTATCGGGCTCTCCCGTTCACCTCTACTTGGTAGACTGTCTTGGATTTCTTGGCAGTCACCCGGTACGGTCCTCTCCAAGCGATGTCCAGCTTGTTGGTTCCACTTGGAAGTAAGAGTAGCACTTGATCGCCGACTTGCAGTTCTCTGTCCTTCGCGTGGCGGTTGTAGTACTTCGCCTGACGGGCTCTTGCCTTCTTCAGTGCTTCACCAGCTTTCTTCCACGTTGCTTTGAGGGTTTCCTGCAGGTCTGCGACGTACTTGGTGGCACCTCTTGGTGTGTCGTCTATCTTGGCTTCCGTCCAACTTCTGCGTAGGGCTTCTAGCGGTCCTGCTAGAGGTCTGCCGAATAGCAATGTTGACGGGGTGTAGCCTGTGGCTGCATGGGGCGTTTCTCTGTATGCGAACAGTGCCGCATTCACGTAGGTGTCCCACGCTTCGGATTGTCGTCTGCGACTTTCCTGAGTATGGTGAGAAGGGTTCCATTCAGTCTTTCTACTTGTCCGTTGCTGGCGGGGTGGTATGGTGGTGTGCGAATGTGATGAACTTGTATCAACTCGAACACGTCTTGCATCAGGCGGCCGGTGAACTGAGATCCGTTGTCCGTTCTAATGCTGTCCGGAAATCCGACTCTGGTAAAGATGGCGATGAGTGCATCTGCAATCTTCTTGGTGTCGATCGCTGGCAACGGGACTGCTTCGCACCACATCGTACATGCGTCGACGAGTGTGAGTAGAAATCTGTTCCGCTTCTTGGTCATGGGCAGTGGTCCTACTATGTCTACTGAGACTTGCTGGAATGGCACGCCGACTACTACCGATGGTCCTAAGGTAACTGGTACGGTGTGATGTCGCGGGGAATATCGTTGACATTGGTGGCAAGATTTCACGTAGCGCTTGACATCCTCCGTGATTCCTGGCCAATAGTAGTGTGCGCTGATTTCTCTGCACTGTGGCTCCAATTCCCATGTGTCCGCTGAGTGGCATGCTGTGGCCTAATTCTAGTACTTGGGCTCGAAGGGTGGCTGGTAGTACTAGTTGGGTGTGATCTCCATCTCCTTGTCGATGTAGAACTCCCTGTTCCATGTAGAAGTCTCCCTTGTGCGGGGGTGTGTGCGCCTTGGGTAGCTTCTGGAAGCACTTCGCTATCGAGGTGTCTTCTTTCTGTGCTGTTTTGATCTCTTCGAGTCCTGGATTCGGAGCGAACTCGGGCTGGGGTGGTTGGGTTTTAGCTTGGGCCCTGGTTTGCACTGCAGCTATCTCTACAGTTTTTGGGGGCGTGCCTAAGAACACATACCTACAACCTAGCACTAGATCATACAGGGGTTTCTGTAAAACAGCTGCTTGGATTCGTCCTGTGACGTACCTACTCTCTACTTCGATCCAAGCTATTGGGCAAGTAGTCGTCGGTTTCGTCAAGTCTGCTCCTTGTAAGTCGACTGTCTTGTCTGTCAAGTCCGCGCGCGATACAAGAGACTCGCTGACTATCGCGTCGTATGATAGACCTGTGTCATACAGACAGTTCGCTTCTTTTCCGTTGACCTTGACCGTGTCTGTCACCGATGGGTGATCTCCGATCGTGTGTGGCTTATTACCGCTACTTTGAGTTAGAACTCTGTGCGCTGGCCGGCTTTCGCGCTCTTCCCTACGTTGTGCGGCCAACTTGAAACATTCTGCGGTGGAGTGATTGTTTCTGTTGCAGAACGAACAATACCGTCTCTGTTCTGCGGGACCTCTTTTCCCGAATTCCGTGTTGGGTCCTTTATTTTGCCCAGGTCTGGGGTTATTCGGCTTATTCGCGGTGCGCTCTTCTCGGTTAGGGCTTCGTTTCTGTGCCTCTTTCCCGTTAGGCTTTAGGTCTCGCCTGAAGCTCTTGGCTTCTCCGTGTGCGGCCACGTACCTATCTGCGACCTTGACCAGATCTTCTAGTCTTTCCGCGCCCTGCTCTACTGAGAAGGTTCTCAGCTCGGGGGTCATGGTTTCCCGTAGCTGTTCCCATACTAACAGTTCTGTCAGTCCATCATACGTCTTAGCCGTGGCTGACTGGCTAATCCACTTATCCAGCGTTGTGGACAACCGATCCGCGAACTGCGCATAGCTCTCTCCTTTCACTCTCCGATTGGTGCGGAACTTTTGCCGGTAGCATTCTCCTGTCAGTTCGAATCCCGTTAGGAGTGCCTCTTTTACTTTGTGATAGTCAGTCACTCTGTCAGTCGGTAGCTTACTGTAGATGTCATAAGCCTTTCCTCTAAGTCCTTGACTAAGCTTGAAAGACCAATGAGTGGGATCTAGTTTATACTCTGTTGCTAGGCGCTCAAACCTAGTCAGATAGAGATCTAGACCTTCTTCTCTCTCATTGAATGTTCCCAGTGGAAATGACATTCCTTGTACAGGGTTGGATGCTACCTCTAGCTGATCTGAGTGGGAAGGGGTTGAGGAAGGAAGAACTTGAAGCTCCTGATCCCAATCTTCTTAGCTCTAACTCATGCTGTCTTTCTTTTTCCTTTTCTTCCCTCTCTTTTTCTTTCTCTGCCCTCTCTTTTTCTTTTTCTGCCCTCTCATACTCCCATCTCCTAACTTCTGCTTCTCTCTCTGCTGCTAATGCTGCCTTCTTCTGTTCTCCTTCTAATTCTAGTTTCTTCTGCTCTGCTTCTAATTTCTTTTGCTCTGCTTCTAATTCTGCTTTTCTCTGATCTGCTTCGAGTTTCTTCTGTTCTGCTTCTAATGCTAGTTTCTTCTGCTCTGCTTCTAAGGCTAGTTTCTTCGCCTCCCTTTCTGCTGCTCTCTCTGCCTTAGCCTCCTGTTTCTCTACCTCTGCATTTATATACGCAATTAGGTCCGCCCCTGCTAAGTGTAAAGCTTCTCCCAATTCCTTGAAACGCAATCTCAAGGCCACTGGGTCCGACATTGCCAAACGTGTCTATGAACACCCTCTGAATCACGTGGAATACCAAAACACTAGCAATATTGCAAGTCAATAAAAACAATGCAAAGACAATCCAATTCGTAATCAATAATAGAATAAAACAAGAGTCAAATGGCATACAACAGTTACTTAAGCAAAACCTGCAAAAGAACAATGCAACATACAGGCACAAAAATAATTGAAGCAAAAAAGTTTTTAACTAAAGAATAGTGCACCCAAACTGAGTCAATGTTACCACTATTCTAAGTTATTCTACTACTCCTACTGTTATCTAATTTTATTGTACTTAGATCCGTTTATACCCAATTCCTATTATACACAGATCCTGGCTAGGCTCGCCAATTAAAGTGTCACGTGGGGTTTATGGGCTCTGCACCATGGAATTATGGACCCTCACGTTTATTCGGTGGGAACTGCTAGTAAGTCACCCTATGAATTACTTTAATAAATTTATTTGTTTAGCTCGTTCTGTGTTAAGGTTGGGGTACAGAAATAGATAGAAAAAAGGTAAAAGAATACTGTCACACTAGCTTTCACACGGCTATGAATCATATGTAGTCCAGCCTTTTGATAACAGTTAAAATCACACATTTATTTCTTCTACTCTATACAAGGTTCTCTAAGTACTAATCTAACTTAAAAAGTCTCTTTCAATGCTAATAGTTCGATCGCTGATAGTCTATGCAGCTGTTCTATCTTCATCGGGCACTCGCTAGTATATCTCATGTAGATTTGGACTACTGTGGTCCGTTTTAGAGTTTCTGAATAGTTGGACTCCTGTGGTCCTGTTCTGATCAGTTTAAGTGCACTTGGGATAACACACTTAACTGGCGGGTGGTGCGGTCGAAGTCCTTCTGTGAGGTAGCTTCTGGTCCACCTGTGTCGTTGTGTAGTTGGGTTCCCTGGCCACGCTGTGGGGTCTGACAGGGAGTTTTACCGGGTCGCTCGTTCCGACTTGTGCGGTAGAGGTTCCTCAACCAACTTGTTTCTGTGGAGTGGGGTTCACAGGATAGCTCGGGATAGCTCGGGATAGCTCGCCTGCCCGTCTGTAATATAAGAGACGAAATTCTGCACAACCCTGAATAATCGGTTTGTGCAGAGCGTCTCACTGAAAGCCAAGTAGCCCTCAGTGATAGCTCCACATCTCTATACATAAGCGACGAACATTCTGCTACTTCCGGGTTCCACTGGAATCTCACTCTAAATTCCTATACATACATAAATATCAAACGTGGCTAACTATACACATACAGAATTAATAATATTATAAACATTCAGTGGTACAGCCACTGGTCTGCAAACATACATATAAGTTAAACAACAGTGGTTCCGTATGGTATGCAACATGGCGGCGTAACCGGTCGTGTTTCGCCTCGTGGTAGGCTCTTCCACATGGTCACGCAAATTCGGATTAACAATTCACATTTATGCATAGCAAATTCTTCAAACATAATTTCAACAATACTACACATATATCACGATGAAACAGAAGGGTGTTCATTTACCTGTTTGACAAAGTTCAGGCCCGTGTGACTTGATAGAATTCTACGATTCCTAAGTCCTGCTTCCTGGTCTAAGTGTAGAGAGATTTCTCTGCCAGCTTTCTAGCTGTTAACACTTCGGTGTATTACTCCCAACTGACCAAAAATGTGTTAGGCTCGGACCCAGTCAAACTGGCTCGAACCGCTTTGCGTAAGCTCTCATTGGGTAAAATGTTCATATTCAAAACTCAAGTGCTGACGTCACTGCGCTGTGTGTGTGGCTCAGGCTCGCAGTGTGCTGTAATTTAATTGCTACTGTGTACTGTACTAACTCTCTACTGTTACAAAGGCTACACAATGCTAAATAGTCGATAGGCAGAGTTTAAACTAGCCAATTCGTGACAATGTCAGTTGTTGAGTTTGATAAAACTTGCCTCCTTTTTTTAATCATCAGAAAAAGGTACTTGCTGAAATTATACTGCGTGTCGTTATTTTGGCTTTTTAATAAATTGACAAGCTGCAACCGCAGTGGTACATGTTTCAATATGACTAAACATTTCTGACGAAGTTCTGTATACACTGGGCACTGAAAAATAACATGAATTTCGTTTTCCACTGCCTGTGGACAAAAGGGACAACGTTGTTTCGCAGGGTTTTCCGAAAAGCGGAATTTATGTGCATTAATTTCCGTTACCCCAATCCTAAATCTTGTAAGCGTTCTCAGATAATTACTGGTATGCAGAGAGTCAATATATTTTTCACGCTCGAGACACGTTTTAAAGCAGTTGTACAACTGAAAATGCGTACTATTTTCCAAATGAGAAAACCATTCTTGACAAAAACAGTCTCTCAGCCTAGTTTTAAATTCACGAATAAATTGTTTCTCATTTCCGACCTGGCCAAACAACCAAACAAACCCAAAGCCGTTGCAACATAGCAAATTTTTTACATTGGTGACCCAAGATCTTTTACTTCTGTCATGTAGTTGCAGCAACATATCATATGCCATGCGAGAGAAGCGTGATGTCGGTTGTTTAAGAAGTCTGAACCAAAACATGATACACTTCGCTGCAGAATTCACGTACAGCGGGTAGCGGCCCAGCTCACCGTATACAAGAGTGTTAGGTGCTTTCGATGAAACACCCAGTACCTTTTTGCATGCCATCAGGTGAATTTTTTCCACCACTTCAACTTTTTGAGAACCCCAGATCTCGGCTGCATACAGCACCATTGTGGCAATCTGTGTGTCAAAAAGCTTAAAGAAAATTACGGGCGAGTTACAATTCATCCTTCTTAAAGCATTGAAAATTTCGATAGTTCCGCGCTTTGCTCTGGGTTCCAACTCCCTCAAGGCTACATTGAAGCTAACTTTAGTTGAGAAAATCAAACCAAGGTATTTGTAAGACCCAACAACCTCTAGCTTCTCTTTACCATAGAACCAGACTTCCCTCTCTGCTAAGTGCCCTCCGTTGCGGAAAACAACTACTTTCGTTTTATCTGTGTTTACAGTGAGACGAGCTTTTTGGGCAGCTTCATACAATACATTAAGCTGGTTCTGTAAGCCTACCACTGTATACGACAACAGTAACAGATCATCGGCAAAAAGAAGAACAAACAGTTCCACCTGGTGCGGAGACAATATTATTCCATGTCGGCCTAGACTATTTATTTCCTTGGCTAAGACATTGATGAAAAGGGAAAAAAGTGTCGGACTGGCTACACATCCTTGTTTTAGACCTTGTAGGCATTCAAAATATTCAGTAGTACTATTAGCGTTACACCTAACACAGGCACTAACAGTTTCATACATACCACGGATCATATCGAACATCTTACCCTTCACTCCTGCCTCGTGAATCGCAATCCACAGGAGTGATCTATTAATGCTGTCATATGCCTTGCGGAAATCCACGAACGCGGCGTACAGTTTTTTATTTTGAGTGAGCTGCTTTTGAACGATCGCATACAATGTGAACATATGGTCAACAGTAGACCGTCCTTTACGAAAACCGGCCTGAGTTTCATCTATGACGTCATTAGTTTCCACCCATGTTGACAGCCTATTATTTAAAACAGCTGTGAATAACTTGCCTAACGTACTCAAGAGGGAAATCCCCCTAAAGTTATCTGGAACATTTGTAGGCCCTTTTTTGTGGAGAGGAATTATCACCGCTCTAGTCCACTCAATAGGATAGATTCCAGAGTTAAATATAGCATTAAAAAGTTTAATTAGGTATTTAAGGACTACGCCCTCTGAAACTCTGATCATTTCGTTTAGAATTCCATCTGGCCCCGCGGCTCTGCCTACCTTAAGGCGTCGTATCGCTTTCTTAATTTCGGCCTCAGTGATCGGCGCATCCAACACCTCGTCCTCCACCCTTTCTTCCGGCACATTTGTATGTGCAGACCCAACACCTACATTTTCATTCAATACATTTTTGAAATGTTGCAGCCATTCATCCTCGGAAATATCACCTGTTTTGTTAGGTCTTCTCCGATACTTCCTAATTTCTGACCAAAACTCATGTGGTTTGTTAATACAGTCCAATAAAGTGTCAAGCTTTGCCAGTCTTGCTTCACGCTCTTTCTTCTTTAACGTATGCTTATAGTCTTTCCTTAACACCAAGTAGTGTTGCTTATCAGCCATCGATTTGGTACGCAAGTACTTTCTTAAGGCACGCCTAACTGTCTGTTTACTACTGCGACACTCCTCATCATACCAATGATACGTGCATTTGTTAGGTTTATTGTTAATTTTAATTGTCTTTTTCATACATTCTGCTGCCCAAATCAGGCCATCGTTAAAAACTTGAACAGAATTATGTATGTCAACACCATCTAGCAGCAAAGATGCTTCATTCAGTGATGCAAGAAACTGATCTGACCTGACGTTATCCATAAAACACTGTTCTTTTACTACATCCCATACAATCTTTTCAAACTCCACAGACACTGGAGGCAAAAAACTTTGAGCACTCTGGACCGTTAACTCGAGTGGCATGTGGCAAGACTCTACCCTACTACTAACTATCATGGAAGCAACCTGATCAACAAGAGCGTGCGACGCCACAAAATAGTCAACTGTGCTGTTTCCCTGAGTTGCTACAAAGGTGAAGTTACTAGAGTTGCCTGGGTCACATAAACCATTCAAAATTGATAGACCAAAACATGCACACATGTTAGTAAGTGTAGACCCAAAATCATTTAGCACAGTGTCCTCTGCCTGTCTACTGTGTACAAAGAGTTCTCCGTTATCTACGTCATCGCCTAACGCCTCAACAACGTCATAGTCTTTGTTCACTTGTACATCCGCAGTTCTGGCGTTGAAGTCGCCGCATATCATTATTTGGCATTCATTATATTGTACTAAAATGTCAGTAAGGCAATCATCCAGTTCCTTTAAATGACAGTTTGATTCAACAGTATGATAATAGGGTGAAGTTGATGGTGGTATATAGACGGACACTAATATTGTATCATGTACTAAACCAAACAGGTGGCTCGACAACTTTGCAACAATAATGTGGTCACGGGCAGTGTCAATTATTTCCACCAAATGGCTTAAATGTTTTTTCACCATCAACACAACACCCCCCGCAAATCTCCCTTGATGAGATAATTTAATGCCCGGTTTTACTGTCTTTACAAAATCCGTAAAATGAAACGAAAAGTCAAATACGTTACTGGTCCAAGTTTCACACAGACATACCACGTCAAACATGCTTACATACCGAACAAAATCTGCGTCACATAACTTGCTTGGCAGACCATCGACGTTCCAAGAAAGGAACTTCACTTGAGTTACACTGGTTGGCCGGCCTGATACCTAGGTAGCTGACGATAATATTGGTGCTGCACTGCCGGTCTCACCCCGTAATGGTCTGCCACGCCCCAGGCCTCCGGGCCTACGAGCTTGAGCACCCCTGGAAGAGGCCAGGGAGCCACGGCCTGCTTGTGCAGTAGGGGCAGCACTGGAGTCGCCTCTGGTTCTCTGCTTCGTCTGCTGTTGCACTACCCCCTGCCGCGACTCCCCAACATCGTCGTCGTTGTTTATGCTGATGTCACGACGATCATGAGATGCAGGCGAGTCGCTCCTACGACTTGCCCTTTGTGGAAGCTTCTCGATACACTGCTTATCAAGATTGTAGATGAAGATCCCGTCTGGTGTGAAGAGCTTGTCGTGGCGAATGAACGCTTTCTTGTTGTCACTCTTATAGGTCTGCTTCAGCGCGACCAAACCTTTCACCTTCTCGCGTACTGTCTTGGACTCGTCTGGTCGAATTGAAAACGCTGACCCTTTCAGAAGATGCCCAAGGGACATGATATAGTCACGATCTTTCAGCGAGAGGAACTTTACAACGATCGCTCTTCCCACGCGTTGCGCCTTCTCGATGAACACTTCGCTGTCAATCTTGAGTTGAATATTGAAAAAGCTCCTCACAGCTGACTCACAGGCTTCCCAGGTTTCGTGCCCACGTGGTTTGGTGATACCGTGTATCCAGATCTGCGTACGACGTTTCTCACTCTCCACTTGTTCCATCTTGGACTCAAGCTTCTGCACTTTATTCTGTAGCATAATGTTATCATAATGGAGCTGATCAACGTCGTTCTGGAGTGCCGCTTGCTGCCCACGGAGATCTTCCACTGCTGAAATAATGGTCATCTCCAACCTTGCCGACATCTCATTCTGCGATTGACGGAGATCCTCACGAAGTGCTTCAATAGCCTGTACAATACGATCATTGCTGTCGCAGGTGTTCATGGTGTTGCGTGGTGGCCCAGGATTAGACTCTACATCTCCAGCACACAGCAACAGATACTCCAAGTATACGTAGGCCACCACAGACAGTGTTATACAGATGTAGGCAACAGAGAGAATATGCAGCCCACCACCACCCCTATAGCACAACCGTAGTGGTAATTTATCACGAGGAGAGTTCATAAACCGTAGAGAGGTGGCAAGCATCAAAGTTGTTGATTGACAGGTTGCTAATTGCTGTTGTGAAGTTAGCGTAAAATCACCCCGCACCAAGTAGGTCAACAGCACGAGACTCACGAAAATTGTTACTGTCGCACGTAGCGGCCATCGCAGTTCAATAACCTTTGTCCTTTTAGCCACTTTTTCAAGCTGTCTTTTCTGCATAAAAGATTGAAATGACCAGTAAAAACTTCCACAAACTGCCCGAAATGCAGAGTTTTGAACAGGCATCTTACAGAGACTTCTTGTTGGAGCGAGCGAGAATACACTAGTAACACACTGTTGTCCACGGTCACAATTCTAATTAATCAGACACTGACCAAAACACAACTGCCCACTACATCGGCCATATCAATGACAACAGCGCTAATCTCGACAGATATAATTCAAAACGACAAAACGACAAAGAAGCGTTTACTCTTGTACAATTTGCTTCAGTCTTTATGAAACTTTCACACTTACATAGCACTGTCCTCTGAATAAATATTATTGTCACATTCATAATAGTTCACTCATGCCAATCGTCGCAGCTATCCAAAAACACGTCCGACCCGGACGGCTGTCACGCTCCAACTCCGAGAGGGTGAGAGAGAGAGAGAGAGAGAGAGAGAGAGAGAGAGAGAGAGAGAGAGAGAGAAAGAGAGAGAGAGAGAGAGAGAGAGAGAGAGAGAGAGAGAGAGAGAGAGAGATGCCGCATTCTTTGATCCGGTGAATACTACTCACTATATTCTTTGTACTGACCCGGGGAAGCTTGCGTAAACCATTGAACTTCGTATTTTTAACGCTTTAAATTCAGGAAGAAATGAGTTTGCTGGTAAGGCTATTTTTTATTTCTGTCTGTTTTAAATTATTTTTCGCAATGAAATTAAAAAAAAAATTCAGGTTGGATCATTAGTATATTACCAGTATATCTATATCTTTTTTTTTTTAAAGTTAAATGAATTTAAAGATTGATTGAAATGATTTTAATAAGGGTAGATGTGGAGGAAGTACCCCAAGTCTATTGTGACGGTAGCTGTCAAAAAAATCATAATGTAGGTCTGTTGAGTTATTTTTTTTTTTTTTTTTTTTTTTACAAAAATGCAGTTTGCTATCATTATTATTGTTGTTATTGTTGTTGTGGTGGTTGCTATTATTATTATTATTATTATTATTATTATTATTATTATTATTATTATTATTATT
>CM072511.1:117167312-117169812 GCA_036898135.1 Oncomelania hupensis | reverse complement strand
AACAACAATCGGTGTGCGTCAAGGATGCCTACTCTCTCCAACACTCTTCAACATCTTCCTAGAGCGCATCATGTCAGATGCTCTTGCAGATCACGAAGGCACAGTCAGCATAGGGGGCAGAGCAATCTCCAATCTTCGTTTTGCGGATGATATTGATGGATTGGCTGGAGAGGAACAAGAACTTGAACAGCTTGTACAGAGGCTTGACACCACCTCCAGGGCTTATGGAATGGAAATAAGTGCAGAGAAGACCAAAATGATGACCAACAACACCAATGGCATCAACACGGACATCAAAGTACAAGGCCAATCCCTCAACACAGTGCACAGCTTCAAATATTTAGGAGCCATTGTGTCAGACAATGGGTCTCGACAGGAAGTCCTCTCCAGGATCGCACAAACAACTGCTGCCCTGACAAGGTTGAAGCCCATTTGGAAAGACAGAACCATCAGTCTACATTCCAAAGTAAGACTGCTGCGCTCTCTGGTCATCTCCATCTTCCTATATGCTTGCGAAGCATGGACCCTCACAGCAGATCTCCAACGAAGAATACAAAGCATGGAGATGAGGTGCTACAGAAGACTTCTGTGCATTTCCTATACCCAACACATCACCAACGACGAAGTCCGACAGACCATCACACAAGCCATTGGACAACACGATGACCTGCTCACAGTGGTGAAGAAACGGAAACTCCGATGGTATGGCCACGTCACCAGATCATCAGGCCTTGCAAAGACCATTCTGCAAGGCACAGTGCAAGGAGGTAGAAGAAGGGGGAGACCGAAAAAGAGATGGGAGGACAACATTCGAGAATGGACTGGTTTGACACTGAGCGAAGCCATGAGGGCTGCTGAGGACAGAGAAAGATGGAGTATGCTGGTTAAACGATCATCTGTGGTGCCCCTACGACCTTCGGGTTATGGGACAGGATAGGATAGGATAGGATAGTGTTTAAAAGAATGCTGTTTGGACAGGAGAAGTCATATGCAAATTAGTTGGTCATTGATTCGAAAGAGAAACAAATGTGTTGTAGTTTTCTTTCAGTCAGCTTTATTTGATTTCCTGAGCGCATGTAATAAAGTATTACAATTATGGAAAGAAACTAAAAAGGACAACAAAAGACTCTCTCTCTCTCTCTCTCTCTCTCTCTCTCTCTCTCTCTCTCTCTCTCTCTCTCTCTCTCTCTCTCTCTCTCTCTCTCTCTCTCTCTCTCTCTCTCTCTCTCTCTCTCGTTCACGCTATTATTTCTTCGCCCATCATCCTTCTCCGTTATGCCTCGGTCACACAGCACTCCACGTCTTAATCACGTACAAAAAGTTCGGAAAATCTGGTGGACGTGGTTGTACGTGGTAATTTTCTATCAAGTTTGGTTTGGCCGTGCTTTGGACGGGGTATGGCCGTCGGCGGCTGTTCCACTGCTGAAGCACTGCCTAAGCACGGCTAATCACGTCCAGCCACGTGTAAGCCTAAAAATAAATTTGCACATGTTCTAAAACGAGGGGGAAAATGGCGGCAAGTATGCTTGGAAAGAAGGGTTCCTCAGCCAAGTAGAGGTCGACGAAGGCTCCCCAAGACTCCCAGGCCCAAGTGACAGTTACGGTATTTATATGCCGCAAATCAGAAGTGATACAGAAGTGATTAGGCAGTGATCGGGACGTATTTAGAACTTGTTCAAGACGTCGTTAGGTAGTGCTATGTACGTGGAAAAATCCATTTGTCAGTGATAAGCCGCTAAACAAACGCTATTTCCCGTGATTCCAACGCGGTACATGCGTCCAATGACGCGTCTTACCGCGTCTCCCCAAGTTTTAATCACTGCCGGAACACGGATTACCACGCGTGTTTCACGTGTGTTGCACGTCTTTACCGCGTGTGTTACCCGTGGTTGTGCGCGGGCTAAAATTTTGAGCAGTTCAAAACTTTTTGCCGCGTCCGATGCCCTTCAGATTTCTCCCCGCGTCCTGCCACGTCTATACCTCAACCGTAGCTCGTCTTAACCTCGACATCAACGCGAACAACAACGTCCACTCCACGGGTAACAAATTTTGGACGCGCTTTGGCCGTGATTCAGCCGTAAAGGGCTGTGTGACCGGGGCTTTAGGTTACTTTTTAGGCTCAGGTACCAGCTTCTGGTTTATTACTTTATTTCTTAACATGGAAATAAATTCATCCAATGGTATATTCAATGGTAGAACTGTAAATTCTAGGCCTACTACGATTATGGCATGCTTCCCATTTCCATGAAGTTCTGCACCACATCCCAACTCCAGATTTTGTGTGGAAGTCATCATCATACAGACACATTCTAACAGAAATCTTTCCAGTGAATATATTTTCTGCATTAATGGACGGCAAGGAAGCTGAGACTACAAGAAAATTGGCTAGTCGTACATGATGAATTCTTCTTCAGAAATGAATGTACTTCAAAGAAGTCTGCATATATCATTGAATAGACGTCTCGACGATATATATTCTAATTTACCTAGCAATGGAAAG
>CM072511.1:116814812-117162312 GCA_036898135.1 Oncomelania hupensis | reverse complement strand
ATATGTGAGGGTACGATACAGGTGGCCAGTGACACATGTTATTATTCTTGAATATTTGGAAATAACTCACTAAAACACGCGGAGAAAAAAAAAACCGGAAGTATTTTTCATAGAGGGGATTCCCGTTGGTGCATAGGATAGCAGAAAAGTGTGAATAGGACCTGCTCTGTAATGACAGGTTAGCTCTGTTGGAAGAATGCTTGCCTGGCGTGCAGGGAAACTAGGCTCGATCATATATGACCTGGGTTCGATTCTCGATGGTCTTGCCATCGATGCTGACTTCAGCCAGCGCTTTCAGCAGCTCTCCGAGCTCGAATGGAGGCTATCTAGAAACCAATTTCTATAACTTGCGTACTTTTCCTCTCAAATGATTCTTCACCTCCCAGTATATAGTACTGACTCGCTCTTAACAGTACACATGCACTAGTAGCACTGACCCTTACCTCATTTACAATCCTCATTATCTGCCTGACCGTTGTCTCATGTCCGTCTGACCGTCACCTATAAGCAGTCACTCCGTGTTGCGGCGACCCTTACCTACTATGCAAAACTCGATAAGTGACCCGATTTCCTTGTCATTGTCCAGTGGACAACTACGTGAGAAAGTGGTCGTTGGCGATTTTCATTCAGTTTGGCCCTCGGGATCTATGGCGCCAGTAGCTGGACTACTGGGACGATGAACAATGAAAGGTCTTTTACACTTCAGAGCAAGGCTGATGGAAGAGAAGGCTAGACGTTCCTGATGAACCTATTCACCCAGTCTAAGGTCGTGATGTAGACGAGGACAGTATGTTCTTTGGGCGGCTTTGGTCACAGCCTGTTTTAGACCAGCACGTATATTTTGGCAGCTTTTTGAGCAACAGTTGGTTAGTCCCCGGTTTCTTTGACCGAAAGTCGCGGGTTCCATTCCAGCATTGGGGCGAACTTATGTGACTTAAGGTCTGAGACTATTGACGTCACCGAAGGTTTTCTCGAGTTACTCCGGATTCCTCCCTCTCCGCCATAATAATATTGGACGCAGTCAATCTAAAATTTAAAAAGAACAATAACTGACAATTAGATTTTCTTCTCCGTCTTCTAATAGCAATATTCCCGCCTTTACACCACATGTTCGAGTGATAGACGTGTGTTTGTTGTGTGCGTGTGAGAGTGGCCGAAACATGTGAGCGTGTATGTTGGTAAAGATCGCACCGAATTGAACCTGAGTGATGATTTGTGGAAAAAAACACAACAATTCGTATATAGCATTTATTATTATTATTATTATTATTATTATTATTATTATTATTATTATTATTATTATTATTATTATTATTATTATTATTATTATTATTATTATTATTATTTCCTTTTTTAACATTTTATTATTATTATTATTATTATTATTATTATTATTAATATTATTATTATTATTATTATTATTATTATTATTATTATTATTATTATTATTATTATTATTATTATTATTATTATTAATTCATATCGCAGTTCCTGTCGGGTCTCTTCATGTTCTAGTCATACAGCATCCATACAAATAGTAGTTCTTTACATAAGTGTTCTAAAGATGTTCTTTCTTTCAAGACAATCTAAAAAATAGATGTACAAATGTTGAACAGATGCTATAAAACAGCTCTTGAATAGTAGATTAACAAATGCAATTTTTGATTTTTTTCCCATCCTGCCTAAAAGTTCATCGAACGGGAATAGAACTAGTGGTACCTCACCGTCGAAAGTTTTAGGACGAATACGGAAGTTGGAGTGACGTTGAGAACAGTATTGGGAGTGGGGCGACAGGGAGAAGAATGTATAGAACGGGGCGGATTGAGGGAATTCCTATTTCCGTGGACAAATTGGTAGGTAAGAACTAGGCCAGTCATTTGAAAACAAAAAGCAAGGTGCTAGTTTTGTACTGGATGACTGCCTGTCAGATTTTGTGTCTGTCTGCCCGTCTGTCTCTCCCTGTCTCTCTCTGTCTCTCTCTCTCTAGCCATCTCCTTCAATTTCTTCTTCTTCTTCTCCTTAATAATAATAATAATAATAATAATAATAATAATAATAATAATAATAATAATAATAATAATAATAATAATAATTATAATAATAATAATTATATTTATATAGCGCTTTTTCCCAATGAACAATATCAGTTCAAAGCGCAGTGCTCACACATTCATTCTAAACATCCGGTTTCATACAAAATTAAATCAGACACTTGCTAAAGAATAAGATACGAGGGAGGGAATGAGGAGGGGAGAGCTAAGGAGGGGTGAGGGGGTGGTTGGTGGCGGTGGTCTGAATCAAAACAAAAAACTAAACAAAACAAAAGGAGGAATGACGACGATGATGGTGGGAGGCAAGATCAGAAACATTTAAGGAAGAGATGAGTTTTCAAGTTGGATTTGAAAGTAGCTTTGTTTGGAGAGCTGCGAAGAGAGAGGGGAAGAGAGTTCCAAGTTGAAGGGCCAAGCCTTCTTATCTCTCTCTCGTTCTGTCTCTGTCTGTCTGCCTGCCCGTGTGTTTGTCTCTCTCCTCTGTCTGATTGTCTGTCTGTCTCTGCTTCTCTTTCTCCATTTTATTCCATTTCTTACAGACAGACAGATACATAGAGAGAGAGAGAGAGAGAGAGAGTGACAGACAGACAGACAGACAGACGTACAGACAGATAGAGATACCTTCCCTTTCCCTCGGCCCTCAACATGAGATTTTTGCTTGGGTTACTGGTAATGATAGCAATTATCAACTACCATTGTACTTGTGGGGGTGGGGGAGGAGGGGAGTGAAGAAAGGAGGAGGGGATTCGCGCGCGTGCCCCCTTGTGTGTGGGGATGTGTGTGTGTGTTTGTGTGTGTGTGTGTGTGTGTGTGAGTGCAGCGTGCTCAAGTTGTTGGCCACGTCAACACCTTTGAACAATGACCAAAACGTCCACCACATTTGCTGAAGATCAACTATGTTCAACTATGGTTCTGGCATTTTTGTAATATAGTTGTCACTATCAGTAACACAAGAAAAAACCCTCATGTTGATGGCCGTAGGAAGGAGCCTCTCTCTCTCTCTCTCTCTCTCTCTCTCTCTCTCTCTCTCTCTCTCTCTCTCTCTCTCTCTCTCGTCTTTTGCAGTGTTTCCCCGTCGCTTAGGAACTTTCTTGCTTTTGAACTTGGTCGCACTCAGTCGCTTACCACCGTCAAGAAAAAACTAAAAACCCTTCTCTTTTCAAAGTATATGTTCTAATCTTGCGATTGGGTCTCTGTAAAGATGGAACTTAGCTGGCCTGTTAACCTGCATTCTGGTGGTCTTTGTGAAGAGTGGATGGGTTGTTGTCTGTTGTGTGATATCATTGTGCAATTTGTGCTACTGTGGATGAATGTGTGTGTGCGTGTGTGTGTGCGTGTGCGTGTGGTTGTGCGTGCGAGTACATGGGTGTGTGTGGTTGTGTTACATGTTTAAGTGTGTGTATGTAGTGTCTGTATGTGTAGATTTGTGTGTGGGTAGGTGTAGTTGTGTGGTGCTGAATACTTATTAGTTTTTCTGTTATTGTGCAATTTGTCTCTTTATAGTGACATGTTTGTGAAATACTTCCGTTTATTATTTGTTTGTATGTGTGTATGTGTGTGTGTAGTGTGTGTGTATGTGTATGTGTATGGGTATACTACTCATTTAAATGATTTTATTATAGATTTATTGAAATGTATTTCATTGTATTGCTTGAAATTTGCGCTTTAAGCAGACTTCATGTTTGGTATTGCGCGCTATATAATAAATTATTATTATTATTATTATTATTATTATTATTATTATTATTATTATTATTATTATTATTATTATTATTATTATATTATTATAAATGCGTCTTTCGGATGGCGGTGATAATGTTTGCAACACTGCCAGTGTTCAATATTGTGAATTGTATTGGTAACATTGCGTGTACCTGGTTCATTGAGCTGGCGTGTGAGTGCTTAAGTATGATGGCCAAAACCCAGAGTTACCAGTATCACGAGACAATTGAAATTAACACGTAGTTTGTGTAATTTACAGAGATACCGGTAATCCACAGTGCTTATTAATAATTATCAGTATTTGCCACGCCTTCCTAGCGCCAATACCTGTTAATTACAAATATCATGAGATAAATTACACATATCATAGGATAATTACTATAATCAAGGGATAATTACAATTATCATTAAAAATTACAAATACCTTCGCGTGATCATGTTTAATTTTAAGTTTTGGCTCTAGCGATCCGTCTAGAAATGCGCCAAAACCGAAAATTGTAATTTTCACTTCATAATTACAATTTTTACGTGTTAATTATAAATAAGTAATTGATATTTGTACTTATCACATGATATGTGTAATTATCAGGTTTGGGCGCTAGTAGGCCGTCATGTGTGTGAATTACACACAACACATGTTAATTACTATTATCACTGATATTGTAAATGCACGTTTTGGCGCTAGAAAGCCGCCTTAGCCGGAATTAAGAATGATCACGTAAAAATTGTAAATATCAAGTAAAAATTGTAATTATTATGTGATAATACAATTTTCGATTTTGACGCATTTCCAGGCAGAATGTTAGAGCCAAAACTGAAACTTAAACAGGATCACGCGATGATATTTGTAATCTGTCAATGATAATTGTAATTATCCCTTGATAATTGTAATTATCCCATGCTATTTGTAATTATGTCACGATATTTGTAATTAACATGTTTTGGCGCTAGTAGGCCGTCATACTTAATATTTAAGAAACGACGTGCATATATAAATTGTTTGGACACACGCTAGAAAGGTTTCGTTCAACAACGTCAAGCGCGATAACCAAATTGAATGAAAATGGTTAGTACTTGGATGTAACCCCTAGCTGAACAACGCAAAAAAAGAAACAAGCGCACAACATATCCCAGTCCACACAGCTAGTTGTGAATGAGGTACCTGGCTATGTTTATTACCGCTTTGGAAATATAAAAAGACAGCGTATTATGATACATCAAGAACGTACCCAGTCACCCGTCGCAGGTCTTTCCTCTACGACCCCGCTGAGGGCGGTTTTGGAGAAAGTCATCTTACACCCCTTCAGCAATATAAATGAAATAAGTCGTCCTTACAGGAGCAATAATGAACTCAAGTCAAGTCAACAAATGTTTTTTAACCCACAATGGAGAATTCACACGGCACTCTGCATCTCAGCAAATAAAAAAAACCGATTCCAAACCTAATACAATAATACATACAAATCACAAACTAACAACATTTTTTTTTACTAAAGCCGTTTAAGAAACACTCAAGGTCAAACACATAGAAAGCTGCAAATAAAATAAATAAGTTTTAAATGAAAACCCCAAAATGGATGAAGTTAACGAGGCGACGCACACGATAAAATAAGCCAAAGATGGAGGAGGAGAGAAACAGAGAAAAAAAAACACACACACAAACAAAAAAGACAGCATTAATTAATAAATAATGCTCAAATGAAGAAAGAAAAACGAATAGTATTGTAGGAGACAACGCGCTGAAACAAAAGTGTTCACATAATGATGATCACAAACTTGAAGGTCAGAATTATCGTTTCTATGTTTAGGCTTCACAAACCTCAAACACTCTGACATGGAGAAATACATAAATCTAATAATGAATTATGCAACGAGAGTGTCTGCTTTAGAGACACTAATTCTAACACTAAATGAGCTTAATGGATGAAATCATGTATGGTATTTCTTGGATTTTGTTGTCTTGGTTTATAACTTTCGTGTTCTCATTCTCTGTCTCTGATCTAAGACACGATTCAGCTCTCTGTTGTGGCATGTTTTAATTAGAAGGTTCGTTGTGGTTTAGGAATTTTTTTCTGGAGGTTCTGAGATCCTGAACCTAGGTTGACGAACCTTTTGGACTTTTGGAAGTTCTCAGATCCCGAACCTAGGTTCTTGAACTTTTTTGTTTCCAAAAGGTTCGGGAACTTAGGTTCGAGATCTGAGGACTTCTAAAAAAAAGTTTCGTGAATCTCCACGAACCTTCCATTTTGTTTGTTTGCTTTGTTGAACGTCTAAACCTTCCAATTAAGACAGGCCATTAGTCTGATGGTTCACGTGCTCTGTCTGTCTGTCTATCTGATGGTTGACGTGCTCTGTCTGTCTGTCTATCTGATGGATCACGTGCTCTGTCTGTCTGTCTATCTGTCTGTCTGCCTCTTTATTGGTCTATCGTCCATCTCTCCCCTTCACACACACACACACCCACACCCACACCCACACCCACCCACACACACACACTATCTCTCTCTCTCTCTCCTTCTCACCCACGCTTATCTATCTCCCTGTATGTGTCCTTGTCCATGACATCACGCCCTCAATCTCCCTACCCTCTTTCTTCTCTCTCTCTCTTTCTCTCTCTCTCTCCATCCTTCCTCTCTTTTCTCCATATCTGATCTGCGTTTTCATACGTGAAGAAGAAGATAATACCAACATTCCACAGTAATATCAGCGTTTTCCCAATCACGTTCGAACGCCGTAATCCTTTTAGGTTAACGATGGAATGAGGATGAGTTATGCGCCATTGAAGCCCTCATGGACTCCATCCGGATTCTCTCACATTTATAGAGCCCCTGGCTTATCACGCTAGGGCGCCCTAGATTCTGTATTTACGAGAGAGAGAGAGCGAGAGAGAGAGAGAGAGAGGGAGAGAGAGAGAGAGAGAGAGAGAGAGAGAGAGAGAGAGAGAGAGAGAGAGAGAGAGAGAGAGAGATTTCTCCATCCTGGCTGTGCAATATGAGCGGGCGTAATAGATGAATTTATTTCCTCAACAATTTGGAATTCGAGGGAGCAAAAACGAGTTATGAGTAACTGTAGGGTTCCGTTCTAGTGATGGGGGTCAATTCCTCTGGCCTGATTACCATCAGCACCAAGCTCATCCACAGCAGAAGCAGCTTCTACCTCCCCTCCGCTACACCCATTTGTCATTATTGTTTCATACCATCGTTTTATTATGTTGGTCGATTTACTCCTTTACTCAGTACAGGTTGAGTTTAGTTTCAGAGCTGCAGGCACTTCAGTCCAATTTGTTTATTGCGCCCGAACCTCTTTTGTGCTCTACGTACAAACAGGTATAATGGGGTGTGGAGATACGTGATGATGATGATGATGATGATGATGATGATGATGATGATGATGGTGGTGGTGGTGGTGGGGGTGGTGGAGGTGGTGGTGATGATGTCCATTTATAAAATACCAAACTCAATGCCTTACCGTGATCGAAGCGATGGCTTCAATAGACCAACTAATACAAAACAGTGGGTTTAAAAAAAAACACAGAAAAAAAGGTTTTTAATAATAATAATAATAATAATAATAATAATAATAATAATAATAATAATAATTATAATAATAATAATAATAATAATAATAATAATAATAATAATAATAATAATAATAATAATAGTAATATTATTATTATTATTATTATTAGTAGTAGTAGTAGTAGTAGTAGTACTTCTACTACTACTACTACTACTATTACTACTAGTCACACACGATTCTATTCGCGCTTTTCCTTCAATCGGACTGAAAGCGAGGCGATCTTAAGAGATCCCTATTACAGACGTCAGAATTAAAATCAAGTTTTATTTTTGAAATTTTAGATTGAATGCCTCCGATTTCGTATTCGAAGTTAGGTAGAAAACCGGAGTACCCGGAAAAACTCGGTGTCCTGAAAAGTCTGGTACCTAAATCACGCAAGTTTGTCCCACTCGGGATCGGAACCCGCGACCTCCGGCATAGGAAACCACCTCCCTATCCACTGAGCTATCAGGACACCTCTTATTAAAGTTATTGAAATGAGGATCGTAAAGCGCGAGCTCATGTGAAAAAAGTAGGGACAGACTTACAAAATCAAATTATGTAAACTCTGATTTGGTTAGATTGGAATGATGATATCACGTTAGATTCATGTTAAATTTGATTGTATGAAATTGGGCTAATTGAGGTGCGTCAAAAACTGAGAGATATTAATATTGCGATATGTATAGGTCTTTGTCATCATGCTTGTCAATTTATCTTTTAAAAGTTACTAAGGAATATGGAAAGATGGTCCACCAAAAAAAGAATTAAACATAGAAAGTCGGGTCTTCTCAGCATACACACGCTCTGCAGCATTAGGCTTATATAACTTTTGTCATTATGTCGTAATTCTTTTTTCTTTCATTTTTCATTTTAAATTTAAGAGTGGTGATGGGGGAAGGAAATGGGGGGGGGGGGGAGAAGCTGTAAAACTATACATTTTCCGAAAGGTGAATCATCTGGCCTCACGAACAGGGAACCAGGTGCTAAAGAATATGAGCATCTGTCAGGTTCCAATAATCCTTCATATGAGTCAAGGGCTTCATGGACAAGACATTTGATCTCACCACACCTAAGCCTTTGGCATAAATCAGGAAAAACTGCAAGGTCTCTGCAGCTTCTTTTTTTTAACACTGCCGATTCTTCTAAAGACATTTATTTGTCTCTGAAACCTTTTTGTACTTCCATCCATAATTGCAGAGCAAAAGAATAAGGGCAACAATCCATCAGTACAGCCTGCAATTCTGGACCCGCAACTGCCATGCTGCGCAAGCGACTTTTCGCTTTGCCCTCGACTGCTACAGGTTTGTTCCTTTGCGCTAATGTCACAAATGTGACCAACAATGACCCTATCAAATCAGTCCACTACCTCAGACGTATGCAAAGTACCTGTGTTTGGCCTAAATGCAGGCTACGATACTGCAGCTTACCGACTTTGATAAGGACAAACAACATATAGACAGAGATACGTAAGTCCTCAAACTCGGAGCTGATGGTCCAATACTATATACCTCCACATGTGCATCCTTCGCGAACTTCCGTTGTTGTCAAAGAGAAGCCATTTTTAAAGGTCTGCGCAAATGAAACCATAAATCGTCTCCCTTAGTCCCAACGACCAGCTGAAAATATCAAGGAAAATAAATTAACGCTACACACGGTAACGTCCCTTTAAATTTAGGCCTTAATGTTGCTGTTGCTGTGGCATTGACATGGCTTTGAGAGAGACCGGATTTGTTTCATGGTCATAATTGCTCATAGTGGACACAGTCCCTCTTTCCTGTGCCCCTCTATCGCTCATCCCCTGTGTAATCAACTACAAATGCATGGTATTACACGTTTTATTTTATTGCATCTGTACAGTTTTTGAGACATTTTCTGACGTCAGGACACACACGCAATGTGATGTTTAACGAGTATAATAGAGATCTGGGGTGTGAAGGTGTGGGGTGGTTGTGGGGAGTGAGTGTTGGGAGGGGTGTGGGAAAGAGCGTGTGCGATGTGAAAGGTGTCAGTGGGAGGGGAGAGTGTTGGAATCAAATCAATTCAAAACATTCTGTAATTCATTAACTGACTTCATGTTTTATCCCGGTATTTCTCTTCTGCTCTTAAAAGTCTCAAGTTCATATAATGTCGTCTTAAAATGTCATCAGGCACAACACACAACAAGCATATTAACACTTTACCTAAATCGTTTATTTTAGTTATTAAAAGAGAACCAAAGAATGTCAATAGAAAACGAAATAACACCCATTTGCATTTGAATGATATACAGTATTCCTCTTTTAACGTCACTACCGTTTAAGGTCACAACGTGGATAAGATCAATCAGGTTGTTGGTCCTGGGCCAAACACCTTCTTTGTACCATTTAGAATTCCTCGCTTAGCGTCACCTCGCATAAGGGAAAACCTCGGATAACGTCAACCCCGTTTTGGTTCCCAAATGGAGGAGACTACTGCTTAAGAGAAATTGATGTCACAGATGACGTCATTTATGAGGTCACTTCCTGTTTTGAGATGATGTCATATATTCCTTATGATGTCATTTCCTGTTCACATAGCGTGGGACACTGTGCTGGTAAGTCTGTCACGTACGTGCACATCAATGGGGGTGTGTGTGTGTGTGTGTGTGTGTGTGTGAGTGTGTGTATGTGTATGCATGCTTGCATCCGTTCGTTTGAGTGTTTGAGTGTGTGCTTATGCATCATACACACGCACAAAAAATACATATACAGTAATGCATACATGCATACGCGCGCACCAACGTGCACACATGTACACACACACACACTCGCACACACACACACACACACACACACACTGTCACACGACACAAAAATTTAGCACCTCGTATAAGATCAAGTTTTTTTACTGGTAGTTGATCTTATCAGAGGACAGTTTATGGTGCCCCTCGGATAAGATCAAACAAAAATTTGGTCTCGTGGGGGGGTCACCTTAAGAGAAGAGTACTGTATTATTTTCCATTTTACGCAGCTTGATCAAAATCTCAGGTTCATTGCCTGACAAAGTGTTACCAGGCGTCGCCGAAATATGATAATGATAAATATAATTATGAATAATATTATAAGTGTTACAAAGGTCGTCTAGAAAATAGTACGTCAGGCCTTCGTGAACCGTCACTTATTCTACTTCACTTCATCTTTCGATTTTTTCTTAGGAGATTCACGATAAACTTCGTTTTATCTTCTTTTACTACTTCTACTTCGCCTCGTCGAAATCGTTGTCGTAGCTATCATCATCATCATCATCATCATCATCATCATCATCATCATCATCATCATCATCATCATCATCATCATCATTATCACCCTGTCGCTCTTCTTCTGCTTCCTCCGTTTGGCATCAGAATGCAGGCTCATGTGAATAAAGCAGGCATCGATGTTGCTTCCATCAACGATGACGAGCTTCGGACTGAGGCTCCTCCATGGAAATTACGTACCCCAAACATTAACTGGCAATATTGTCTGCTTTCCTCAAAAACAATACATCTGAAACCGTCTATAACCAACTTTATTTAGAACAGTGTGTATATACCCAGGATATTAAAAAAAAAAACTTTTACAGACGGGTCAAAGAAAGGAGACTCAGTTGCTGCTGCGTCGGTCTCTGGGAAACACCTAGACCAGCCTTTGCAACAGCGTCTACCTGATTTTTGTTCTGTTTATGCAGCTGAGCTCAAGGCAATTCATCTAGCTCTGAAACAGGATTTATCAATCCAAAAGAACCTCGTTTTTAATCATGTGTGATTCACTGTCAGCACTTCAGGCTCTTTCCACGAGAAAGATATCACACCCTTCTCTGGCAGAGATCCATGACCTCCATACACAACTTGTTTCTGAGGGTAAAAAGATAGTTTTTCTGTGGGTACCTGGTCACATGGGCATCCGCGGCAATATTGCAGTGGATAAAGCGGCTAAAGAAGCTGCATCTCGATTTCCCTCCAGAGATTTTCCAGTTTGTTCCTTACTCTGACCTGCGTTGTATAACTGGATCTTATTGTAAACGGCTGTGGCAGACTGACTGGTCTAACCATATCAATAACAAATTATTTCAAATTCTTCCCGATTAATCAGCTTCTTTGCCTAACTTTGCATCCACTCGCAAAGAAAAAACAGTTTTGTCTCCCCTTCATATTGGGCATACTTATGTCACCCACAGTTCCCTTTTTAAAGAAGAACCACCATGGTGCTTTGCATGTGATAAATCCTTTTCCTAAACCTGGACCTAAAGCAATAATTATGTAATGTAATGTAATGTCTTCTTCTGCTGCTGCACTTCCCTCACCTATGTCTTTTGCTCCTCCTCCCCTGTTCAATGTCTCCTCCTCATTCTCTCCCCAGCGCCGCAACCTCACTGTTACACTGGATGTTGTTTTTTATCAGTTGTTGATACAGCCCCAATGCTGAAGTCCTGATAAGGTGTAACTCAGATTCGTTTATCCACGCAGCCTGCTCACTCAGCAACAATGCAAAGTCTTCGTATGTAGTTTTCCAACTTTATTCAGCATACATCAACACTGCATACAATCGCTTTTTCCACTCTCAACTTTTTACTTTCAACAACAACCCTATTTGGAATGGAAGCTTCCATGGTTACCACTAGAACTATCCATACGCTTCGATCGATAGTAAACAACTGACTCGAGAAAATTCTCAAATAATATCGAGCAACTAAAATTATCAACGTTATACCATTCTTCTTCTAATAACAACGCAAAATCAAATCAAAGATGAATACACTCTATTACTGAATGCTTAGCAAAATAAAACGATCTGATCTATCGCGCGCGTCACACCACAGGCTGTGAAGTCCGTAGGCCTTGCATCAATTACATACCATACATAATAGGTCCTCCACTCGTTCAACGTCCGGTTTACGACTGACCCCCCCAAAAACACCTTTCCTACCTTTTGTGCCCACTTCAAACTCAAACGGAGGGGTCAGACGAATCGCAAACACTCATAGCAACACATTCGTTACACTTCCAACGATGTCGGCTCCAAATTCACTGCGAATTTGGTCAAAAACGCAGTCACATAAGCTGGTTCGAATTTGGACACCACGCCGTTAGTCGATCCCAATACATAGCAGTTCCTTTACGACCTTTCATTGGTCGCTAAGAATACGCGCTATTAGGCCTAATGAAGGGCGGACTACTCTAAAACTTTAAAACCTTTTAACGAATTCGAAAGTAGCCAACGATCTTTTGTTTGTATCGCTAGAGTGGTCTGCCCTTCATTAGGCCTAATAGCGCGTATTTTTAGGCGACCAATGAAATATCTTAAAGCAATTGCTATATATATTAGGATCGACTAGCGGCGTGGTGTCCAAATTCGAACCAGCTTGTTGTGACTGCATTTTTGACCAAACTCGCAGTTAATTTGGAGCCGACATCGTTGAAAGTGTAACGAATGTGTTGCTATGAGTGTTTGTGATTCGTCTGGCCCCTCCGTTTGAGTTTGAAGTGGGCACAAAAGGTAGGAAAGTCGTTTTTTGGGGGTCAGTCGTAAACCGGACGTTGAACGAGGGGAGGACCTTCTATGTATAGTATGTAATTGAGGCGAGGCCTACGGACTTCACATGTGCGCATTTCACACTTAAACCTACATGTACCATCGCACGCGTCTCCAACGTAACACTCACCAGCCCCCTACTTTCTTCCTCCCATCTCATACTTCATCTTGCCTTCATCTTCCACCTCCTCCTTCTTCTCCGTGTTCTTTTTTTGGGTTGGATAGCTCATAAGAGTGACATTCAGATGGGAATGTTTAAACCTAGTAGAATTGTCACAGATTTTTTTTCGTAACGCCTACAACAAGTACAGATTTTTTTAAATTATTTTTTTAAACAAGAAAAGATCATGCGTAGGTTTGTTTGCTCGTCGCTTCGTCTTCTTCTTTTACGTTTTCTTTTTGGTCTTTTTGTTTGTTGGAACATCCATGTCAACCGCTCCGTGTATGGCATGGAGAGAATCGGAAAAGAAAATGACTCAATCAGCCTCTTGTTTCTGGCAAATCAATCTACGAAACGTGAGGTTCCAGTTTGCTCTCCCTATCCGACTCCGTCTGCTTGGTTCTCCTCCCCCCCCCCTTATACACCACCTCCTCTCCATCTCTCTCTCTCTCCCAAGCCCTCTCTTTTTCTCTCTTTCCCAACCGATTCAATGTTATGTATTATTAATTATTATGTACTCCACTGTCTGTCTATTTGTCTCTCCCTCTCTCTTCTTCCTTCCAGTGACCGATTGTAAAGACTAAAGTGGGCTGAAGTTGAATTATTGCATCTTATGATAATATGTTACGGTTTCAATTTTAAGCGCCACTCCCCCGCACCTACCTTTTATCTTTCTCTCTGTGTCTCTCTCTCTGTATCTGTCTCTCTCTGTCTCTCTCTCTGTCTCTGTCTCTCTCTCTTTTCTCTCTCTCTCTCTCTCTCTCTTGTTTATTCTTGATCGAATCAGGCCATGGTATGAAATTGCGTGTATTGAACTTAGAAAATCCACTTAAGCACCCACGCAAAAGCTCACAAACAGCATTATATTAATTGAGCATTTAGCCCTCTTACTGGAAATTGCACACACTGTGGGTCTATGTCTGTGTGTGTGCGTGTGTGTGTGTGTGTATGTGTGTGTGTGTGTGTGCGTGTGTGTACGCGTGTTTGTTTGTGTGAGCGAAGTGCGCGCGCTTATGTTATTAAAAATTACATCTTTGGTATACTGTCAATGTCGTTACTCAGTATACTTGATCCTTTTCTCATTGGTCTATAAGCCATGGCCGTTTACATATTCAAGGAATATGTCTTTGCGTCAGTGCGTGCGCATAGCTTGCAAATGTGTGAGTGCGAACTTGGTGCGTATACCAGGAAGACAGCTTAAAAAGGTTGAAGGAGATAAAACACATCAGATTACCAAAATCAAACCACGTCACTTCTCTTTTGGAATCATCGCATTAGCTTCCCGTGGAGAACAGAATACAGAATAAAATTGCAAGCCTTTGCGTCAAAGCTGTTACTCTGCCTGGTTTATTGTAGGCTATCTCTCCGAGTTAATCCACTGTTATACACCCTCAAGTTCTCTCCGTTTATCTTCTGACAGTCACCAGCTTCGTATTTACGTAAGAACACAACTTTTGGCGAACGCTCATTCTGCTTTTCACCCCCTGCAGTTTTGAATTCTATTCATAGCTTTAACTCGGACGAATCATCTCTTTCCTTTCGTTCTGGACTGAAAACATACATTTTTAACAGCGTCAAGCCTTAAAACGTGATCCTAAACTTTTCTTCACCAAATACTTAAATCACAGTCATAGTCGGTGTATGTGTGTGTGTGTGCGTGTGTGTGTGTGTGTGTGTGTGGGTGTGTGTGTGTATGTGTGTTTGATTTGATATTTCATATTTACCTTCGCTTAATTAATTAATTAATTAATTTTTTTTATATATGTATTTATTTGTTTTGATTTCTTTGAAGCGCTGAGCTCTAGTGAGAAAGGGCACTGTACAAATGTTACTATTACTACTACTACTAATACAAATAATAAATTATTATTTTTATAATAATAATAATAATAATAATAATAATAATAATAATAATAATAATAATTATTATTATTATTATTATTATTATTATTATTGTTATTGTTATTATTATTATTATTATAAAAAAAAGCTTTGTCAGGAGTTACAAACCAACACATATATGCGTATGGTGTGTGTGGGTGTGCTCGTGTGCGCTTTGATCTCTGCGAGGGAAAGCGCCTTATAAATAGATAAATAAATAAATAAATAAATAAATTAATAATAATAATAATAATAATAATAATAATAATAATAATAATAATAATAATAATAATAATAATAATTATTATTATTATTATTATTATTATTATTATTATTATTATTATTGTTATTGTTATTATTATTATTATTATTATAAAAAAAAGCTTTGTCAGGAGTTACAAACCAACACATATATGCGTATGGTGTGTGTGGGTGTGCTCGTGTGCGCTTTGATCTCTGCGAGGGAAAGCGCCTTATAAATAGATAAATAAATAAATAAATTAATAATAATAATAATAATAATAATAATAATAATAATAATAATAATAATAATAATAATAATAATAATAATAATAATAATAATAATAATGTAGGCTATTGCGTGTTATATAAATTGATATATACTAATAATTTATTTATTCAATTTCGAATTTCCAATAGATTGATTTACTCCAGCTTCTGACTGTTTATTTTTCCAACGGTGTAACACACAGTCAAAGTTTTCCACCAACAAGGTTATAGCAAAGAGCTTATTACGGAAAGAGGGAACTTCCATTATGTCCTATACAAAAATGCGAGACGCTCTCACGGATTATTTCCCTTTGCTCCGGCTGGCTATATTTCACCATCTGCTATATGAATGATCTGTGCGTGGTAACTTATTGAGCCTATGCCATTGCAAAAGAACATTTTTATGGCAACGTTTGCAAAACCCAAACTTTTAACCATCATTATTATTAACATTTCGCTACTGCTGTCTTTTTTTTTTTGGTTTTTGTTTATGTTTACTTATTGACATTTATTAGGTGCTTTTATGCTGCTTATGTGTGTATGTCATAGGTTCGTTTTCTGCCCTGGAATTTTTTATTTTTTAATCAACGACAGATATTTTAAAATTAAAATATGAATGACAGACTGTTTCATTTATCCGAAACTGTAAATCCGTAATCGTGAGAGAGAGAGAGAGGGAGAGAGAGAGAGAAAGAGAGAGAGAGAGAGAGAGAGAGAGAGAGAGAGAGAGCGTGAGTGGGAGAGAGAGAGAGAGCTCTGTCATTCAATCAATTAATCACAATAAAGCACAATAACAAAATGTTTCACTAATAGTGTGAATTTATATCAGGTGTCCCCCTACCCCCCAACCCTCTCACCTCCCACATCACAGGCTTAATAACATCAGTCACTTCATGGAAAATAATTAATTAATCAGACAGAACAATCAGAAGCTACTGGCTAGACTACAACATTCCACGCAATATAGATCTAATGCGCAGAAATTCACAGATCAGAACAAGGACTGAGTTTCTACAGTACACTTTTTTTCCCGTTTACACTCAAACGAAAAGGGATTTCAACAGATCAAGGACCATTTTTGTGCCTAGGTAAGGGGTTATCTTGCACAGTATTTGATCACGAGGAGAAAACAGACTTAGTCTAATTTAACTTGTTAACATAAGCAGTTTGACGAAGCCAAACTGCCAATCTGACATCTACTTTTGAAATATAAGCACAAATATAGTCAAACAACCTAGCAATAACGGAAACAGTGAGCGACCTGTTGAACGTAAACTGTCAGCAAGCAAACTGTTTTGGATTTAGCACATAGGTATAACATGAATCATTCAAGCCGCTCTCCGATTGTTTTAACACTAACAACACTGCAGCGGTCTTAGTTTTAGTACCTTTCCTTTGTCTCTTAGAAATTTGAAAAAGGACTTGCCAACACAACTTTTCTTGTATCTGGCATTATGGCAATTGATAGCTGTGCAAAAGTCACCGCCCTGTTTCACTCGGTCGCCTTTTGACTTTCTGCCACGAGCCATTTTCAGCATGTCGACAAGGGAGCATAACTCGTACATTTCGTCTCGCGGTTCTGTACCAAGTTCACCCTCTTTCTATCATAAGCTCTTTGGTTATTCACACTTTTCTGCTATCCTATGCACCAACGGGAATCCCCTCTATGAAAAATACTTCCGTTTTTTTTTTCTCCGCGTGTTTTAGTGAGTTATTTCCAAATATTCAAGAATAATAACATGTGTCACTGGCCACCTGTATCGTACCCTCACATATTTTTTTTGCTGCAGTTTATTATCCCTTTCTATCGCCAGTGGCGCGCCTAAACCCTACCTACCTAACATTATTTGTGAATTTTTGAAAAATATTCGGAAAAACATAACGCCCAGATGCTGGCTTGAACCCACACCTGTCAGGCGCAATTGGTTTCTGGCTTGTGGACAAGGCAAGTTAGTCCCGCCTTAGCCCACTTGGCCACAACGCTAGCCTAACATAGTCAGTTACTTCGTGTTTTGTGAAGGTTGCGACGGCGAAGCTATGGAAAACTACAAGAGTTTTCAGGTCCTGTTTCACTTTCTGTCGATGATCGACGCACCTCCGAAGTCGCCACAAATACAGGCCTCTACGATTGTTTTTGGCATCCTTTCACTGAGCATGTACTTCCTCCACCGTTTTTATACTTATCCCACTCGTTTTCTGGCTCTAACAATCGTCGATTTCGGCAATTTGCCATATTTAAAAGTCACGCATCAAGCTTTGATAAAAGCAAAACAAGCCAAACCGGAACTTGGTTTCATATAACCTCGTTTTAATTTATAATGGCGATACCCACGAGTTTTTATGAGAGGTGCCGGAAAGTTGTGAATAGTATAGGCGTAACAATGAAAGAGAGAGATAGACAGAGACGTCCTAGCGCTGTTAAGGCTAGGCAAAGAATGCGAGTATGCGGCAGTCATTTTTTGCTTTCGTCCTCATGTATTCAGAGAGAGAGAGAGAGAGAGAGAGAGAGAGAGAGAGAGAGAGAGAGAGAGAGAGAGAGAGAGAGAGAGAGAGAGAGAAAGGGAGGGAGGGAGGGAGACAGACAGACAGACAGACAGACAGGCAGAGACATAGAGAAACAAAGACAGAAAGAATTGCACTGGGGATGCAATGAAAGAGCGGAGGCGAAAATGGATTTAAAACACAACACAAAATTAAGTGCATGCTCTGGCAGCTTATAGAGGTTTCCCTAGAGGACAGCTATCTTACCTGATTTTTCTACAACAATCAATGGAAATACCTTGTGTTCAAATATAGTCTTTCCAGAAAATGCAATACTGTTCCGCGTCCCTGGATCAACAGAACAAATTGTATTGTCGTGTGATTTCGTGGGATGTGACCTTGTTCAGGTCTTTAGGTTAGAGGCTGTCGATACAGAGATGGCAAACATAGAAGACAAAAAAATATATGTTTGATGATTTATAATTGTATGTAGGAGTTCTTCCAATTGAACACAATTACGATACATACATTTTACTTTAAAACGTGATGTTCCACCTACTCGCAAGCACTGAGATGTATTGACGACAGCCGCAGTCAGCAGACATTTTAAAAACTCATACTTCTGCTATATTGCGCTCCTTTAAATCTACCATATATAGACTATATATTCTACGCGTTTCTTTCAGTTTATTCGCCTTGAACAAGCCGCCAGCACGGGGTTGGTTTTCTTCAATTCTACATCATCATCAACAGGTACTACTGGTACTGCATGACTGTTTTTTGAAAGAATGTTAAAAACAAGTGATTTTTTCACACTTTATTGTCCCTTTTTATCTGGAAATTCTGGGCCGCCTCCCTTGGGGAGCATGTGGCGCGCCCAAATCCAACCTGTACCTCATATTAGTTGTGATTTTTCTTTTTATAATTTTGCTGGGGGAGCAAACCGGAATTCTCGGAGAAATCCCCCGAGGCGTTACCAGAGTCGAAAATAAATAATATTCATACCGCCTAGAGGCGGGATCGATCCCACACTTGTAAGGCGCCATTAGTTTCTAGCTTGTGAACAATGTAGTTTAGTCTCGCGTTAGACCAAGCGACCACAACGATGCTGCAAAGTGAAGATTGGCAATTAGGTAAACCACAAACTTGGTAAGATACTAGAGTTCGTCAACATACGTTATTAACAGAAATATGTTTTGATAAAATAATTTTCACGATTTAAGTTGACAAAAAGTCCTATAAACAAGTTGTTTATGTTGATGAATCAAAATGGTCTCTGTAGTCAGTTTTTTTTAAAAAAATGCATCACTGTTGTTTTTGGAATACTTCATGTATGGTTATGTTCTATTGTCTTTTTCTTCTCACATTCTAGCCCTAATTTAATATCGCGGATCATCAGAATTTTTAAGAAGTCACACCAAAGGGGAATGTTTAACATAGTAAAAGATGGTATTGATCTGCAAGATAGGGAGATCAGAACACCAGTGTCTTAGCAAACAGAACTCGGAAGCAGCAGAGTCTTTTAACAATCCAAACATTGTTAATATTCTGCAGAGTAACGATCTGCAAGGTGCGTAGGCGATGGGTTAACATTCTGGAAATGGCATGAAGATGCTTTCAACTCCTGAAAATGGCAGGCCATGGGTTAATATGCTTCATGGAACAGACACACTGTAATGAAACATGAAACTGGATTAATATATTTTGAAATGGCATGAACATTATTCACATTTGTGAACAGGAAATAAAGAGGGTTTTCCACCCACCAATCCCCCTCTTACCGCTTCCTCTCCCCTCCCTCTACAGCATACTTATATTATAAACAATGCATCAAACAGTAAAGAGCAGGCAACAACATAAACATAATGAAGAATACAGAGGGTTCTACATTCATGAAATTACAGGAAGCTATTAATACATGTAGTTATATTTCAATATCTAATATTAAAATTATTATTATTTATTTATTATTATTTAATAGTTCTTATATAGCGCTTTTCCAGCTCAAGAGCTGCTCATTGCGCTGGCCGATACAGGATCTAACTCTATAGCCGCCAGAGGCGCCAACTTGCAACCTTTGTGCGCATCGTAATAACGCTCCAGACAACTGAGCACAATCCTGGGCAGCCAGGGATGGGGGAGAAAGACCTAGGTGCATGCTGGGTGTGTTTCTGTCACCGCCACTCACCCGTCTAGGACATGAGCGTCAGGATCTTTAAAGTCCGTTATGATGTAATGTACGCGACACACAGACTAGACCTCGGTTTATACTCTCATCCGAAGGAGTAGGAAACGGGAGTAAAGTGTCTTTCCCAAGGACAAAACACAATGCCCCGGCCTGTGCTCGAACCGGGACCTTCAGATCCGCAAGCCAAAGCTGTACCATTAAGCCACCGTTCATTGAAACATAAAACTACTTCATGCCTCGTGTTTCTTATGTGATATACGCTTGTATCAATTTCTTCTTCGAGGTAACAAGATGAATTGTATTGTATTGTATTGTGTATTGGGTTGTATCGTATTGTGTAAAAAAAACACCCCACCCTGGATTAACATTCTTAAGATACATGACACCACAGTTCTTTGTTAGCTGAAAGAATATAGCGAGATGACATGGAACATTATTAATATTCGTGAAATCACAGGGGATGGTTTTTCCTTTCGAAAGAGGGATTTTCTTCTTGACTCCTTGCTCTCTGTTTGTTTCTCTGTCTGTCGCTCTTTCTTGATTCTGTATGTCTGTGTATCTCTGGACTCTTTGCTCTATCTGTCTGTGTCTGTCTCTCTGTCTGTCCCTTTAGCACATGTTTTATGGAACGATGATTTGTATGTTTTATTGTTTGGAGATTTAAATGCGAGAACAGGTAATGAACAGCCCGAGCTGGAAGATATGTTAGTTTGCACACGATACTTTTGACGATAATGACTCACTGATATCTCGTCTAGACGTGCTAATGATGGAATTATTAACGCATTTGGTAGGTCTCTTTTAAGCTTACGTTTATGTTTGGTTGTGTCATTTTGAGAGGCTGTTGCAATGGGGACACAGAGGGAGATTTCACTTTTGTATCGCCCTATGGTAGCATTGTGATTGACTAGTTTATCACGTCTAAGGATTTCTTCTCGACTGAGAGCTGTAGCCTTCTTGTACGAGATCGCCTCGATTCGTGGCACTCACCAGTAGAGTTTTGCTGGAATAACTTTGTTCACGATGTTGATAGAATAAAAAAAAAGGTGAAACCACTAGCGAACGTATAATATGGTGTGAAAATTATAAGCAATCTTTTAAAATTGGATTATCCTCAGAAGTTTTAATTGACGCCGTACGAGAAGCTACTGAGCCAGTAGGCGAAGATATGGAAGGTCTCTTGATGCCTTTACTAGGAAGCTGTATTGCGCTGCATCATGCATGATTAGGACACATGCACATGTTCAGTGACGGGAAAGGTATATAAGAGAACCATAAGATAATAAGAGCATAATAGCACATAATTGACCGCAAAGAGGTACAGCCTTATTAAGAATATATTTTTGAGACCGAGCTGTCCTTTCTCCCCAGAGACGTTTTGCTCCCTTCCGTCCCTATTTATGTAAACCAAATTACTTATGATTATCTTTGATATATTATCTTGGTTGTAGCTCGTGTGTGTGTGTGTGTGTGTGTAGGTGTGTTTGCGTGTGTGAGTGTGGGCATGTTTACACGGTGTTATCTGGACAAACCAGTGAACATCTACATAACTTGTATTGACAGATCTACTTGTTTTGACGTCAGAACAATGATCCGTTAGGGTTAGGGCTGGGTTAGGGTTAGGGTTAGTGTTCGAACACTTAAAGGTACTTAAAAAGGGGGACAAAATATGACCCATGTCAGCACAACGTATGTGGCGTTTCAGGGAAGTCATGATAATACTGTGTACCCTCGGCTGTGCGTGTGTGTGTGTGTTTGTGTGTGTATGTGTTTCTTTGCTGTCGATATTGTTCACTGAAGTTGGTGGAAGATAGTGAAGAACGAGGGGAAAATAAGCGACCAGCAATGTAAAAACTTTTATATGACTGGGTTCAAATTCAGCTACGAGCTTTAGATGTGGCGCTGAGCAGTGGAAAACACACAAAAAAAGAATTCAACGAGAAAATTGTCTGACGCTTTCTAAGCTACTGTACTTGAATATGATTCAATCTAAATTCGACTTTTATAAAATTGTTTGTGATAGAGCGCTTTCTAAACTATAAATGTACCTGTTTTTCAGTCTAAATTTAACTACAGGCATTAACTTTTGACCCAACGGTGCAACAAACTAAAAAAAGAAGAGAAAATTGTCAGCGGCTGCTGCTGAAAGAGGCGGGGTAGGCAGTCAAGATGGAGCCGCCACGTTGTTTTATGGCCCACACACCTGATCCAAAAAAATTGTTTGCACGTGAATTACGTCCTGTCTAGGCCAAAAATTACGGCCAAAGGCCTTTCAGTTTGTTGAGCAATCAGCAGGAAGACCTGGCTGTGTTCAAAATTTATGTGCGCATGATTGCCTGCTTTTCTGCTGTGTGCGTGTGCGTGTGTGTGTTTGTGTATGATGGGAGGCACGGTGGCCTAATGGTAGACCTTTGGCTTGCGGATCTGAAGGTCCCGGGTTCGAGCCCACGCCGGGGCATTGTGTTGTGTCCTTCGGAAAGACACTTTACTCCAGTTTCCTACTCCTTCGGATGAGAGTATAAACCGAGATCTAGTCTGTGTCGCATACATTCCATCATAACGGACTTTAAAGATCCTGACGCTCATGTCCTAGACGGGTGAGTGCCGGTGACAAGAACACACCCAGCATCAAAGAGTGTATGAACAATAAGAGGCGGCACTCTTTAATTAGACCTATTTGGAGGCTGTCCGATTGCCTCCCTTGGCTGTCACTTGCAATAACGAAAAGCACTATAGTGAGACATGTAAACTGGGGTTGATTAAAACTTCTCAGATGAAGCAACCTAAGCTTGAAAATGTTGTATGGAATTGTTGTTGATGTCTTTAACCCCCCCCCCCCTCCCCCCAAAAAAAAATAAATTTAAAAAAAATTTAAAAAAAATATATATATATATATCTATATCCTGCGGTTTTTTGGAATCTGGGCAATTCTAGAATTGGCCTGCCCTTTTTTGGAATTCTAACAATGGTTAGGGTTCGGGTTAGGGTTTGGGTTAGGGTTACGGAAAGGTTAGGGTTAGGTCCTAACCCTAACCCAAACCTAACGCTAACCTGTTGGAATTCAAAAAATGGGCAGCCCCTTCTATTATACTACTAATTCCAAAAAAAGCGCAGATTCCAAAAAAGCGCAGAACATTATATATGTATACTAGTGGTTTTGTACCCTGGCAAGCCAGGGTACACAGGTTGCTGTTTAAAATGTAGACAGAGAGACAACTGTTGTCTGCGAGTTTCATTTGGACGATGATACCTCCCCATATCCCCCTTGATACCTCACCACCCCCCCCCTCATATCTCCCATTCCCCCGCCCCATGATGCCTCACCATACCCCCTTGAAACCTCCCCGAACCCACTTGATACCTCCCATACCCCCTTGATACCTTCCGTACCCCCCTTGTAATCTACCTGTACCCTCCTTGATAATTCCCCGTTGATCGTTTCGCAGGTATGGATGAAAGGAATCGACCATCACCATGCCCCCTTATATATACCCGTATCCCCGTTATGCCTACCCATGCCCCTTTAAACCTACCCGTATCCCCCTTTTATCTACACGTACCACCCCATCCCGATCTTTGGTAATAATAATAATAATAATGATAATAATAATAATAATAATAATAATAATAATAATAATAATAATAATAATAATAATAATAATAATAATAATAATAATATTGAATATAGAATAATACAAATAGAAATCATAAAAAACACCAAGGTTTTAAAATAAAATTTGATATAAGATAATATAATCATTATAATAATAATAATTATTATTATTTTTATTATTATTATTAGTTTATTATTAATAATAATAATAATAATAATAATAATAATAATAATAATAATAATAATAATAATAATAATAATAATAATAATAATAAAATAATAATAATAATAATAATAATAATAATAATAATAATAATAATAATAATAATAATAATAAATAAGTTAAAAGTAAAAAGTCTAAATTAAAAAGAAAAATATCCATATTGTAGTGTAAAAAAATGACATTAAAAAAAATATGGCCCGCGGGAGATTTGAATTTGGCTCGCCTGCACGGTAGGCAAATGTCATACTAAGTGAGCTACCAAGGCTTCGTATAATGACCATCAATTTTTTGGTCTATATGGGAAAACATGCTAAAACCTCGATTCCATTTTTAATTAATCAAATTTAATTAGTTAAACACAAATTTTTGTAAGATTGGTGACATGAGTTCTAAAGTGTTTTGAATGGAAATAAAACAAAATTTGCGGTATTACGGAACCGCATGTTCTTGACAGGGGTTGAATGGGAAGGGCGCGGAATGAGGCTATTGCAGTTTGTGGACATTTTGTTTATTTATTTATCTCAGAAACGGTTAAACGTTCGGTAAGGAAATGTCGGCTATAACGATTTCGCGGGTTTTGAGCGCACAGCAGGCCGATCCGCAGCGCCCAGCACCTGCCCAGATCAGCGTCCATACCGGACACACTTTACAGTAGAGGCGAAGAAGGACTTCCGGCTAAGCAATTTATATATATAGATATAAAATATATATATATTGTGTGTATGTGTGTGTGTGTATGTGTGAAAGGATCGGGTGTGGAAGTGGGCGGGGCGTGGAATATTGCCATAGCAACATATGGCTAATTTACCGTGTTTTCAGCTAGATCACGCCAGTGTAGCACCTGGTTTGTTAAAAATCAAATGACTGATTTTCAGCTACGGGTGCGGGCCCTGTGATAGTTACAGTAAATTAAGGTTTGGTGTAATCAAAGCAGGCTCTAGGCCTCGCTGTGCATGTAAGAGTTGTAATCAGCTCGAATACTTGTTTGTTTTTCATTTTGTTTTAATTGATCTCTCCTTAGGTTGTTTTAATCTTTTTATTTTGTCTGACCAGGTACATAATTATATAGTCTAAACAGGCAAGATCTTCCCTTACTCTGTAACAGTGGAAAATGTTTGATCGAGGCATGCCTGGACGTGATAAGAAAATATCCTATCCTATCCTATCCCGTAACTCTGAGGTCGTTGGGGCACCACAGATGATCGTTTAACCAGCATACTCCATCTTTCTCTGTCCTCAGCAACCCTGATGGCTTCGCTCAGTGTCAAACCAGTCCATTCTCGAATGTTGTCCTCCCACCTCTTTGTTCGGTCTCCCTCTTCTTCTACCTCCTTGCACTGTGCCTTTCAGGATGGTCTTTGCAAGGCCTGATGATCTGGTGACGTGGCCATACCATCGGAGTTTCCGTTTCTACACTAAAATATAACATTTTTTTTATTGTTTACCTAGTCATGAGAACCTACTTGTGTAATACCCCATAAGTTATTGCTCAGACATCTATTCATCACTGTCATTTTTCTGTGGAAGCTATTGACTCCTTGAAAAGTGAGAAGTAAGAGGAAGACAAAGAGCAGGCTGTAAACTAAACTTACGCTATCAGACATGTAAATAAACTTGGGCTCAAGGAGCTTATTGGTGTGGAAAACAAGCTCTTACTCCCAGTAACAAGCTAATCAGATCGAAGAATCCCAAGTTAAGCATGTACCATCTTGCTCTTACATAATAAATCGAAGAAAGAGCCGTGGTAGATAGCCAAGCAAACTAGCCTGAACAATCAGTAACAACATGCAGCCCATCCATTATCAAGCTAACATCTCACTTGCTAGAGAGAAAGCCAAAGCACAATGTACATTTATACTACATGTAATTTCACTGGAATGATAAGCTGATCAAAAGAAGCCGGTATATCAGAGAAAAGACGCCGAGGCGGAGTGGTTAGATGGTTTATGGCGTGAACAAATTGCGCTAAAGTAGCAACAGGAGGACGTCTTTGGCGTAGGTTTGATCCTAGACGACTGAGGCACAGTGGCTCAGCGGTTCAATACTTCTCGGATACCTCTTGTCAAGAAGTATGGCATCGTTGCGCAAACCACAGGAGTGAAGCATTGTCCTATTTTGTCACCTTGGTGTATTACGATCCTTTTTGTCTTCATTTGTAATTCATGCAAAATTCAATAGTACATTGACTGTCTTTTTATATACATATTTTTTTAGACCATTTCATTCTGACGTCTCGAATGAACATAATAAACATATACTAACAAAGTAAAGATGAACTGCAACCACAGAAAATAAGTTGTGTATTTCACTCACCGATACATTGAGACATGAAGTGAGATATCTGGAGAAGAAAATAAATACATACACACACAAACGAAACATCGTAAGCAGAGCACAGAGTTATCAGTCCATTGTATACTAATCTGCTTGATTTATTTCTTTTTAATCGCTCATAATATGTATTCATAATAATCTCTAAAAATCGCTCTTAACGTTTTGAAGATATATGCATATTTTCTTAAACTAGAGACAAAGCGACTTACCACGGTATAAGATTTATTTGTGTACTCCAAATTCTGGTGGAGTTGTGATAAACATTGAAGTTGGTGCCTGTCTAGGTGGCCATTTTGAAAAAAAAGATTACATAATTTATGTTCGTTGGCTAGATATAAGGAGTAGATGCAAAAATAGGAGTAGGATGGGGCCGGGTAGCTCAGTTGGTAAGAGCGTCTTGCTAGTAACCGAAAGGTCGCTGGTTCGAATCCCGGATTGGTCAACGTGTGATCATATTATTTTCCCCTTTACCAACAACTGGCCCGCTGGTGTCAGTATAAATCGGTCCAGTAGTCACCTATATGCGAAAGTGTCGTGTGACTATAATCTACAAACAACATAGGAGTAGTCAGCACAAGTAGATGGTGTCAGTGTATTTGTGTGTGGTTGTTTGTAATGGATGCCTTTATTGTAAAGTGACCGGCTGGTGGAGTGCCTTCAGTGTTACCACTAGGTTTGTTTCAGCAGATCTTGTATATGGATCAGGGGTGAGTTTCCTTTCAACCAAGTTGTGGTCCTGATTCGGCTCTTCGCAGTCCATTGGACCCTGTAAGCAGTGAATAACTAACTAACTCCCCATTACCACCCATCCAGAGCACCTAGTGTAGGCGCCTTTGTTGTGCAATAGTTACTGTATTTCTGTTAATATACATGTATTTCAAAGAATATTAAGTACGAAGTTTGTTTTAAATGTTTTTAATAAGGCATACGTGTGTAATGCGTTTGTGGGTATAAAACATGAATGAATCTTTAAAATAATTTTTGTTAAATGTAAGGGTTAGCTTTTAAGAATTGCGTATTTTGCGTGCTTTTATCTATTCCCATGCCACACAAAGGGATGTACATAATTCCTTTGATAGTAATAAAGATTAATTTTGTTGAATAAATTTATTATTATTATTATTATTATTATTATTATTATTATTATTATTATTATTATTATTGTTATTATTATTATTATTATTATTATTATTATTATTATTATTATTATTATTATTATTATTATTATTATTATTATTTTTATTATTGAAAAAAAAATCGTTAGCATTGTCTTTGAAGCATATTATTTTAGCTTATTGTAGATTGAGAACCAAAGAATTTAAAAAAGTGCAGAAAAGTAAAATTCCGTTTGTTGACCTCTCCAACCTTTTATTAGTCTCTCTCTGTCTCTCTGTCTCTATCTCTCTGTCTATCTGTCTCTATCCCTCTCTCTCTGTCTCTCTTTTTCTGTTTCTTTCTCTCTGTCTCTCTCTGTCTCTTTCTCTCTGTCTCTCTCTATATCTCTGTCTCTCTCTGTCGCTCTCTCTGTCTCTCGGTCTCTGTCTCTCGGTCTCTGTCTATCTCTGTCTCTCTCTGTCTCCATTTCTGTCTCTGTCTCCATTTCTGTCTCTGTCTCTCTCTGTCTCTGTCTCTGTCTCTCTCTCTCTCTCTCTCTCATTATTTTTACCTAATTCTGGACTTCTGGTTGGTTTTGGCCAATCAGTTCCATGATGGCACCTTGCAGTATAATGTACTTCTACATGTAGGCCTACATTGGCAGCAGATATGGCTCAGTAGCCATCCAATCCATCAATATCATCCGCAAAACGGTGGTTGGAGATTGCTCTACCCTGTATGCTGACTGCGCCTTCTTGATCTGCGAGGGCATCTGACAGGATGCGCTCTAGGAAGATGTTGAAGACTGTTGAAGAGAGTAGGCATCCTTGACGCACACCGATTGTTGATCTGAACCAGTTTCCGATGGCTCTGTTGTGGAGGACTGCACTGGTAGCCCTGTTATACAGGCTTTTCCGTTTTGCGGATGACTTTGATGGATTGGCTGGAGAGGAGCAAGAACTCGAACAGCTGGTACGTAGGCTTGACACCACCTCCAGAGCCTATGGAATGGAAATAAGTGCAGAGAAGACCAAAATGATGACCAACAACACCAATGGCATCAACACGGACATCAAAGTCCAAGGCCTCAACACAGTGCATAGCTTCAAATATTTAGGAACCATTGTATCAGACAATGGGTCCCGACAGGAAGTTCTCTCCAGGATCGCACAAACAACTGCTGCCCTGACAAGGTTGAAGCCCATTTAGAAAGACAGGACTATCAGTCTACATCAGTCTGGTGCGCTCCCTTGTCATCTCCATCTTCCTATACGCTTGCGAAACATGGATCCTCCCAGCAGATCTACAACGAAGAATACAAAGCATGGAGATGAGGTGCTACAGAAAACTTCTGGGCATTTCCAATACCCAGCACATCACCAACAGCGAAGTCCGACAGACCATCACACAAGCCATTGGTCAACACGATGACATGCTCACAGTGGTGAAGAAACGGACACTCCGATGGTATGGCCACGTCACCAGAGCATCAGGTCTTGCAAAGACCATCCTGCAAGGCACGGTGCAAGCAGGCAGAAGAAGAAGGAGACAGAAAAAGAGGTGGGAAGACAACTTTCGAGAATGGACTGGCTTGACACTGAGCGAAGCCATGATGGTTGCTGAGGACAGAGAAAGATTGAGTACGCTGGTTAAACGATCATCTGAGGTGCCCCAACGACCTTTGTGTTACGGGATAGGATATGATAGGATGGGATTTCTCAATAGTCCAAAGCGCAAAGCCTTATGAACGGGCATCTTTGGCGAGTGGCGTGTGTTTGATCCTGACTTATAACAAGTTATTTTGTGTATGGTGGTGAATCTCATTGGACAGAGCCTTGAGCACGCTTTTTGGGTTAGTAAGCGTGCTATGTAAGAACAGTTATAATGGAGAAAACTGTACTTTCATTACATGAACCAAAAATAACGTTCTGATAATCAGTGTTAACCAAAAGATGATACATCGGTATGTTTCTTGTACAAAGGATAGCGGTCATCAGCTTCTAGTTTTATTTTTGTTTGTTTGTTTTTTTAAAGCTAACTGCGTGTCAGCACGGAAAGCTAAGAGTCACGAAGAACGATGCCATGCAAATCAGTTAAGGGGATGGTATGATAAAATTTAGGTTTTGTCAGAGTGTATCTACGTACATTTATCTCTAGTTATCTACATACATTTATCTCTCACTTATCTACATACATTTATCTTTCACTTATCTACTCCAGCAAGTCACGACATGTAAACGCTTCCTCGGATGCAAATGATAGTGCCGTGCAAAAACTGTTCTTTCCCCTGACGAAAGATGTGATGGCTGTGAGGGCGGACATGACAGAATACAGAATTTATGCAGCGAAATGACAACATACTTTGCATAATTATGGACATTGCTCCAGTGTTGGTAAGCAGTCACTCACATACATCCACACCCTAGGCAAATATCATCATGACTACTGTCATCAACCTGTCACATATATAACACCTTATAAGAAAAATCTTACACACACCTTTGCGACGCTGAACGCAATCGCACTGGACATGTAACATCAAAAATGGACATGTGTGTATATATGCATTTATATCTACTATATAACAAACAAGTTATTTTCATACGAAATGCTAAAGCACACATATACGCGCGCGCATACACACATACCTGCGCGCGCACGTACACACACACGCACACACACACACACATACAAACAGTCAGGAAGAAAGAGAGAGGAACCACCAGTACAAATATTTTTTGCAATAATATCTTACTTAAATTAAAATGTATAATCTACCCTGGCAACTCCTCAGGAATTTTCGAAATAAAAAACAGAATGGTTTGAGGCCATGGGTGAGGTAACAGCAGAGTGGTTTAGTACTTAGAACGCTGTCAGTGTAAAACACTCGCCAAGCGTGACGTTGGTTCGAACCTCGGAGAGAGTTGTGTTTTTTCCACATAGGATTCCTCGTATTGATTCTTTATACGGTGTTTCGCCTCCTTATTGTCCCTGCAGCGGCACGGTAAAGAATCCAGCCACTGTCAAAAAGGCAGGCGACAGACTTAATTAAACGGACACACATTTAGGTCGTTCAGGATCGCTTAGTCGTCTGGGGCGATAGTTGATACTTACCACGCTGCTTGCTTGAAAATTGGCGCCTTGAGCACTTTCTTGAGCTCAGAAAGCGCTTTTATATCAAACAAATTTCATTCATTTAAATTTCAACTCCAGCGGTGATTAGGCAAGGCAGTTTAGAAGTTCGAAGGCGGTGTATGTTCGTATTAAGTAAGGCGGAGTTCTGTCTGTGTTATTGTTAGAAGAGTCCAACAATTGCACTGAGCAAATCTGCTTTTGTTGGACAAATCAAAGCAAGTCCAGAAATTTTAGTTATTTTATTTATTTATTTTTTGGAAATTAGAAATCATCATTTTCTGTTCTGAGCAAGTTCTGTTTACTTTATAAGCAAGCTTTTTGTGTGTGATGATCACATGCAGATCACCAATTCACGATTGTATGCAATAGTTCATTTACTTGTAGATATTGTTTTGGATTTGAAAAAATATTCCATTTTAAAAGTGAATTTTGTGGACATGCTTTTTTTGTCAGACTATTCAGGACTTTTAAAATTTCTGGTCGAATCGAATCTAAGCAACCGAAACCTTAAATATTCGCAGATAGTTACGCCCCTTATTTTGTTCAGTTTCCATCTACATAAACCTCATTTTTGGCAACAAAATTGACTTTTTTGATTTGTCAGACCGCGGTAGAAATGCCGTATTCCATTAGGTGCATATTGAGATTATGATGATATGGGACGGTGGTTATAGTTAGCACGGCGATTTCTATTGCTATCAATCAGAAAACAACAACAAATGCTAGAGTTCAATTATAACAAAACATTGTTGTAATTATAACTTTGGAACTTTGGAACTGTGTCCTTTTATTACAGGACAGTATACAGAATTTATTCCACAGAGGCATTTGCTCCGGTGTAGGTGAACAAACAGTACAGGCTTCATTGCTCTCATACATGCACCCCACCATTATAAAATACACAGCCTTTGATTTAAAAAACAACAACACAATAACTTGCTGTGACATGTTTAAAACCTATTTTATTGGCAGGAATATCTTAAAGTATCTCCTAGAAGTATCTTGAAACATCTCTAAATAATTAGAGCAATGGGACAGAATGTAGTGGAATTCCAATTTCACGATTGGAATATTGTGGATATATGCATTTTTCTTAAGACAAACATTGGTCCTCTATTCCAAGTAATTTTCGATCAATAATCTAAACAAATTTAATTATGGTAATATAGGAAGTATCCTGTGCCTTTTTAAACGGAATCCCTCCTGCTTTGTGTGATTGCTATCTGAGCGTCTGCTTCTTCGTGAATTTGTAATTTATAGTTTACCTCTCATTAGTTTAAAATTACTTTCTGCGAAAGGGAAACGATGGGATATAAATGATTGCTTTTTATTCTTTTCTGAATGTTTGAGACCTGGAATCCAAGGGTTTTTAATGCAATGATTATCATTGTTTGCACTTTTTGCATTTGTTATTGTAGTTTATTTTGTTGTTACATGCTTTATTTGTATTGTAGTCTCTTATCCTGCACGTTCTTGTGTGAGTGAGATTATATTTGAGTGCACCAAGCAAGCATTTTATAGTTTAGAATCGCGCATTATAACATAAATTATTATTATTATTATTATTATTATTATTATTATTATTATTATTATTATTATTATTACTATCATTATTATTATTAATTTTAAAAAAATATATTGTTATGTTACGAAAGGTTTATCTTGCCAAACGCTGAATAATATTGCAGGTCATGATCATGTTATATTTCGTTTATCTACATATTATTAAGGAATTTTTTGATGGTCAGCGATCTTGCAATTTAGGTCTGTGGTTTGAAACGTACTTTATGATTATACAAATTATGTAAAACCCGTGGGGGCACCAGGCCTTTGAGTCGTATGCGATCGTTATTGGTGATGAACGATCTTGAATTGTTTAGTGATCTGAGTTGAAGAAGCCATGACTCTGTATTTTGCATTAGAACGTACTAAAAAACGAAAATTTATGGAACGTGTATACGCTTACCTTTACTTCTGTTGGGGTTACATGGAAATATGTATTTACTGGTAGTCTACTTACTCAGACAACAAGAGTTTCTCTCTAATTGGAACTTGAACGGATTTGTTTTCTATATAAAAAGTATAGCTTATTTAATGCTTATATTATTTATTTATTTGTTATTCTTTATTTAATCCTTCTTATACAGCGCTTTTTTTAGCTCAAGAGCCCATACTTGCACTTCCGTTGGCGCAAGACTGCGCTAAGTATCCACTTTATCACCAAACCCGTACTTTTATTAGCACGGAGTAATATTCCTTCACTGTAAGTGTAAAAAAACATTTATGACATTTTATTGTGTATATCTGCACTTATGTGCTTTGTTTTACATCACACACACAAACACACACACACACACACACACACACAGCCGAGGTTACACAGTATTATCATGACTTTTACAAAACGCCAAATACGTTGTGCTGACAATGGGTCATATTTCGTCCCCATTTTTAAGTACTTTGAAGTGTTCGAACCCTAACCCCAACGGATCATTGTTCTGACGTCAAAACAAGTAGGCCTGTCACTACAAGTTATGCAGATGTTCACTGATTTGTCCAGATAACACTGTGTAAGTGTGCCCACAAATACTCCTACACCACACACACACACACACACACACACAAACAAATGCACGCGCACGCGCGTACAATACATAGAAAAATGTAGCATGCGCGGTTACTGTACCTATGGTCATATAATTCTATTATAATTAATATGCTTTCTTCTACAGATACTTAAAATATATCTACTTGTACAAAAAGGCCATTTCTCTAGCAATGTTAAGCATTTACGGCATGTTTTCCTGTGTGTATGGACTCTTTGATTCCGTTAACAAGGGAATTGAATTATGCAAACATACGTACATGTTACCGCCATAAAAAAGCTCGTATAATGTTTACTGGCATTTACATTCATACCAAACACATGCAAACCTACAAACCTATAGAGCGGACTCATTTCCACGAAGTCTTTTTCCACCGTACTTAAACGAAGAAGAAGAAGCCCTATCTTTAAAGGCGATGTCCTTAACTTTAATCAACATTTACGACTTGTTTTAAATGCCCACACTTTCACTACATGCAGTTGGGGCGAAATGTACACAAGAGCATGCAGCTCTTACCACTTAACCTGAACCGTGGGGTATTGATTTTCCTAAACATTTATTACCCGTTTTAACGCACCTACCTACACTTCCGCTGTTGAGTTACTTCAACGTTTTGCGCTGGCTTTCTCTGCACTTCAAAGACTTTAACCAGGTTTAGTATCCACGTGCGCGATAAAGACATGGTATGAAACCCAACAGCTTCGGCTATAAGCTTACATTTTATTTTACCGGCCTGTAATGAACAGCGGCAAGGAATTCAAACTGTATCGACTATACTCATGTCTTGAGGCCAAGAAGATGCAGAAAGGGGGCGAGAGGTGGAAGGGAGAAGAAGCAGCAGGAAGGAGAGGAACAGTAACATGCACAGCCTACTAACTTTCATTCTACAGGTTTTCGTGAAAGGCAAACGGGCGTTCTAACTGAATCGGCTACGCGTGTCTTGCAGCCAGAAATCGGGAGAAAGAAGAAGAGACGACGAACAGAAATAAGAGGAGAAGAACAAGGATGAGGAGCTGAGGAGGAAGAGGAAGAGAAGAAGAACGAAGAGAAGAAGGTAGAGGAAGAGAAGAAAGCACAACAAGAACGAACAAGAAATTAATCTTTTTTGTATGGAAATTCCATTTGTAAAATATTTTTTTGCGATTTGTCGTTTTTTTAACCACTTTCAACTAAGTAATCTTTATATAGAAGCATATTTTCTAAATACTAATAATTTGTTTACAAACAATGTAAGATGTATCTAAATAACATATTTTCTCCGAAAATAACTCATTATTAACCTAAACATTACATTGTTTAAGTAAATAAATCATGATATAGACAAATAAGGCATTGTTGCTAAATAAAGAATTATTTACATAATAAATTATTTTACAAGATTGTGTGAGATAATGTATTATTTAGAAATGTTTCTAAATAACGATTTGCTTACCTTTATAATGCATTATTTAGCAGAATTTGCTAAATAATGTATTATTTAGACGAAGTTGTAAAAATAATGTATTATTTATGTAAACAATTCATTTCTCAGGGATTGCAATTTTCATTATTTAAGGGATTCCAGGAGCCGCTTGAAAACTTGGTTTTTATAATTTGACTGCTTTCTACAATTAAATGCAAGGGCTTTCCAAATATAGTGAAAACTGCAGTCCATAAACAATGAATTCTTTACCTAAATAATGCTTTAATTACCAACATCTTCTAAATAATACATTATTTAGCAAAACCTACTAATTAATGCACTATATAGGTAAGCAAATCATTATTTAGACAAATGTCTAAATAATACATTATTTCACATAATCTGTTAAATGCATTATATAGGTAAATAATTCCTTATTTAGCAACAATGCCTTATTTGTCTGTATTATGATTTATTTATCTAAACAAGTAAATACTAAGTTACTTACCGACAAAATATATTATTTAGATAAATCTTACATTGTAAACAAATGACTATTTAGAAAATATGTCTTTAAATAAAGATTATTCAGCTGAAAGTGGTCAAAATAAATATCTTACAAAGAGAATTCCATACCTTATAACTATAATCATTCCCCTTTACCCTCGCTCTCCCTCCCCATTCTTGTTCAGTATGTTTGGCAAGATTAAAGTTATGAAAATAAAGAATCTTTTACACGGTTATTTATCATTAGCCGATTCAGCCCTGATGCTTGAATCTTGATAAGTGTAATTCGAATTCGTTTAACCTCACAGCATGTTTACTCAGCAACAAAGCAGGAGTCGTCGTATCAAGTTTTCCAACTTTATTCAGCAAACAACAACTGCATACAAGATCGCTTTCCGAAAATCACTTCAGAGATCATCATCAAAAATCATCATAAATCGTTCCTACAAGCTGACAGTGCATTACTTATATAGACTCTAGGGCAATCGAGAAAAAGTTCGAATATTCCAGCATGATGCAATAACACCCAATCAAAATAAAACTCGTCACCGGAACTATGTACTATCTTACGTCATTATGTTAAGAGAATCGCTTAGCTAATACCAGATCTATCTGGAAGCTTCGGTCGGTAGTAAACAAGAAACTCCAGAAAATTCTCAACAATATAGATCGACGAAAATTAGCAACATTATACAAAACTTCTTCCAGCAACAACGCAAAATCAAATCAAAGGTAAATACACGCTATCATTGCATGCTTTGCAAAACAAAATGATCGGATATATCATGCGTGTCTCAATCATAACAGAATCACAAAATGACGTAACACAAAAATATTACTACAGGAGAAACAAACCAAACAAGAAGGCAGACAGAGACGACTTGTAATCTATCCTTTTCCCTATCAGCACTTTGGACTCGATTCAATTGATGAGTTTCAGAGGCTGGCTGATCCGTTGGGTGTGATCGGGATGTCCATTGCTGTCGCCTTGTCGTCCACGCATTCGTTATATCTGTCCGCACATGCCCCATGTTACCTCCTGGATGATCGCCAATCCATCTTTAGACTCCACGAAATTGCCAATGACCAAAAGGTTACACGAACACTTTTATTAGTTGTTTTTTTAAAAATTATGTTAAAAAAGTTTCTATTGAGCTTAAACGTTGCAATATATACATCATCAAAACATAAGCCAATCAGATTTTTTTAATTTTTATGAGAAAAATCGTCGCAGTGATGGCTTTAGTCCTCCAGTTTCGCTCCCACTCCGTTTAACTTACGGTCTGTTTAGATTTTTAAAAAATGTTTCGAGCTTTTTTTCTGTTGTGGGAATTATGCAACATCCACTATCACTTTGTTTGGAGAATTTAGTTTGCTGATGAACCATACGAGACCTTTAAAGAGATTACCACCTGGCACATAATGGGATCTAATTCCTTGATAGGTGGCACATTAGTATGGAGCGCCATTTGTTAATTAAATAATTATTTTCATTATATTTAGAGAACATAATTATATTTTACCTCTACAAAAGAAATTGTATGATTATAAAATGTATTGTATACATACCTGTCAAGGGGTTTTCGGGTTGTGGTGTAGCAATTTAACAGAAAAACCATAGCAAATGGAGGTTTGGTGTAGCACTAATGTGAATCACGCGATTCGCAACAAAACTAAAAACTTCTGCATCCAATATAATCACACACATCCAATGTGTTTACAAATTTATTGTAAAATCTTGTTAATGCACAACACTTTAGCTGTTACCATTATCATTATAAACATTTTCATGTATGTTTTTCAAAATAAAAGTAAAAATGCAAATAAATAAATAAATAAATAAAACATAAAAATTAAAAAAAACAAACAAGGGAGACAATCACTGACACAAAAAAAGCAGATGAATTTTTTTCCCCCAAACAAATTTGCTTATTCACAAAACATGGTTAACAATGCCAAAAAAAAGAACTATTAGCATTGCACAAAAGCTTATACCAATTAATTAAAAAAAAATATAACTAAATGGCAGCTAATATAATATAAAAGTAATCAAAAAGAAATGCATAATGTTAATAACATAAAACAAGTAAATAAAAAGAACAGTCCTATCAAAATGTACACAATGAATAAAAATTATTCATTAAAATAAAAAGCCACAAAAATTTTAATAATAATTTTTAAAACAAAGTTGCACAAAGACTGATGGTAGACTGAAGTTCTGAACGAACACGTGATGCGGAAGTGCGGTGCTTTTACTAAGTGTCTTTAAACCGGACTCGACCGGAACAGACTACTTTCGCGCAAAAACCCCCTTGGTTACTATCGTCACTTTTGAAAAATTGCGTAGCAGCTTTGTGATACGCCGTAGCAATGAAAAAATGTTTAAAATGCGTAGCGCTACGCAAAAATCCGTAGCACTTGACAGGTATGTGTATATGTATAACATACGTTCTATAGCAATACCACACTTCAAAATCTTCTCTAGCTTGTCGGTAAGTAGTCATTCCTGTGTTGATGCGAAAGAGTCCTGTCTCCTCCCAACTTGCTATCCTGATGAACTTTTCTAATCTATCACCGTCCTGCTTGCTGATGCTGCCACTCCAACACACGGATTCAAAGTACAGAACACTATTGCAGGTTGACGTATAAAACATCTGGAGAATCTCCTGTCTAACATTAAACGATCTGAGTTTTCTCAAAACGTACAGGTTAGAGTGGAGCTTCTTCACAATGGCATCAGTTTTGGATTTCCATGTCAGTTTATTGTCTATAACGATCCCCAATACTTATGCTGATCTACCTTCTATACAACCTCCCCCTTGATCACTATATCACCATATCCCCTTCCTCCTATTGTCCATAATCATGTCCTTGGGCTTGCCTATAGTAAGTTCTCAATAATTATCGTCACACTAGCCAACAAATCTATCTACTCCCCGCCTGTAGTCAGAGTCGTACCCGTCAGTCAAGAGTCCAGTCAGTCCAGTATCATCTGCAAACTTTGTCCAGGGACAGGAATCGCTAGAACTTCTGAAATCAACTGTATACAAAGAAAAAAGAAAAGGGGAAAGAACTGTGCCATGTGGAGCGCCTGTGTTCGTGTGCACAGTGTCTGACACCAGGTTATCTCTCATCTTCACAAACTGAGGCCTCTTCGTCAAATAGTCCATGAATGGTGGGAGCTGAAACATTCTTCTTAAAAAGCTTGTCTGACATTACATGAGACTGGATGGTGTAACGAACATAAGAACCAGGCTTGTCTAAATGAGAATAAATCGTTTTAAGAACATACACCACAGCGTCATCAACACTCCTGTTTCTTCTATAAGCAAACTGACATGGGTCAATAAAATATTTCACAAAATCACCAAGCTTAATTAAAACAATCCTTTCAAAAACCTTCATGCATACAGAAGTCAGTGCTACAGGTCTCATATCGTTCATGGTCTGCACAGACTGTTTCTTTGGAACAGGCTCAATGAATGAGGTTTTCCACAGTGCTGGTACTAAGAGATAGATTAAAAAATAACTGAAAATACATAACTAAGTTTCTCAGCAAAACGGTTTAGTACTCTAGGTTTCATCCCGTCTGGCCTCTCCCCCACCCACTCCCCACACACCTCCGCTTTACTAGCGTTCACCCTGTTCAACACTATCATCACCTCTTCCTCCGGCACTACAATAGGGGATTCCCCTTCCGTAGGCCCACTATCACTCGTCAACGTTTCTCTCATTGTCTCTCTTTCAACGCTAAAATCATGCGTATCAAAGAGATTTCTCTTATATAGCGCACTCACAAGCTCAGATAGCTTCTCAAGGCGATGGCCCGTAATATCCAGCAATCACAAAATAGTTTGCTGAAGTCAGGATTCGAACCCACGTCGCTCAAGACGCACTCACACAAGTCGTGCGCTCTGACCACTGAGCTACCTCTGCCGCCATTCAGTCCAAAAACTGCCAAAGTTTACAGACAGGAGGAGAACAAAACAAACAGCAACACCCAAGTTGAGGTCTGAGGCAATATTTCGATTTTTATTCAAATCTTTATCAAGCCAGACAGCACAGAGAAGCGTAGCCTCCACCAGCGCAGCGACCGGAACAATGTGAGTGTTTTTATAAATTAATCTAAGCCGCTGATTGTAAAATAAATGCTACAAAAGCAGGTAAAATGCATTGCTTATATTATAAAAATAATATATAGATTTAAAAAAAAAAGGTAGTTGTTATTAAAGAAAAAGTGTTTCTCGATTTAAAAAAAAAAAGTATTTATAGATCGTTGTTGTTATAAAATGAATTGTTTACATATAAAATGTAGTTTTTATAGATAAAATAAAATGTGTATAGATACAATAGTTTTTCTGTGTAATATATACACACGCTTGATGTTCGCATGCGATTTCTTTTCTATATTGTGAAATGTAGTCTTTATAAAAATGGTGTTTTATACATATAAAACGTGTGGTATTGTTATGAAATGTATTTAGTAGATATACAATTAATGTTATAATTACACAATATCTTTTATACAGGTTTTATAAACACAATAAAAAATATTCATAACAAGGTAGTGGTTCTAGGGGCTGATTGACAGTTTTAGGACGATGAGGAGAAAAAAGAATACATTTTAGAAATTGTTTTTCGCAATTTGATCTTGGGCTGTCAGGCTCACTGTAAGCAAAGCACATGAATATATTCTATCTTTTTTTTTTTTAAAATCAGTTTATAGTCCCTTCTCTTTCCGTTAATCGCTCTGCGTTCTCAGTTTTATTGTGGAACCATGTCCGCAATGAAAACTGAATGACGTAGTTAAGTTTCAATTTTGATGTATCACCGCAAGCCCATATTGGGTTTTCCAACTCTTAGAGAATTTAAATACAGTTATTTTATATATATTAATTTATTTACAGTGCATAGTCATGCTCTTGATAATAGGGACATTTGCAACTCAACGAAAATATTTTTTGTGGTGACTCCATGGTTTATTTTTGGAAGATCGCGCTGCGCTTGCGCGACGTTACTTACTGTTTTCGTTTTCGGTCGAAATCAAAGTCAAAACACCGAAAACCAACAGCAGAGACATTTTGCAACTCAACGAAAATATTTTTCGGTGTGATTCCCTGAATTATTTTTAGAACGATCGCTAATACTACTACTACTACTACTACTACTACTACTACTACTACTACTACTACTACTACTAATAATAATAATAAAAACAATAATAATAATAATAATTATAATGGTATTTATATAGCGCTTTTCCCTAATGACATCAGTTCAAAGCGCAGTTGTCACGCATTTGTATTTAAGGTTAACATCGAAATACATAAGCCTACGAAAAGAAAAGAAACAAAAACGAGACAACAATAAATTATGCAAAGACATAATAAAAACGTAAAAAAAACTATTTACAAGTAAACTATAAAAGACAAGGGAGGGATGGGTAGCAGGGGAGCATCTAAGATGTGAGGGGGCTGTGGGCGTACGGTGTGACGGCGGTGGTCTTAATCAGAAAAGAAGAAATGATGATGGTGATGGGAGGCGAGATCAGACATTTTTAAGGAAGAGGTGAGTTTTCATGTTGGACTTAAAAGTAATGTTCGGAGAGCTGCACAGAGAGAGCGAGAGAGAGAGAGCGAGAGAGAGAGCGAGAGAGAGCGAAAGAGAGAGAGAGCGAGAGAGAGAGAGAGAGAGTTCCAAGTTGAAAGACCAATCACTGAGGAGGATCGACAGCATGTAGAGGAGAGTTTGTAGCGGGGTATTTGTAGCATGAGGGTGTCAGGAAGAACAAAGATTTGTAGATGGCTTGTAGAAGTGAATCTTCTGGGTGAGGTAGTAAGGGGCTAATCCATGGACGCACTTGTATCAGAAAGTACAGATTTTGTAGATAATCCTAAGATATATAGGAAGCCAGTGGAGAGAATGTGGAAGGGGTGTGATATGATAAGATTTTTTTCATTTTAAGAACCAGACGAGCAGCTGAGTTTTGAACACGTTGGGGCAGATGAGCAGAAGAGGAAGGAGGTTCAGCCAGAAGAGAGTTACGGTAGTTTAAGCGTGACAGGACAAGAGAGGAAAAGCATTTGGCTGTAGCGTCAGTGGTCAGATGCTTGCGGCCAAGTCCTATTCTACGGAGCTGAATGCTGCATGTTGACAGGTTTTGCGGATGAATTCTGACATGGAGAGGGTGTTGTCAACTATGACGCCAATGTTTTTGACAGAATATGACATAGGCTTAATGGTTAGGAATAATGGTTTGGCCAAGAGTTACAGTATCTACAGGTTGTGTTTGTTACCCGTGGGCATAACTTCAGTTTTGTTAGCATTGAGCTAGAGCTTGTTGGCAGTCATCCAGTTAGAAATGTTCTCAAAGCAGTCAGAAGTTTTGGTCAGAACAAATAGAAGGTTTTCAGGAGTGTCACTGGTTTTTTGTTTGTTTGTTTAGCTGTTTTAACATTTGCGTAGAAATGATGGAAAGTTTTGGATGATCTGAGACAGAGGGGATGTGTAAAGGGTGAATAGAACAGGGTCTAGAACTGTTGAAATCTAAACTTTCTTTCGCCAGAGTCCATAATTTCACGAAAGAAAATTTCAAGCTTTCGGTGAGTGTTTTTCGTAAATATATAAAATTGTGACGTTCTGAATCATAGGGTATAGACAATAAAAGATTCAAGTAGATAATTTAATTAAAATTGTGTTTGTGTGTGTGTTTGTGATATTTTTATTGGTCGTTAGTCCCTCTACCTGTAAACATATTTACACTACATAATGTAATATAATATGATATAAAATATTATAAAATAAAATAAAATAATATAATATAATATAATATAATATAATATAATATAATATAATATAATATAATATAATATAATATAACCGAAAAAAGACAAATTAGCCAGGAGAGTTCATGGAAAGGGTGACCACTGGTGGCAAGTACAGGGATTGTGTCCCTTGAGGTTGGAGGGGCGGTTCATGACTATCCATTCTGTGTGACAGTTTCCTGACAAACTGCGCTATGAGTATCAAAGCCCCGGGAACTACTAGCCTTTGCAACTCTGGAATTGCAGGAAAAAGAACTGAGGCGGAAAGGTGTACAGTTTCGTAACCAACTTGATTGGAGTAATATTATACGAAATATATATCCGTCGATGCTTCTTGGCGACAAATTAACGGGTACCAGACCTGGAATTTTAGGTTTGAACGCATTATTATATGTGTCTGGGACGAAACAGATTGCTTGTACAAGCAATATATTACTAGGTTGGGTAGAGTTGGAACCGATAATTGACTTTTCGATTAATTCATAATGTGTTCTTTCTGTCTTTCTTCTTCTGTCTAACGCACTCTGCCATTATATGGATGTGCCGGTTCTCGTCGTATCAGAAGAAAGTAGAAGCAGAAAGACAAATAAAAAAAGGTTTAAAGAGATAAAACAACCAATACTTAGTTTGGTGGGTGTCTTCTATTATCGTATCAAACTGGCATATGCATTTTGAAGGAAATTATATAATTTCAAAATTACATAAATACATAATTGTTTCCTATCTCGGTCTCGTTTGATTGGAGTCTGTTGTTTCACTCCCTAACTCCCGTACGCCCTCCACCGGCCCATTGTCTTTGAAAATCAATCTACAGAACGTAAGACTCCCGTGTGCTCTTTGTCTGTCTATTGTCTCTTTCCTGTCACTCTCTGTCTGTCTCTGTCAATCTGTCTGTCTGTGTGTCTCTCTTTCTCTCCTGTCTTTAAATGCGTAGCCTTAACTGAACATTAAATTCTGAATCTTGGCCGCATTATTCAAACCTCTTTTGCTTCTTTTCCTATTTTGATCCAACTGACCCGAACTTTGAGTTTATTAAGTTTAGTTGACTTTTATGAACGAATGCGTGAGAACTGCGCTTTGAACTGATCCATTAGAAAAAGTCCTATATAAATACCACCCTTCTTCTTCTTCTTCTTCTTCTTCTTCTTCTTCTTCTTCTTCTTCTTCTTCTTCTTCTTCTTCTTCTTCTTCTTCTTCTTCTTCTTCTTCTTCTTCTTTTTCTTCTTCTTCAATAACACGATCATTATCATCATCATTATCATCATCATTATCATCATCATCCTCATCATCATCATCATCATCATCATCATCATCATCATCATCATCATCATCATCATCATCATCATCATCATCTTCTTCTTCTTCTTCTTCTTCTTCTTCTTCTTCTTCTTCTTCTTCTTTTTCTTGTGACTCCTATTATTATTACTACTATTGTTGTTGTTGTTTATATTATAACTAAAACTATATTTAGCCTGTCCACTGCCTATAGGTCTTCCACTGACGTTCAGTTAATAACGGACTTCTCCTCTACATTAAGCGTAATCGTGAGCAGAGAAAATCAGAGCAAATTCCTTGTGTAATGTCACTTGGTGGAATAAATTCTGTATTCAGTATTCTGTATCGCGCACCTTGAAACCACCGTCACATAATGACCGGAATATCCCTTGATCTATGTCGCAAGAAGCCAATAAGGGATCTGTTTAACCCACAGTGATTAGATACTGTATGTAGCCTGCTTGTACCAGATTGACCAGACTGCTCTGGCAGGGTTAAGAGAAGATGTAATCCCTGCATGCTGTGTTCGCCATGCATAGAAACATGGATGAATCTTTTTGCCATCCTGGCAAGGTATCTGTAAGGGAAGCCAACCAACGTTTGTCGTTCAAAGAAAATCAAGTCAAACAAAATCGAGGAGTGCATTCCTTTTGAGGTGGTCGATGCGAACCCTGGACCGCGAACACACCAGAGTGGATAGGGATCTCTGTGGGATCGTTCCCAAATAGTCATTATGCATTTCTTAGCGTGAATTCGACTTTTTTATTTTTATTTTTTCGGTTCTCACAATTGTGATAGGCGGGTTTGAGAGAGTGCGTGTGGGCTGTCAACATACCCATCGGAGAGCATGCGGACTATTAATCTCTTTCTGTGATCACATTAGCTGGTGTAAACTTTGGAGGGGAGGAGGTGGGGAGCAATGTATGTATGTGTGTATGTGTATCAGTTTATAGTCCCCTCTCTTCCCGATAAGGATTTTCAGAGAGGAGACTTAGGGGAGCAAACGCTTGACTCTGTTTAAATACACACAGTGGAAAAAGTGACAGTTAAATAGGAAGTCGCTTAGGATTGCTGTTAGAAATAATTCAGTGCAACTACAGCTACACGTTTTTCGTATATAGAGCTCTTTCCTTAAACAATATAAATAAATGGCCGAATACTGTTAGGCAGGGGTGTTGTGGGTGGATGGAAAAGGGGGAGGAGGAGCCCAACCGTCGATGTGACCTGCCGCTACTGCACCGCAGTCTGTTTAGAACCCCACTGCTAGCTAGCAAGCAAACAGTCTGGGTATTACGCGCGGTCGTTCAGGGTCGGTTGCGCGTGCTTCAGATGGAAGATGTACGTACACCTTCGGCGCTATCGGGGCAGACCAGCATCTTTATTGCAGGTGGCAAGTTACGCTGGATTTGCAGTCAGTCTTGTGCCCTTTAGTTCATCGGCGAGTCTCCGTCAGTCCTGTTGTTTGTGCGAAGTAAAACGTTCAGCGTTAAACATCAAGAATAATAATATTCCTGTTTAAATCATTTTGTAAGCGTTCATAAGCGTCAGACAGTTAAGAAAATAGTTTTATCTACTTATCGTTTTCCTTTTCTTTCTGAGAACATTCAACAGAGCTGTTGTGAAGTAAGTTCTAGGTTGAAATGGTAGTGTGTTATTTGTATTATTATTGTTTTATAACCTTTATTGGATTAGCAAAAACTGAAAGTGAATAAAAACATTGGTGAACTGAGACTCTGTAAAAGCAATATATTTTGGAATTTAATTTTCTGTAGTATTCTTCTAAAAAGTATTACAAACGTTTACATCAACTGTTTTGTGGCTAATTAAAAGGTCAGATACAAAAGTCGTTTGTGATGTCATAAGGTACTGTATCTATTCATGCTGTGAATGCTACCCTTTCCAAACAAACCTGGCTGCAAGATTGTATTTTTCCAAGGTATTACTTTTTTATTTGTTTAATATGACTTGTTGCGTTGTGTGAAATAAGATTTTCTGAATGTCGAGTCGTGCATCTCTGTAACGGCGAAAGATGCCCGCTTTATATTATTATTATTATTATTATTATTATTATTATTATTATTATTATTATTATTATTATTATTATTATTATTATTATTATAACTAGGTATAACAATTTTTAATGTGAATTTTCTTTTAGAAACGTTTTGTTTCTTGCGCTGCCACTAACAATAGCGACTATACAAATACTTTTTTGTCCACACTTAGTTATTCAGCAATGGATTGAGAACATAACGCGCGGTGGGGCAAGGTGTAAGGATGTGGGCCGGGGCGGGAAGGGAGCGTGAAGAAAAACCAATTCGTTATTAAAAAAATATATAGGAATAAACAAAAGATTATTTAAGAAAATGAATCTTAATCTTTGAAATAATGGCGCACCGTTACGTGGAAAGAAAAGAAAACGGAAGAGGAACAAAATAGAGGGAGAAAAAAAACAAGAAAGGAGAAGAGAGAAGAAATCAAAACAAAACAAAACTAAACCAAACTAAACCAAAACCAAACCAAACCAAAGCAAATACATACGGGAGGTGTCGACGCAAACTAACCAGCGATTTATCACTGTGAGATTAAAATGCAAACTTAAAGGCTATCCACAAAAAAAAAAGAAAAAAAAAGAAAAAAAAACCACACAAACATTTGCAGTATCATAATTTTCCTGTATCTTCTGTAGCTTCTGTTTAAAATCAAACATATATATCACAAACACGAAATCTTTTCAACACTTGACAAAACTAGCTTCAGTGGCCATTCGTTCGTTCGGTTGCGACTTCTTTTTCTTTCGTTTTTTCTTTCCTTCTCGTCCCACCGCCGTAGCTCAAGTGGTAGAGCGTTCGCCTGGCACACCGATGACCCAGGTTCGATTCCCGTGGTGGGCTAAATAAAATGTGGCCATTTTCACTGTCCATTTTAGCAGTATGATTGCTTTGGTGGTTCAGTGTTGATTTAGGTCCCTACCCCTTGTTACCGGGGATGGTTATCATCGTCTGCCAATAACTCCAAAGGTGGGTGTAGACGTTAAACCCCAAGGTTCATTCATTCCTTCTCTTTTGGCCAGGAAACTTTCATTTTTTATTTCTTTCTTTAGTTAATAACGTACTTCATTTTAAGCCAGGAAACTCTGTTTTCGCCTTTGATTGCATTAAACGTGCGTTTAGATCAGACTGTCAGTTTTCTTCTTTCTTCCCCTTCTTTCTTCTATTCCCCATTCATTTTCTCGTTTTTAACCCCCGTTGGGGTGCTGGAGGTTTCAGTACAAATAGTATCCCCACTATCTGGAAATGTAGTGCATTAAATTCCCACTGTCGCTGTCTTTCTCATTTGCTCTTTCTCATTCCTGCTCTGTTCTATCAATCTGCTATACTATCTTCTTCTTCGGTAGACCAGTCTCCTACCTTTTTCTTGAAAACTCTTCCGGGACTAGACTTCTTATTTGTGTGTGAGGTCTGTTGGATCAGCTTGGGAATATTGGACGCTTTCTGCCAGGTGGTCACTAGGGCTTCCTATGATGTTATTATTTAGCAATGTAGGCATTTTATATAGTATGTGTTTTGTTGATAATTTATAATGATGTTTGTATTCTATTTTGCTTTTGTAAACGGGGGTTCGATAAATTAGAGTACTGCCTCAGCGTCCCCTGCGTGGGATGTCTTTATTGTAAAGTGACTGGCTGGTGGAGAGCTTTCAGTTTTACCACTTGGGTTGTTTCAGCAGATCTTTTATGCGGATCGGGGGTTGTCCGGTCCTGATTTGGCTCGGAAGAGTCCGCTGGACCTAAAGCAATAATAATGTAATGTTCTCGTTTTTATTCTCTTGTTAATTCTGTCCTATCTGCCCTCTTCTTCCTTTAACATGTACATCTATTCTTTGCTTTCTTTTGTACATTCTCTTTACTTTCTTCTTGTTCTTCTTTGCTCGTCTTCTTCGGACTGTATTAGAACTTAAATCTGTTATTTGTTTGTGTGTTAAATAGTAGGGTTTTGTCTGTTGTGGCTGATTTGGGTATGATATAGTTTTGTTTGATTGGCATAATTGAAAATGCCGCTTACAGCAGTAGACCTATATCTGTCGGTAGAGTAGACAGGATTCCTGTTTGGATAACCGTAGGTTTTACGTTTTTCGCTCCGGCCACAGAACTCAAGGCATCATACCTGTTCTTATAATTTTAGGAAGAGATATAGACTTGCACCCTATCTGTTTTTAGCATCTGCATCAAAGATAACGCTTGCACCTTATGTCGGTGATAAAATCTTCACGTTCAGACTTTTCGTATTAGACCAACGTCTTCACTGATTTGTTCTATGGGCAATTAATTAGCATTAATTTTGTCTTGAAAGATGGAGAGAGACGGAGAGAGAGAGAGAGGGAGAGAGAGAGAGAGACTTTTGGATCCAGAAAAATCAGTGTGTGAGAAATTGAATAGTTGTGTATGTGTGTGTGTTTGTGTGTGTCCCATCAGTTTTTTTTGTGTAATGTTCTTGGTTTAAATGCTTTACTGACCGTAACCGTCTTTTTATTGTTTATTTTTGTTGGCACTGTATGTTAAAAAAAAAGTTTTAGTTAAAGGTTATTCTGTTATATTATATACTATTTTTATCATTGCTTCATTATTTATTCTTAATGCTGATGTCTTCATCTGTTTGTGTGTGTGTTTGTGTGCGCATGCGTGTTTGTGTGTATGTAAGTTATCTGTGTATTTCTCTCAACATGTCTTTTTATACTTAAATGTGATGTTTGCTATTGTTTCTTACGATGTTTCACGTGTTTTATCTCGTATTGTTATACCACTTTGTTTAGATATTTAGCCTTGCGAACGTGTGTGTGCGGGATGTGCGTGTGACCGCTTAGATCTAGCTTTACGTTTGGTTATGGTTATCGGTTGTGTGTGTGTGTGTGTGTGCGTGTGTGTGTGTGTGTTTGTTTGTTTGTGTTTATTAGAGGGCGGGAATAACGTGATGCGCTGTGTGTTTTTAGCGGTACGCACCTGTGCTTGAGTCGTGCGCTAAGCGCTTTATTAAATTAGAGGTTACGCGCCAAATAAATCCACTTATTATTATTATTATTATTATTATTATTATTATTATTATTATTATTATTATTATTATTATTCTTAAGACGACGACTACGGTACGCACGTGTGCTTGAGTCGTGCGCTAAGCGCTTTATAAAATTAGAGGTTACGTGCCAAATAAATCCACTTATTATTATAATTATTATTATTATTATTATTATTATTATTATTATTATTATTATTATTATTATTAAGACGACGACGACGACGATGATGATGATGATGATGATAATGATGATGATGATGATGATGATGATGATGATGATGATGATGATGATGATGATGATGATGATGATGATGATGATGATGATATAGGCTTAAAATATAATCCCCGAGCACGGGATCGCATGCAGTTTTCTATAATGAAGAGTATTATGATTACCATGCGCTGATTGGTAAAGTTATTTCCATATTTTGCGTTGGTTGGACTAAGGGTTTTGAGACGTCGGGGGCGTTCTTGCTATAATAAGTACTAGCGGTATGGAAAACCAAACCAAGTAAAATGAAACAGGGATGGCATCTACTTCATACTAAATAGGTTTGTCACGGGTTGATAATTTAGGGCTATTTTTTATTTCATGCAGTTGAGTAGGCGGGTTGGGAGTGTATATCTACCAGTTCACAGAAGACTGCTGACGTTTACTTTCAAAATAATCTTCTTTGAATTGATCATGTGCTTGTGGGTGTCGAATGAGTGAGTGTACGAGAGAGAGAGAGAGAGAGAGAGAGAGAGAGAGAGAGAGAGAGAGAGAGAGAGAGAGAGAGAGAGAGAGAGAGAGATTATGTGTGTATGAGTGTGTGTTTGAGGTGTGTCGAGAGAGGGAATGTGAGGGTCACTGGAAAGTCAGGCGATTCACCTGCTTCCCATAAACTGGACCTAAATTGCGAACTGGTCATGATAGATAAATATTCAATGTTTATTTAACCCAGAGGACTGCTAAGATCCGAATCAGGACCACAACTGGTCATGATAGCGATGGCTCACAAAATGGCTTCACATAGGGAGAAATAGCTTACTTCCCTTTTTGGTAAATCAAGCTTCTTAGCTGTACGGATAAGTACCTGTAGGACAGTAGTAATAGCATTTTTTGCAAGTTGCTACACCCACAACGACCCTTCCTTTAGTAAGGAGCACAATTGATTTTTAAAAACGTTTTCGTTTGTTCCTTTATTTGATTGTCTTATTTTCTCTGTATTTCTTTCTTGAATGTTCCTCTCCCCACCCCTCCCCATCAACCTCTCCCCGTTGATTACTGAACGGGGAAAAATAATGAAAAGTCTGCATTTGTCCCAGCAAGATGTTTAATTGCTGCGTTTTTATCCCTCTGTACTGTAAACTTAATCTATATTTGCAACGTTCTTGTTTTCTATGTTTTAACGTTTGGAAACTATTTTATGGTTCGCCGTGACCAGACAATGATCACTGTGAGAATCACGCATCGTAAATTCAGACCGTGCGAGTTTGCCTGGCACGCAACGGGTCCGGATTTTCCGCCACTGAGTACCTTTCCCGGCTCCACGTTACTACCGAAACAGAATCGCGGTGAGTTTCTCCACCAAAATCTGTAAAAAAAATTCCCTTTACTGATTCGTTTGAGTCGTCATATGGAATTTGCCCTACCAAGGAATGTTTGGGCTTCTCGTTTCTGTTTTCATTTTCCCCAAACTTTGCTTAAGTTGTAAATAGTTGGCACAAAACTAAAATCTGTGGTCAGCTGCCCCGCCACAAAAGCCCCAGTTTCGACGCCACTCTCATACATTTTTGCATCGGCTGCGCGGCCATTTCTGAATTCTATGGCAACAATGTTTCAGATGAACAAGACTAAAAATGCAGCGGCATTATGTTTACATATTCACACGTTTCAATCTTAATTCGCACCTCATATTATAGAAGACTTATGCAGATTTGTTCCAACCACACTGTGCGCATAGGAACGTTTTGCCTTTGGCTGGGGTGCTGGTAGCTATAGGCGCAGGCGGGGCACCATCCTCTGCTGCTTCTGTCTCGTTGTAGGAAGTCTCAACCTTAACTTCCGAATGAAAGGAAACACCAGTTCCATCTATCATTTCCTATAGATCCATCTGCAATCAGACATTCATTAAACCCGATCAGGAAAATGCAAATAATAATGCCGCTGCACTTTCAGTCATGTTTAGTTGAAACATTGCTGCCATAGTTTCCGGAAGTAGTCGCGCAGCAGAAGCAAACATGTAGGCTATGATAGGGCCTTCTTTAATAAATTAATGTCCCCGGACACATGAGCATATAGGGGACGTTCATCATAGGGCCGTCGCAACCGGGGCTTTTGTGGCGGAGCAGCCGACCTCAGGTTTTAGTTTTGTGACAACTATTTACAATCTAAGCAAAGTTTGGGGAAAATGGAAACAGAAACGAGAAGCCCAAATTTTATTAGGGAAAGCACCATGTGACGACTCGGACGGATCAGTGAATAAGAAAAATTTGGAGATATTTGGGAAGACACTCACCGCGATACTGTTTCGATAGTTGCATGGAGCCTGGAAAAGTGCTCGGTGGCGCAACATTCGCGCCCGTTGTGTGGCAGCCACGCTCGCACGGCCTAAAATTCCCCCCAAAGGAATAACGTTGAATGCGCGAAACAAAACAATGAATTTTATATAAATATTCAGATCACAAGAGCATTAACCGAGTAGATTGGGTCCTCGATAGCAAAACGGTAGTGGATCTTCGATAGCGTAGCGAGTCATATGCAACTTTTATAGATACACATTACTGCTACCACAGGAGCGAAGGAGGGGGATGGGGTGCACTTGCATCCACCCACCCCACCCCACCCACAAAAAAACCCAACAGTAAAAGAAAAAAACAGAAGAAGAAAAAAAAGGGGGGGGGGGGGATCAAAAGAAAAAGAAGCAAAAGTGCATTTTCAGGCTTTGACAATTTTTTTGACGGCCGCAGCGCTGTCTGTCAAACCTCAGTAGTTTGACCATCCCGGATTAGCGTATAAAAGGTTTCGGTGCACCCCACTTCCCTCCCACCTCCCCTTCCCTTCATCTGACGGTGGTCCGTCCCTGTACCGCTATGCTATCGCTGATTCACTGCTGCTTTGCTATCAAGGACCCATTCTACTTGCTTAATAAGCCCTTGTGATCCAGACAGACGTGTGATGCTATGCATAACAAGCAATTATTTAAAGACTATTTAAAAACGGTTCGGTTATAAATATTATTTCTCTAATGGCATGGTGCAAGGAGGCAGAAGAAGAGGGAGACAGAAAAAGAGGTGGGAAGACAACATTCGAGAATAGACTGGCTTGACACAGAGTGAAGCCATGAGGACTGATGAGGACAGAGAAAGATGGAGTACGCTGGTTAAACGATAATCTGTGGTGCCCCCAACGACTTTCGGGTTACGGGATAGGATAGCATAAGATAGATCTCTACTGCTATAGTTCATAAGAATCTCTAATGCTATTTTTAATAAGTTTCAGCGGTTAATGTAATTTATTGCTACCACTGCTTTGAATAATGAGTAAAACTTAATATTTCCAACACTCCGATGACTCATCAAAAGCAAATATTAATTATGAACTGTACCAAAGCGCATCTGGTAGTATCTTTTATGATTATTTCTAATCAGCGGTGGTCTCATAATCAACAAGTCTTTCGTCCCAAAGCCTTCTTGTATTTATCTGTCTGTCTTTAGTTGCAATTTACAAAATTAATACCCACCGGGAATACAATACAATAGAGAACCCAACAGAGCAGGACGGCGCGGGAATACAATGTCGAATAAATGGGACTTTGTGCAGAGCAGTTATGCATAGTTAGCTATTTTAATTAGTTGTTTTATCAATTGATTTATTTTACCTGATAAGTATGGAACTCGTTTTTTTCTTCGTATGTATTGTTGTACACAAATAGTCCTTACAATCGAAGAGATGAAGATAGAGGTCGTACAGACAGAGGTTATTAAAACGCCAAAGAAATTGGGGATGGAGAGAAAGGAAAGGGAGGGGGGTGGGAGTGAGGTGAGAGGGAGTCGTCATCTACTTCGTGTAGACTATTTAATATTATTGTTGCGATTGACGCGCATAATAACTTACGAATATTATGTTTAGGCGCAAAGGCCTGCAATTTTACCATTTAGTTTCCTTTGATCTATACCCTTTGATCTATATTGTTGCTGGAGGGGTCTTACATAATGTTTGAGATCTATTTGAAGACCACAGGGGAAAAAGGGCACATGTCACATTTTCCAATTATTTGAGTTATGTCCCCTACTATATAAACATAAGCCTGAAGGTGAGCAAAATAGTAAAATCCAACCCAAAAAAGGAATTGTTGTTTGTGACATAGGCCTTTTTCCCATTTTACAGTCTGGACTTGTGCCCTTTTTCCCCTGTATGCCTTTTCTTTGGGTGTTTCTGTAGCAGTACATAGGCCTTTTTTTGAGTTGGATTTGACTATTTTGCTAACCTTTAGGCTTCTATGTTTATATAGTAGGGGACATAACTCAAATAATTGGAAAATGTGACATGTGCCCTTTTTCCCTTGTGGTCTTCGTACAGGCATCAAAAATAACAAAATCAACTTCAGTTCCATCATACCTAGTCATTTACCACAGCAAAATAGGCATTATAATCCATTTTACATTGACTGAGTACATTGCAATTCAGCTTGAAGAAGAAAGTCTCAAGTGAGTGGTCTGTAAAAGGGAAAAAAGGCACATGTCTATGACCACCCTGGTGGTTTAAATCCTCCATATTTAATTAAATTATACAATCTTGACAGAGAAATTCTCATGAATACAAAAGAAGTGATATATCTTTAAGACAAAACACTTAGTGTCCCAATAAATACAGTAAGAACAAACATAGCGACTTTCAAAGACAAAATTTCATTTATCTCAAAAGTGGAAATGTGTGACATGTGCCTTTTCCCCCCTGTAGTCTTCATTTAGTAACAGATGATTACAAAATGGACCCTCACAGCAGATCTACAACGAAGAATACAAAGCATGGAGATGAGGTGCTACAGATGACTAGGCTTTTTTTTTTATACCCAAGCACATCACCAACAACGAAGTCCGACAGACCATCACACAAGCCATTGGACAACACGATGACATGCTCACAGTGGTGAAGAAACGGAAACTCCGATGGTATGGCCACGTCACCAGAGCATCAGGCTTTGCAAAGACCAACCTGCAAGGCACGGAGCAAGGAGGCAGAAGAATAGGGAGACAGATAAAGAGGTGGGAGGTCAACATTCGATAATGGACTGGCTTGACACTGCACTAAGCCATGAGGGTTTCCTGAGGACAGAGAAAGATGGAGCACGCTGGTTAAACGATCATCTGTGGTGCCCAAACTACCTTCGAGTACCTTCGGGATAGGATATGATTACATTTTCGAAGGATGTAGAACGCCCTATGACGTAAGACAAGGCGTAACTCCAGTGAAGAGTTTTAATTGGTTGGTTGTTTATTGCATCATTCAGGAACTTTGTACATTGTTGATAGACTGTATAAGTAGCGCTGACTGCTTGTCTGGGGTGTAGTCCCCTATGTGTTCGGAGACTTTAATTTACCTAGCTGAACTTAACTGAACTGTCTGGGGTGAATGATCAAAGCTGAACAGCGGCAGGCAAGGACGAGTCTGTCAGCTAAGGACGAGGTAGCGCAAGCTCATAGGAGGCTGGCAGGCTAGGTGTCTGTCTATCCGAGCTTCAGCACTTACCATTCGCTGAGGTGTTGAGCACCCTTCTTCCTTTGCCGACCTGCATCTTCCACTGCGGTGGTCCCTGTTCAGCTTCGCCTAGCAGACCTGTTTTTTTTACCACTGCGGCGGTCTGCCGACCAGCATTTTCCATTGCTGCGGTCCTTAGGCTCGAGCTCACACCTGCTCAAGGAGACGTTAAGACCCACAGACGCTCAGTAGGCGGATATGAGGAGGACGCACCGTCGGGGGGATAAGGGGACCCGCCCTGGCGGTGGCAGTACAGAAGTTGAAGCTGCTGATGCGGACTGTGGGCGATTCCGATACGACACTCCACTTCAACCTATACATTCCTCATTTTCTCACAAGTTGGGCTCCTCTGACCGGGCGTCGGTCGCGCTGCGTGGAAGGGCCCTCCTCGTTTGGCCTCCGTTTGCCAGGCCTCTGGCTGCCCTTTACCTTTCTCTACGTTTGGCGACGTGGGGTTCCCTGTGGAGAGTGGCGACCTCCGGACTACATTTGTTTCACCGCCAGCGGCACCTCGCGTTCTGCCTACCCAACCTCACGCGGCCTCTACTTGGTCACCGTACCCTCTTGCGGCTCCATCGGCGCATCCCTTTATGGCCTCCTCGGCACCTCTCCTCCGGCCTGTCCTTGGCGTCCCGCTTGGCACCCTTAACGACATCTACGCAGCTGCTCCGTGCGCTCCACACCACCGTCATTCGTACTTCACTTCCACCTCTGATTCATCGTGCTTTCTTCATCTGAATGTCGCAGCAGTTCGCGCGCTCCATTTTCAAGTCACCATCCTACTGCAACACGACTCCTTACATCATCCTGCATTCACTCATCCAGTCCCCTATACGCTTTGTGTCCGGGGACGGTAATCTACAAAATGAAATGAAATGAAATGTCTGAGGTGTTTTCCGGAAAGAAATGATGCATGCTGTTGTTGATGCTGTTTGCTGCTTAAAGTTGGAAAACTTCTTGACGGCTACCTCTGCCTTGTTTCTGAGTGAACGGGCAACGTGGAACAAATTGGAGTAACACAAGATTCAAACATCGGGGCTGAATCGATAATTGTCGTGTAACAATTATTGTTTCGCATCTACAGTAATGAACTGTTTTCTTTAAATCCAAAACCCGATTGTAAACGTTTCACTGGGACTATACGAAATACTATTTAAATTGTGACTGTTGGTTTACTTTGTATATGAATCGACAACAGTAGGCTATCGTTATTAAAATAGCAGCAGAATCCAATACATGAAGTTATCGGGATTTTTTTTATCTTGTATAAAATTATACACTTCTTATATACTTCTTATTTATTTATTTATTTATTTATTTATTTATTTATTTATTTATTTATTTATTTATTTATTTATTTATGTATTTATTTATTTATTCATTTCTTAATTTATGTCGTTTTGAGATGCTCTTGCAGATCACGAAGGCACAGTCAGCATAGGGGGCAGAGCAATCTCCAATCTTCGTTTTGCAGATGATATTGATGGATTGGCTGGAGAGGAACAAGAACTTGAACAGCTTGTACAGAGGCTTGACACCACCTCCAGAGCTTATGGAATGGAAATAAGTGCAGAGAAGACCAAAATGATGACCAACAACACCAATGGCATCAACACGGACATCAAAGTACAAGGCCAATCCCTCAACACAGTGCACAGCTTCAAATATTTAGGAGCCATTGTGTCAGACAATGGGTCTCGACAGGAAGTCCTCTCCAGGATCGCACAAACAACTGCTGCCCTGACAAGGTTGAAGCCCATTTGGAAAGACAGAACCATCAGTCTACATTCCAAAGTAAGACTGCTGCGCTCTCTGGTCATCTCCATCTTCCTATATGCTTGCGAAGCATGGACCCTCACAGCAGATCTCCAACGAAGAATACAAAGCATGGAGATGAGGTGCTACAGAAGACTTCTGTGCATTTCCTATACCCAACACATCACCAACGTTGAAGTCCGACAGACCATCACACAAGCCATTGGACAACACGATGACCTGCTCACAGTGGTGAAGAAACGGAAACTCCGATGGTATGGCCACGTCACCAGATCATCAGGCCTTGCAAAGACCATTCTGCAAGGCACAGTGCAAGGAGGTAGAAGAAGGGGGAGACCGAAAAAGAGGTGGGAGGACAACATTCGAGAATGGACTGGTTTGACACTGAGCGAAGCCATGAGGGCTGCTGAGGACAGAGAAAGATGGAGTATGCTGGTTAAGCGATCATCTGTGGTGCCCCTACGACCTTCGGGTTATGGGACAGGATAGGATAGGATAGGATAGTCGTTTTGAATTGACTAGATCTGTTAAGGATCAGCTAGGCGTCACATAAAAACCAAAACCGCACATTTATTGCTTTTGTCCACAAGTTTGTTTCTTATTTATTATTTAAGCATTCTTTGGTTCAGCAAATCGAAGTATCAGCTCGGCTATTGAACAGAGTCTAACGCAGCAGCCGTCACCATGTGTCACATTACATGACGATCTAACACCGAACATACATAACGTTATAAACAAGCACACGCAGACACGCTCTAACACACACACACACACAAACTCTCACATACACACACATATGCATATACTGTAATACACATTCGCACACACACTCAAAGTGATTAGTGTCAACAGCTGGTAGGAAAAGATCAGAGATAGGTGAACCTATGATGTATGATGCTATGTTGCATTCTTAGCGTGCCTCTATATTGATTAATGATTGCTCATTTTCTTAAAGTGATGGTCTACCGGAATTCTGAAAATAAGGATAATAATAATAATAATAATAATAATAATAATAATAATAATAATAATAATAATAATAATAATAATAATAATAATAATACTGGATACTATATTCGCGCCTTTCCCCTAAACCAATCAGGCTCAAAGCGCGGCGATCTGTACCAACATACACGCTCACCTGTCTCATCCACCCTCACACACACAACAAATACACATCCATCACTCAAACAGGTGGTGTAAAGGCAGGAAGATCGCTATTGGAAGACGGAAAGAAAATCGAATGTTTATTTTTGAAATTTTATATTGACTGCGTCCAGTACTATTATTGAAGGGTGGGAGGAAACCGGAGTGCCCGGAGAAAACCCTCGGTGACCTCAATAGTCTCGTACCTTACGTCACATACGTTCGCCCCTTGCGGGAACCGAACCCGCGACCTTCGGCATAGGAAACGGGCGACTAATCCAATGCGCCACGAGGCCACCCCACGATTGATCAATGTTTAAAACAAATACAGAACACTTAAAACTAAGTTTAAAAAGTTAATAATAAAATTATAAAAGATGGCAATTTAGAATAAAACTAGATTGATTGATTGATTGATTTATTGTTGCTTTAGGTCCAGCGGACTCTTCCGAGCCAAATCAGGACCGGACATCCCCCGATCCGCATAAAAGATCTGCTGAAACAACCCTAGTGGGAAAATTGAAAGCCCTCCACCGGCCAGTCACTTTACAATAAAGACATCCCACGCGGGGGACGGCTGAGGGTTTACCTCAACTACGCGAACCCCCGGTTACAAAAACAAAATAGAATACAACCATCATTACAAATCATCAACGAAACATATACATATAAAATGCCTATATTGCTAAATACTAACATCATAGGAAGCCCTAGTGACCACCCAGCAGAAAGCGTCCAACACTCCCAAGCTGATCCAACAGACCTCATACACAAACAAGGAGTCTTGTCCGGGAAGAGTTTTCAAGAAAAAAGGTAGGTCATTGATCTAGCGAAGAAGAAGATAGTATAGCAGAGTGATAGGACAGAGCAGGAATGGGAAAGAGTATATGAGGAAGATAGCAACAGTGGGAATTTAAAGCACTAAATTTCCATAAAGTGGGGATACTATTTATACTGAAACCCCCGGCACTCCAACGGGGGTACTGTTGCCGCAGTGAATCTGTCATGCCTACAAATAAAATTATAAACTAAACTAAACCAAATCAAATGAAATGAAATGAAATTAAACTAAACTAAAACTATCATAAATAAATTATATATGAATGTATACAATTTATTTTACATTAAACTATTTATTCATCCTGCATTAGTATCCTCACTTTCTGGAAATTTAGTGCTTTAAATTCCCATTGTTGCTGTCTTTCTCATTTGCTCTTTCTCATTCCTGCTCTTTTCTTATCAATCTGCTATACTATCTTCTTCTTCGCTAGACCAGTCACCTACCTTTTTTCTTGAAAACTCTTCCAGGACAAGACTCCTTATTTGTGTGTGAGGTCTGTTGGATCAGCTTGGGAATATTGGACGCTTTCTGCCAGGTGGTCACTAGGGCTTCCTATGATGTTATTATTTAGCAATGTAGGCATTTTATATGTATGTGTTTTGTTGATGATTTATAATGATGTTTGTATTCTATTTTGTTTTTGTAAACGGGGGTTCGATAAATTAGAGTACAGCCTCAGCGTCCCCTGCGTGGGATGTCTTTATTGTAAAGTGACTGGCTGGTGGAGAGCTTTCAGTTTTACCACTAGGGTTGTTTCAGCAGATCTTTTATGCGGATTGGGGGTTGTCCGGTCCTGATTTGGCTCGGAAGAGTCCGCTGGACCTAAAGCAATAATGATGTAATGTAATGTAATCCATCCTGCATAGATAGATCGTACAGTAGTGAAAACAAGAAACTCCACATTTCAATTTAGAAAAGTTTTAAATCGAACAGGTAAGAGCCATTCTATCTGATACAAACATTTGCTACTCTTCCATAGGATGTACTGTTGACTGTTAATAATAATAATAATAATAATAATAATAATAATAATAATAATAATAATAATAATAATAATAATAATAATAATAAATGACACATTTATTTTATTTCATCGTTCTTATAGCGCGCTTTTTCAGCTCAAGGTGCTGGCCTATACAGGATCCACTCAAACCGCCAGAGGCGCCCACTTGCAACCTTTGGGTGCATAGTGTGACGCCCAGACGACTGAGCACATTCCTGGGTGACCTGGGATAGAAGAAGGGACCTAGTGCGAGCTGAATGTATTTGGGTAGCCAGCAGTCATGAGCGTCAGGATCTTTCAAGTCCATGCGATGGAGTGCGTGTGTGCACAGACTAGACCTCGGTTTATACTAGCCAAAGGAATAGTGGCGCAGTGTCCATTTTTCTGAAATTAAATTTTATAAAATTATTTTTTTAATTTATTTTTTTAGAAACTTTAGGCTGACAACAGGCTTTGAACCACTGTCGGCTGCATTATTATCGCCGGTCATTCGATTACACCACTGAGCTAACTGTAATAAAATATTGGAATATTACAAAATTATGGAAACAACTTTTCAGCCATTCGCTCTTATTTCTATATTTATGGAAAGAGACTTGAGCGAGCATGTAAGGCTGAGCCGGAGAAAACTATATTGAAGAATGGAATCAAGCAGATGTGTTGCATTTTGTCTGATTCGCTCAAGTTGTGAAAATTAATGTAAAGAAGAACAACTGCAAGCAGTGTTGTTGCATCTTGTCATTGTCATACCCTTGCCGTTTGGTTGACTTACAATGATTTATAGTGCTATAAAATATCAATTGCTACTTATATTGAAGGACCGCTGATTTATGTAACATGAAGTGTTCCTAACAAATTCGCCAGATTGATTTGGCTGTCAACTGTTTCTGATAAGGATTCTGCTTTAGTGCAGGGTTTTATGACCTGCTAAAAAAAACAAACTGTGTGTAGTGTGCGCAGAGGGTGTAATTCTCTGTGTGTGTGTTGTGTGAGTATGTGTATCAACCAGTGGCTCTAGAAGGGTGTGGGAAGGGACAAAATTCAGAGTGGGAGGTGGCGTAACAGACCAACTGGGCTGAGTTGATAAAAACGTGGTTGAATTTAACGGTTTGGATTGTAATAAAGTTATAGAAGTGTGTGTTTAATGCATAGAAGTTTGGCTGTGCTCCTGTGTGAATTGTTTTACTTAGTTGTATTAGCAATATATTTTACCACCAGGTTATTTCTTTGTTTGACACTCCAACAAAATAACATAACATGTATATTAGCATAATACAGATTGAAATGTCATCGATTAAGGCAATGTAATATTGAGGCATCTGGTGTCCAGTCGTCTTATTCAAGCTGAAAAAGCTACAAAGGCTGTGACCTTAATGCAATTTGACTGTATGATGTCACGCCTACTGTATAGTGCTTGACACCTTATTAATAATGATTTTAATTAATACAAATAACCGACTTTTGTTGGCAAGGGAAATCAACCAGATACCATGGATACTTACTAATAATTCCAATTAGTTTGCTGAGTAATTTTAGATTGCACATGTATCACGCATACATTTTGGAGCCTGGATTTAGATTGCACATGTATTGACTTACAGCGCATATTCCATCAAGAAAACTGCCAATTCCTGCAACGTATTTTCGTCAGATTGACCATTGATACCTGGTCCAACCATGGATTTTCGTTAAGATAAATGGTATTGAGTAAGTGATTTATGGATTAGCCTACATTCTATCAGGACAACTATTTATTTCAGCTAACATGTTTTGGACATAACTCTACACATTACCAACATTCTGTTATTAGCCCCCAAAATAAATTCGACCAAACACCATGGATACTTGCAACTACAATTCTACCTACTGAGGGGTTTGGCTGCATGTGTTTTGATTTTTGGTGTACACGCAAACTCTGCATAGAAAACTACTTACATCAGCGTCTGCTATTGCATCATTTTAGTCATCATTCAAATATTGTTTTTATAAAAAATCTGCTAAAGCAGTCTTTAATAATAATCAGGAAGAGTGAAAGAGATTTGTTTCGTACGCCAACAGGCTGAGAGTGCACTTGTGTGCAGCTACTTAATACTTCATGGCGTTGTTCTTCAATGAGTGTCTATTTCTCTATTGAACAAGGAAATTAACAACTGCTAGGATACACAACAAACTAGACATCTCCAGTGAAAAACACTTTGTCGGCAATCTATGCGATATGTTTCGGTGATTGCCTCTTGCTGATAAAAGAAAATTAATCAACAGGATACTTTATGCTCTAAGCTAACTTTGGTGAAAGACAAAAAACGTGTGGTAGATGTATCCTCAAAAGTTTCTGTTTTCATCAACAACAAGAATCATGACCGAAGATATTTGGAGTGAGATATCAACAGACATGGATGAGTCCAGGAACAGAAACGATTCTGCACAACAGATGGCGCCAGTGAGCTACTACAATGGTACCAGCTATAATGAAACTTTGGGAGAAAACGGATCGTGGGTCAACGATACCTGGGACTTGATCAACAATACCACACTGGACTCCAACTTTACGTCGCATCTAGAGATGCTGCAGCAACCTTCCACCGCCGTCATCGTCTGTCTTTCCCTCCTCTTCTTCGTCATCGTCGTCGTCGGCATCCTTGGAAATGCTTTAGTCATCTTCGTGGTGCTGACGGACAGAAAGATGAGACAAAGTGTGACCAACTTGTTGATCTTCAACCTGGCATTAGCGGACCTCATCATCATGGTCCTGGGTGTGCCAGAGATCGTGATGTTTATGATGGACAGGGGTTACCTCCTGGGCCCCTTCGCCTGCCGTATCACTCGCTACGTCCTGGTCGTCTGTCTCTACTCCTCCGTTCTCTCCCTTGTCAGCGTCTGCTTTGAGAGGTACTGTTTGGTTTTTTTTAAACTCTGCACCCCCGCCTCCTTTTCGCCGCCTACCCGCACCCATCTATTTACCACCTGCGTTGTGGCTGTTGTTGTTGTTGTTTTTGTTGTGGTTGATGACGTTGACGATGATGATTTTGACGACGACGACGATGAAGATGATGATGAAGAAGAAGAAGATGATGATGATGTAGTGGTGCTGTTACTGCTGCAGATGATGATGTATATTTGCACTTTGTTTTAGTTCCATTTACTAAGCCGTAACATCATTAGGATCGGACTCATGTATTACTCTTTATATCCTCCGCCCCCGACCACCAACATTCACACACACACACACACACACACACACACACACACCTACACACACACACACACACGTGTATAAGCCGATCAATCGGGAATGTTACCAAAACAGGGTACAATTGGGGAATCAATGGTCTTTCTCTCAGTGATATTTACAAATCAAATGTTGTATTTAATAAAGAAAAAAAAGTAGATTTATGATTGACGTACAGGATTGAGGGGTAATCTACACTTTAAACTTGATTTTGTTTGTAGTGCAGCTTACTATACAGGTTTGTATAATTTACAAACGTGTCTACCCTATGTTTCAAAAAATTGCGAAGATGCGATTTCTCGATATTTACGGTTGTGCTATACTGTTTTTGAGTGGAAAATATGTTTTTTAAAAATGGGGAAGATTTTTGCTTCCCATTTTTTTTCAACTACCCCATTTGTTACCACGTTTATATGAAAAAATCCTCAGGTGTGCGGTTATACAAGTAAACATACTAACACACACACACATTCTCTCTCTCTCTCTCTCTCTCTCTCTCTCTCTCTCTCTCTCTCTCTCTCTCTCTCTCTCTCTCTCCCTCAAATACGTGCGCGGGTGTATACGGAACAGATATCACGGAACAAATTGAATAAGTACCTTGAAGAAGACGGCCAAGTTCTCCAAAATATTTTCCAACCCTGATGTTTATGATTTTTTGGATTTGTAAATTCGACGAATACAATTAATCCGATTCGGAATTATTGATTTCAGCGGTAATTAAAATCGGATATCAAGATCAGATATTTTTCGTATGAGAAAGTTTCCAGAGAAGTAACTTTTTTTGGTCTTTCCGACAGCCAGCATTCGGAGAAAGTTGCCCAACTGCTGTGCATATATCACAAGATTACTGCTTTGACATAATTATTCATGCTCATGCTTCATGCCGGGAGCATTTGCAAAGATGCTTTCGGCATACACCAGCACAGCTCGGCAGAATCACTCTATAGACTTTCATGCATTGGGTATTGAATGTCGCTGATTGAGCCCGACCTTCGATGCACGGATTTCTCAACGTTGTGGAAGTATGCTCAAAAGAAAATAGAAGGTTCATCATTTCTCGGAAGGCAGCGAGATAACGTGTCAACGTTGATGAGCCGTATTAACCTATTATTGCCGCCCCTGGGCCGATCCTAGATAGGTGAATGATTGTGTATGTTGAGCCTTAGGTGATGGCTTGTTTTCCGAATAGCCAGTATGTCCTACCTATATCCTATAAAGTAGTATTAAAAATGATCAATTAACATCAAGATTCAACGTGAACACTCCGGTACTCTTAGTATGCGTGTTAGGGGAACTGAGTTAGTCCACCATCTGTAGATATTGGTAGAATCCAATATGCTCATTTTGGCAGTGAGCGAAGGGACCGTTCCAGTTTGAGCCTCTATAATGTCCAATTCTGTAGCTAGGTACAGAACTCAATACGCGGAAGGGGATTATAGCAGTGAACGAAAGTAATTTACATTTTGAGCTTCTATAATGTCCAAATTGTCTTGTCCGTGAAACATAGTCCATGTCAAATTATAAATAAATACCTAGAAGTGATGACAAATTGTTCTTAATTGGCTTAAACAATAAACAAGCGAGTTATTTTCCTTGTCTGTGAGAGCAAGCAGTTTGAACTGTTGAGCGAATGCATAGCTTGGTACGTGAAAGTACCAAATTGCACAATCCTCTCGGGAACCCTCTTTGAGGCAAATCCATGTGCTCCGACGAGAATCGTCACGGACGAAATCGGTTAATCAGATGCTTTTTATCCCGTCTAGTAAATATGATGCTGACAGGCGGTCGTTTTGTGGGGTTCCGGTGTATTGTATGTATTTTTTTTTTAATTTATCATTCTTATATAGCGCTTTTTCAGCTCAAGAGCTGCTCAAGGCGCTGGCCAATACAGGATCTAACACAAGCCGCCCGAGACTCCACTTGCTGCCTAGGTCGCACAGTCTGACGCTCAGACGACTGAGTACAATCCTAGGCGACCGCGCATGGAGAGAAAGGGAAAACTATGCACTGAAACATCACATTAATAGTAACAGTAAGATGGCCAGTGCTCACAGCCAATGTTTATGTCCGAGCCACGGCCGCGGGAATCGAACACGCAACCTTTGTAACACGAGCTCGCCCTTCTACCAACTGAGCTATCCTGCGTTTTGACAGGGAGCCTATTATCACGGTCATAGTTCAGGACTGATTCGTGTACTTTATCATGATTACATTTTGATTAAATCAAATGAATGGGGTTGAATGAAATCCAAAATAAACTCACAACTGAAAGAGTAACTTGAAATGAGCTGTGTTACTGTTAATAGAGTGTATGCATCAAGGAAGAATCGAATAAGAATCATATGCTTAATTTTTTTTTTAAACCACATCAAGTATAATTTCCACCTACTTTCATACTTCCATAAATACCTTGCTAAAGATTAACACCGACCTTGCTGAAAATGTATGTCCAGCATTTGATGGTTTTCAAGCTCAGTTACAAAACAAAACAAACAAACAAAGAAACAAACAAACAAACAAATCAATCAATCAATCAATCAATAACTTAATTTTTTAAATGCTCAGATCAGTTGTTTATCGGCCGGTAGTCCGCATGCCTTGATCCACTTCAGGCATCGATGTAGTTGATAATGATACTTTCCAGGCTTGGCAAATTGAACAAAACTTTATCCCTGCACATCTCTCATGATATCTGGCCTAAGTTTTGCATGTTCCCCATGCACACAGCTTTACTGTCTGCATCTTTTACACAATGCAGAATATAGTCGAGTAGCCAAGATTGTTCAACAAACCAAGAAAGGCAACTCTAATGAGCAAGGACTCTTAAAGGAATAGACCTATTTTTAGACATTTTCATTGTGAGGTACAAGGAGGTTTATGTCAATCTAAAATACGCGGTTTCATTGATGACAATATCTTAAGCAGACAAGCACAACCTTAGTATTACACGATTTTCCAAAAGATGGAATCCAACACTGAACTGGGACGACCAAGTTAGTTGGTGGTGACTGGACGGTAAACCGAGTATTTGCACAAAAAATGTTCTGTCCGTTTTTCATCGTACATTGACAAGGGGAAGCTACCTCGGCGAGAAGGCTGCTCATTTTCCTTCAGCGCTCCGTCCATCATTCGCCCCATTGGTTTCGGTTGTCGCCCTTAGCTTTCAGCTAGGCTCGAGTTCTTTCCCTTGCCCTCCGTCAATTTGCCTCTCATCTAAAAGATTTCCTCCAGTTATGATTTATCTGTGTCTTTGCCCTTTGCATTTCTTTAGGGGCGGACTGGTGTCGAGTGAAGGTTGAGTGTACTTGTGTTCTCGTTGTATTGTGTGTTTGTGTGTGCGTGAGTGTGTCTCTCTCTCTCTCTCTCTCTCTCTCTCTCTCTCTCTCTCTCTCTCTCTCTCTCTCTCTCTCTCTCTCTCTCTCTCTCTCTCTCCACGGTGTACCTTCGGTAATTCACTCCTATGCAAGTTTAGAGAGCCAGGCGACCCACCGCTGTAGCTCAGTTGTAGAGCGTTCTGCCTAGCACACCGATGACCCAGGTTTAAATCTCGTGGTGGGCGAGAACAGATAAGTGTCTTTTTTCCACTGTCCAATGTAGCAGTATGTTTGCTCTGGTGGTTCCGCGTTTATTTAGATCCATTTTAACATAGTAAGTGGAGAGACGAGAGAAACTAAAAACGCCATCAGTCGGGTTACGTGGCTTGGTTCTTTTATTCCTTCTCTCTTAACCATCTTTGTGAAGCTCCAGTCTTGTACGTCGTCTCTAGGGGCCCCCCCCCCCCCTCCCACTACGGATAGCAGAGCGTACAAGCTGAGCCTCTACACCGGGTCGTAGATTCAAGCGTCATCATCCAAGTCTTGGCCAACAGCCTGGAGAGGATTGGGCATCGCCAGGTCTTTCTTGCCCAACAGATGAACAGAACGGCTCACTCCATACCGGATCGCCTTCCGATGGCCACAAGGACGGAGGTGATAAGTGGGTTACTGATGGACAACTTTACAAGATCCGCACGAGAGATAACATCGTCTTAGGAATCTAGAATGGCAGGGTCCTAACTGCAAAAAAAAACTAGAATAACTGGCCCGCGAGCTAGACCACTGTCGATTGAACATTCTAAATAAACTACTAACAAATGCCACAAGCTTTATTTCAGAAGAAGAAATGACAGGCACGAACACGGCGTTGGATTCTTGGTCCACAAAGACATTCTAGTCACAGTCATAGGTTGCCATCCAGTCTCCAGTAGACTTGTTATCTTTCGTCCGAGAGCAGTCCCTTTCTAAAGCACCATCATCCAGACCTACCCCCAATATCGGACTATGCCGACAGCGAAGTCCAGGACTTCTATGAACAACTGCAGGTTGTCTTTGACTAAGTGCCGAGGAAGGACGTAGTCAAAGTGTAAGGCGACTAGAATGCCAAGGTTGGCCAAGATGCGTACAACTGGGGAGTCACATGTAGACACCGCTGCAACAACGAGACAAATGACAGAGGTCTGAAACTCTTGTAGTTTGACACATACAACAATCTGATACTGGCAAACACGCTTGGTCCCCCCAAAAAAATCCAGACTACGGATCTTGCACAGTCACAGCGGGGAGCATCACAATCAGATCGACTACATCATGGTCAAGAAACGCTTCAGATAAAGCATCAACATTGGCAAGACACGCACGTTTTCCAGGAAACGATATTGGAAGTGACCATGATCTCGTGATGATGTTCTTCCGGCTCCACTTGAAGAGGGTAAACAAAGGAAAGTGCACCAGGCTGAAGCTCGACCTGGACAAAGTGCAAGACCTGAGGCGGCAGAAATACATGTATTCCAAGCCACAATTGGAGGGAAATTTGCACCACTGCTCATTTTGGGAGCTGGTGAAGTAGATGTCAACACCATGACCACCACCTTCAACTCAGAACTCAGCAGTGACAGATGCTGCCACTGCGATACTTGGCAAGCACCGCCCAAAGAAGAAACCCTGGATCACGCCTGAACCTTTGGACCAGTGTGACAAAGGAAGAGAGTTTAAAAGGATAAAGAACACCTCACAGGGAGCTGAGTCCAACCGAAAAATCAACAATGACATCCGAAAAGGCACGCGCACAGCAAAGGAGAACTGCCAGGAAATAGAGAACAGCATGAACAAGAACAACAGCAAGAAGGCCTACCAGATTGTGAAGTGGCTGACAAGTGTTAAACAGCCCAAGGCACGGTCTCCACGATCAAAAGTAAGTCTTGCTTGTGCCTTACAGAAGAACAAGAAGTTTTGGATAAATGGACAGAGTACTGCTCTGACCTTTACAACCAAACACCAAACGGAGATCCAAAAGTTCTAGCATTTCCCCAGAATAGAGAAGAAGAAGAAATCCTCCCAATTTTCCGAGAGGAAGTTGAGACAGCAGTGCAATCGCAGAAGAAATGGAAGTCTGCGGGAGTGGATAACATACCTGCAGAATTGCTTCAGGCAGGAGGAGAAGCGATGATTGACACCCTCGCCATTATCTGTAACAAGATCTGGCAAAATGGGGAATGGCTGCACCATGGACCCAGTAGCTGGTCCTCACTTTTTGCCATAAAGGGTTACCTTCGGGAGAGTCAAAACTACAGCACCATCAGCCTCATCAGCCACCCCAGTCCTCCTGAAAAAAAAGCTAAACAGGTTGAAACACTAAACTGAACAAATCATAACTGAAAAGCAAGCAGGATTCAGGGCAGGGTGAAATATCGCTAAGCAGATTTTCAACCCCAGAATAATCTGCGAGAAATAGCTACAGCTCCAATAACATCTATATCATGTGTTTGGAGACTTCAAGAAAGCGTTTTAAACGAGCCTGCATGCAACTCTGTGGGCAATCATGAGAGTGTTAAAAAAAAAAGCCACAATATTATTGAAGTCATCAAAAGCCTGTATGACAAGGCTACCAGTGCAGTCCTCCACAACAGCGCCATCGGGAATCGGTTCAAAACAACAATCGGCGTGCAACAAGGATGCTTTCTCTCTCCAACACTCTTCTACATCTTCCTGGAGCGCATCATGTCGGATGCCTTTGCAGATCATGAAGACAAAGTCAGCATAAAAGGCAGAGCAATCTCCAAGCTCCGTTTTGCGGATGACATTGATGGATTGTCTGGAGAGGAACAAGAAATTGAACAGCTGGTATAGAGGCTTTGCACTACCTCCAGAGCCTTTGGAATAGAAATAAGTGCAGAGAAGACCAAAATGATGACCAACAACACCAAATGCATCAACATGGACATCAAAGTCCAAGGCCAATCACTCAACAAGGTGCACATTTTCAAATATTTAGGAGCCATTGTATCAGACAATGGGTCCCTACAGGAAGTCCTCTCCAGGATAGAGTTCCCGATTCGGCTCTTTGTAGTCCGCTGGACCATGTAAGCAATGAATAACTAACTATCTCCAGGATAGCACAAACAACTGCTGCCCTGATAAGGTTGAGCCCATTTGGAAAGACAGGACCATAAGTCTAAACTCCAAGGTAAGTCTGCTGCGCACCCTTGTCATCTCCATCTTCCTATACTCTTACGAAACATGGACACAGCAGACCTACAATGAGGAACTCAAAACATGGCGATGAGTTGCTGCAGAAGACTTCTGTGCGTTTCTTATTCAGCACATCATCAACGACCAAGTCCGACAGACCATCACACAAGCCATTGGACAACACGATGACTTGCTCACAATGGTGAAGAAACGGAAACTCCGATGGTTTGGCCTCGCCACCAGAGCTTCAGGCCATGCAAAAACCATCCTGCAAGGCACGGTGCAAGGAGGCAGAAGAAGAGGGTGTCAGATAAAGAGGTGGGAAGACAATATTTGAGAATGGACTGGCTTGACACTGAGTGAAGCTATGAGGACTGCGGAGGACAGAAAAAGATGGAGTACGCTGGTTAAACGATCATCTGTGGTGCCGCAACGACTTTCGAGTTACGGGATAGGATAGGATAGCAAGACCCAAATTTTGTATCTTACTCTGCCACCACCCCTTAAAATCCATACAACGTTGACCTGACCACGCTCAACTTCTCGTGATCTCGCTAGGGCCAAGATCATGTGATCACTCTATGGCCAAATTGCTAGGGACCGTTAATTGGGTCATCTCTTCAATAATGAGCAGAAGATTGACCAGCGATAAAGAGCAGCTAATCAACCGTGGCATTCGTCATAACGGCATGCAAGCTAGCTACAAAGAGTAGGCCCTACAATCAAACAGCCTGGCGTGCCCAGTTGACACGGGAGAATTTACAGTCTCAAGGGACGACTACAGTATGTTACACAATACCGCCTCTTCCCTTGGATGGTAATCCCCCCTCTGCCGAATCGCCAATGGTGGAAGAGGACTCTGAACTTCACTATTCATTCAAAGCGCCATGGGATGAAGGTTGTTTGCATTTGTGGCAACGAGTTTACTTGAAAAATTGCGTTGTGTTGACATACTTAAATATGATTTAACGAGCTATCCTTACTTCAGCCGATTGCCAAGCTGTGAATTTTGGCCGTCTCTTGCTTGTTGCGGAAAACAAATAATTGTGCTTATACTGTCCACGCTTGAGCTGCGGCGATATTTTTTGGGGGAATCAGCTTTGATGCTGTTTGTATGCACATAAACGCATTTATATGAATATAGGACTTTTTGAACTAAGTTCAATTTTGGATTAATGACTATCTTTTTTTTTCCAGTGGGGCAGAACTCACATTTGAATTTGAAAAGGAAGCGTTGTCACGTCCTCAAAGTTCCGGGTGTCTTACTTTAGCCGGGCGCCTTTGCGCATGCGCCAGGTCAAGTCGGCCCGGCTTTTTCACGATGTTCTTAGACGTCGTAACCCTAACCCTAACCCCCTAACCCTAACCCTAACTCTAACCCTAACCCTTACTAAGACTACGATAGCACTGTGCGCATGCGTGGAATTTTGTAATGCGTCGACCAATCAGAATGCTCCCAGTCGCTCCCAGCCCAAATAAGATTCTAGGAACTTTGACGATGTCACACCGTGACGCTGAAATGTGTATCTTGGTGACCCACGTTGACTACGCCCCCCTCGACCGGTCCTTTTAACATTCAGTCAGTGTTGCCCCACAAAAAATAACTTCCCAAAGTATATTATAATATTTTTTAATGAATGCATTCCGTTGTCTTTGTGCCTGTTAATAGCAACATCCATTGACTAGACAGCCAACATTGTGGAGGTAAACATATCAGCTACCAACAAAGCCGGTATAAGATAAGAGACAGAACTCGTAAATACCAATAGCTCCTACCCTAGACACTTCAAGCCGCGCGGCTCACTCAGAAATAGATACAAAAGTCATACCTTTAAAAACAGGGTAAATAACTCCCTGTCAGAACCGAAATGGACAATTCAAACTTTCACCTCTTTTTCGGTCTCCCTCTTCTTCTACCTCCTTGCACTGTGCCTTGCAGGATGGTCTTTGCAAGGCCTGATGATCTGGTGACGTGGCCATGCCATCGGAGTTTCCGTTTCTTCACCCACTGTGAGCACGTGATCTTGTTATCCGATGGCTTGCGTGATGGTCTGTCGGACTTAGTCATTGGTGATGTGCTGGGTATAGGAAATGCCCAGAAGTCCTCTGCAGTACCTCGTCGGTCATGCTTTGTAGTCTTCGTTGTAGATCTGCTGTGAGGGCCCACGTTTCGCAAGCGTATAGAAAGACGGAAACGCATTATGAAGGTGTCCAATTCCCCCGCTCTATGCATCAGGACTGTCACGTGGGGTTTATGGGCTCTGCACAATGGAATTATGGACCCTCACGTTTATTCGGTGGGAACTGCTAGTAAGTCACCCTATGAATTACTTTAATAAATTTATTTGTTTAGCTCGTTCTGTGTTAAGGTTGGGGTACAGAAATAGATAGAAAAATGGTAAAAGATTACTGTCACACTAGCTTTCACACGGCTATGAATCATATGTAGTCCAGCCACTTGATAACAGTTAAAATCACACATTTATTCCTTCTACTCTATACAAGGTTCTCTAAGTACTAATCTAACTTAAAAAGTCTCAGTTACTGCTAATAGTTCGATCGCTGATAGTCTAGGCAGCTGTTATTTCTTCCTCGGGCACTTGCTATAATATCTCATGTAGATTTGGACTACTGTGGTCCGTTTTACAGTTTCTGAAGAGTTGGACTACTGTGGTCCTGTTATGATCAGTTTAAGTGCACCTTCGCCTTATGCACTTAACTCATGTGTGGGGTGTTCGAAGTCCTTCTGTGAGGTAGCTTCTGGTCCACCTGTGTCGTTGTGTAGTTGGGTTCCCTTGCCACGCTGTGGGGTCTGACAGGGTGTTTCTTCGGGTAGCTCCTTCCGTCTTGTGCGGTAGAGTCTCCTCGACCAACTAGTCGTTTCTGTGGAGTGGGGTGCACAGGATAGCTCGGGATAGCTCGGGATAGCTCGCCTGCTCGTCTGTAATATAAGAGACGAAATTCTGCACAACCCTGAATAATCGGTTTGTGCAGAGCGTCTCACTGAAAGCCAAGTAGCCCTCAGTGATAGCTCCACATCTCTATACATAAGCGACGATCATTCTGCTACTTCCGGGTTCCACTGGAATCTCACTCTAAATTCCTATACATACATAAATATCAATCGTGTCTAACTATACACATACAGAATTAATAATAATATAAACACTCAGTGGTACAGCCACTGGTCTGCAAACATACATATAAGTTAAACAACAGTGGTTCCGTACGGTATACAACATGGCGGCGCAACCGGTCGTGTTTCGCCTCGTGTTCGGCGTTTCCACATGGTCACGCAAATTCGGATTAACAATTCACATTTATGCATAGCAAATTCTTCAAACATAATTTCAACAATAATACAAATATATCACGATGAAACAGAAGGGTGTTCATTTACCTGTTTGACAAGTTCAGGCCCGTGATGACTTGAGAGAATTCTAAGATTTCAAAGTCCTGCTTCCTGGTCTATGAGTGTAGAGATTTCTCTAGCTGTGGAGATGTTGACTCTACCTCTTCTCACACACGACTGATTCAAACTGTCTTAGGTTTTGACACATTCAAAACTGCTCTACCCACTGAGCCTGCTCTGATTGGTTAAAACGGTCCGATTCAAAGCTCAAGTGCTGACTCACTGCGCTAGCGTGGGTCGGGCTCGCGGTGTGTGGTCTGCTGTGTAATTTAATTGCTGCTGTGTCATAGTCTAACTTCTCTACTGTTACAAAGACTACACATGGCTAAATAGTCAACAAGCAGAGTTAAAACTAGCCAGTTGTGACAGGCTCCCTCAACTGAAAAAAGGCGATGACTACTGGATTCGACCTTTTTCTACTACAGAGCCTAGTTTAACACTGCACTATCCTAGGGTCCTATTTACACACTAGTTAAGTTGCTCTACCTGAGCTGCAATGCTGTGCCAGGTAGCTATGGACACTAGTGACAGGGTATTACTGGGCGGGGACGAATTCTGGTGCTGTGGCCCTTAGTTGTGTTGGGTGGGCGACAGCTGCTGTGTCCTCCACGAGATGGCGACTGAGGTAGTCGGCTCCGTGGTTCTCTTTGCCGGGGATGTACTCGATTTGGAATGAGTATGCCTGAAGGGTGAGTGCCCATCGCATCAGGCGAGAGTTCAAAGACTTGGAGGCTGCCAGGAACGATAGTGGTTGGTGGTCCACCTGAACTGTGAAGTGGGTCCCATACAGGTAGAGTTGGAATTTCTGTATGGCCCAGACTAGTCCAAGGCATTCTTTCTCCGACGTGGCGTAGTGGGTCTCGGCGGGTCTCAATTTTCTGCTGGCGTAGGCGACAGGGAATAGCGTCTCTGCATTCTTGGGGTCGCGCTGTAGCAGTACTGCTCCGAGGCCTAAGTCGCTTGCGTCGGTGCGAAGAACGAATGGCTGAGTCAAATCGGGTAGGTGGAGTACTGGCGCCGATGTCATTCTGTCCTTGAGTGTTTGGAATGCTGTCTCGCATTCGGCTGTCCATACAACTTTGTCCGGGGCGATTTTCCGGGTTCCATTTGTCAGTGGCACGGCGATGCTGTTGTAGTTGGGGATGAATTTCTGGTAGAAGCCGCAGAGTCCTAGAAACGACTGCACTTCCTTCTTGGTCTTGGGCCTAGGAGCGTCGAGTAGGCGTTTCACTGTCTTTTCTACCGGTCGCAGGCTTCCTTGACTGATGGTGTGTCCCAGAAATTCTAGTTCTGTGAATCCAATCTGACATTTGGTGGGTCTTGCCGTCAATCCCGTGTCTCTGAGGCGGGCGAGTAGTTGTTGTAGGAGCGTGACATGTTCCTCCCACGTAGGCGTAGCGATGAGGATGTCGTCCATAAACGAGTGTAGGTGCTCGCTGCTCAGGGGTGCCAGGAGTTTTCGCATCATGGCGCTGAAGATGCTGGGTGCGTTGTGGAGTCCGAATGGAAGTACATTGAACTCGAAGTGTCCTTCCATAGTGCTAAACGCTATGTACTTTCGGACTTGCGGTTGCACTGGTATCTGGTAGTATCCTTTGCTGAGGTCGATGCGTGAGAAGTACTTCGCTCGCTGTAGCTTGGCAAATAGGTCGGTCTGGTCCGGGAGTGGCTCTGGCTGGAACTGCGTTACCCCATTCAGGAGTCTGAAGTCGATGCACAGTCGATGCTCTCCGTTGGGTTTTCGCAACAATACCGTGCCTGCGCTGTAGGGTGAAGTAGACTCTGAGATGATTCCGGCTGCCAGTAAGGTGTCTATCTCTTCCTTGATGGCTCGCTGTTGTGACAGTGGCATCGGGTAGAGCTTCTGGCGGACGGGTGTTGGGTCGGTCACCGTTAAGGTTACTTCGACGAGGTCTGTCCTCCCTGGTCGGTCTGTTAGCACAGTCTGATGTTGTCGAATGACCTGTAGTACTTGCTGTCGCTGTTTAGCGGCTAGGTCTCCGTTGAGTATCACGTCTTTGTAGGTTTCTTTGGAGTGCAGGGGATACTCTACTGCATTGGTCTCCATGCTTTCTCCTTCTTCCGCGATGGCGATGGCTAACAAGTTGTGAGTGCTGGGGGTCGCTGGTCTGTCCGTGTATTTCTTGAGGAGATTGATGTGGTGGTATCGGGCTCTCCCGTTCACCTCTACTTGGTAGACTGTCTTGGATTTCTTGGCAGTCACCCGGTACGGTCCTCTCCAAGCGATGTCCAGCTTGTTGGTTCCACTTGGAAGTAAGAGTAGCACTTGATCGCCGACTTGCAGTTCTCTGTCCTTCGCGTGGCGGTTGTAGTACTTCGCCTGACGGGCTCTTGCCTTCTTCAGTGCTTCACCAGCTTTCTTCCACGTTGCTTTGAGGGTTTCCTGCAGGTCTGCGACGTACTTGGTGGCACCTCTTGGTGTGTCGTCTATCTTGGCTTCCGTCCAACTTCTGCGTAGGGCTTCTAGCGGTCCTGCTAGAGGTCTGCCGAATAGCAATGTTGACGGGGTGTAGCCTGTGGCTGCATGGGGCGTTTCTCGGTATGCGAACAGTGCCGCATTCACGTAGGTGTCCCACGCTTCTGGGTTGTCGTCGGCGACTTTCCTGAGTATGGTGAGAAGGGTTCCATTCAGTCTTTCTACTTGTCCGTTGCTGGCGGGGTGGTATGGTGGTGTGCGAATGTGATGAACTTGTATCAACTCGAACACGTCTTGCATCAGGCGGCCGGTGAACTGAGATCCGTTGTCCGTTCTAATGCTGTCCGGGAATCCGACTCTGGTAAAGATGGCGATGAGTGCATCTGCAATCTTCTTGGTGTCGATCGCTGGCAACGGGACTGCTTCGCACCACATCGTACATGCGTCGACGAGTGTGAGTAGAAATCTGTTCCGCTTCTTGGTCATGGGCAGTGGTCCTACTATGTCTACTGAGACTTGCTGGAATGGCACGCCGACTACTACTGATGGTCCTAAGGTAACTGGTACGGTGTGATGTCGCGGGGAATATCGTTGACATTGGTGGCAAGATTTCACGTAGCGCTTGACATCCTCCGTGATTCCTGGCCAATAGTAGTGTGCGCTGATTCTCTGCACTGTGGCTCCAATTCCCATGTGTCCGCTGAGTGGCATGCTGTGGCCTAGTTCTAGTACTTGGGCTCGAAGGGTGGCTGGTAGTACTAGTTGGGTGTGATCTCCATCTCCTTGTCGATGTAGAACTCCCTGTTCCATGTAGAAGTCTCCCTTGTGCGGGGGTGTGTGCGCCTTGGGTAGCTTCTGGAAGCACTTCGCTATCGAGGTGTCTTCTTTCTGTGCTGTTTTGATCTCTTCGAGTCCTGGATTCGGAGCGAACTCGGGCTGGGGTGGTTGGGTTTTAGCTTGGGCCCTGGTTTGCACTGCAGCTATCTCTACAGTTTTAGGGGGCGTGCCTAAGAACACATACCTACAACCTAGCACTAGATCATACAGGGGTTTCTGTAAAACAGCTGCTTGGATTCGTCCTGTGACGTACCTACTCTCTACTTCGATCCAAGCTATTGGGCAAGTAGTCGTCGGTTTCGTCAAGTCTGCTCCTTGTAGTTCGACTGTCTTGTCCGTCAAGTCCGCGCGCGATACAAGAGATTCGCTAACTATCGCGTCGTATGATAGACCTGTGTCATACAGACAGTTCGCTTCTTTTCCGTTGACCTTGACCGTGTCTGTCACCGATGGGTGATCTCCGATTGTGTGTGGCTTGTTACCGCTGCTTTGAGTTAGAACTCTGTGTGCTGGCCGGCTTTCGCGCTCTTCCCTACGTTGTGCGGCCAACTTGAAACATTCTGCGGTGGAGTGATTGTTTCTATTGCAGAACGAACAATACCGTCTCTGTTCTGCAGGACCTCTTTTCCCGAATTCCGTGTTGGGTCCTTTATTCTGCCCAGGTCTGGGGTTATTCGGCTTATTCGCGGTGCGCTCTTCTCGGTTAGGGCTTCGTTTCTGTGCCTCTTTCCCGTTAGGCTTTAGGTCTCGCCTGAAGCTCTTGGCTTCTCCGTGGGCGGCCACGTACCTATCTGCGACCTTGACCAGATCTTCCAGTCTTTCCGCGCCCTGCTCTACTGAGAATGTTCTCAGCTCGGGGGTCATGGTTTCCCGTAGCTGTTCCCAAACTAACAGTTCTGTCAGTCCATCATACGTCTTATCCGTGGCTGACTGGCTAATCCACTTATCCAGCGTTGTGGACAACCGATCCGCGAACTGCGCATAGCTCTCTCCTTTCACTCTCCGATTGGTGCGGAACTTTTGCCGGTAGCATTCTCCTGTCAGTTCGAATCCCGTTAGGAGTGCCTCTTTTACTTTGTGATAGTCAGTCACTCGGTCAGTCGGTAGCTTACTGTAGATGTCATAAGCCTTTCCTCTAAGCCCTTGACTAAGCTTAAAAGACCAATGAGTGGGATCTAGTTTGTACTCTGTTGCTAGACGCTCAAACCTAGTCAGATAGAGATCTAGACCTTCTTCTCTCTCATTGAATGTTCCCAGTGGAAATGACATTCCTTGTACAGGGTTGGGTGCTACCTCTAGCTGATCTGAGTGGGAAGGGGTTGAGGAAGAACTTGAAGCTCCTGATCCCAATCTTCTTAGCTCTAACTCATGCTGTCTTTCTTTTTCCTTTTCTTCCCTCTCTTTTTCTTTTTCCGCCCTCTCTTTCTCTTTTTCTGCCCTCTCTTTTTCTTTTTCTGCCCGCTCATAATCCCACCTCCTAATTTCTGCTTCTCTCTCTGCTGCTAATGCTGCCTTCTTTTGTTCTACTTCTAACTCTGCTTTCTTTTGCTCTGCTTCTAATTTCTTCTGCTCTGCTTCTAATGCTAGTTTCTTCTGTTCTGCTTCTAATTCTAATTTCTTTTGCTCTGCTTCTAAGGCTAGTTTCTTCGCCTCCCTTTCTGCTGCTCTCTCTGCCTTAGCCTCCTGTTTCTCTACCTCTGCATTGATATACGCAATTAGGTCTGCCCCTGCTAAGTGTAAAGCTTCTCCTAGTTCCTTGAAACGCAATCTCAAGGCCACTGGGTCCGACATTGTCAAACGTGTCTATGAACAACCTCTGAATCACGTGGAATACCAAAACACTAGCAATATTGCAAGTCAATAACAACAATGCAAAGACCATAAAATTCGTAATCAATAATAGAATAAAACAAAAGTCAAATGGCATACAACAGTTACTTAAGCAAAACCTGCAAAAGAACAATGCAACATACAGGCACAAAAATATTTGAAGCAAAAAAGTTTTTAACTAAAGAATAGTGCACCCAACTGATCAGTCCTTGTTACCACTATTCTAAGTTATTCTACTACTCCTACTGTTATCTAATTTTATTGTACCTAGGTCCGGTTATACCCAATTCCTATTATACACAGATCCTAGCTAGGCTCGCCAATTAAAGTGTCACGTGGGGTTTATGGGCTCTGCACAATGGAATTATGGACCCTCACGTTTATTCGGTGGGAACTGCTAGTAAGTCACCCTATGAATTACTTTAATAAATTTATTTGTTTAGCTCGTTCTGTGTTAAGGTTGGGGTACAGAAATAGATAGAAAAATGGTAAAAGATTACTGTCACACTAGCTTTCACACGGCTATGAATCATATGTAGTCCAGCCACTTGATAACAGTTAAAATCACACATTTATTCCTTCTACTCTATACAAGGTTCTCTAAGTACTAATCTAACTTAAAAAGTCTCAGTTACTGCTAATAGTTCGATCGCTGATAGTCTAGGCAGCTGTTATTTCTTCCTCGGGCACTTGCTATAATATTTCATGTAGATTTGGACTACTGTGGTCCGTTTTACAGTTTCTGAAGAGTTGGACTACTGTGGTCCTGTTATGATCAGTTTAAGTGCACCTTCGCCTTATGCACTTAACTCATGTGTGGGGTGTTCGAAGTCCTTCTGTGAGGTAGCTTCTGGTCCACCTGTGTCGTTGTGTAGTTGGGTTCCCTTGCCACGCTGTGGGGTCTGACAGGGTGTTTCTTCGGGTAGCTCCTTCCGTCTTGTGCGGTAGAGTCTCCTCGACCAACTAGTCGTTTCTGTGGAGTGGGGTGCACAGGATAGCTCGGGATAGCTCGCCTGCTCGTCTGTAATATAAGAGACGAAATTCTGCACAACCCTGAATAATCGGTTTGTGCAGAGCGTCTCACTGAAAGCCAAGTAGCCCTCAGTGATAGCTCCACATCTCTATACATAAGCGACGATCATTCTGCTACTTCCGGGTTCCACTGGAATCTCACTCTAAATTCCTATACATACATAAATATCAATCGTGTCTAACTATACACATACAGAATTAATAATAATATAAACACTCAGTGGTACAGCCACTGGTCTGCAAACATACATATAAGTTAAACAACAGTGGTTCCGTACGGTATACAACATGGCGGCGCAACCGGTCGTGTTTCGCCTCGTGTTCGGCGTTTCCACATGGTCACGCAAATTCGGATTAACAATTCACATTTATGCATAGCAAATTCTTCAAACATAATTTCAACAATAATACAAATATATCACGATGAAACAGAAGGGTGTTCATTTACCTGTTTGACAAGTTCAGGCCCGTGATGACTTGAGAGAATTCTAAGATTTCAAAGTCCTGCTTCCTGGTCTATGAGTGTAGAGATTTCTCTAGCTGTGGAGATGTTGACTCTACCTCTTCTCACACACGACTGATTCAAACTGTCTTAGGTTTTGACACATTCAAAACTGCTCTACCCACTGAGCCTGCTCTGATTGGTTAAAACGGTCCGATTCAAAGCTCAAGTGCTGACTCACTGCGCTAGCGTGGGTCGGGCTCGCGGTGTGTGGTCTGCTGTGTAATTTAATTGCTGCTGTGTCATAGTCTAACTTCTCTACTGTTACAAAGACTACACATGGCTAAATAGTCAACAAGCAGAGTTAAAACTAGCCAGTTGTGACAAGGACCAAATCTCGACCCCTTTCCAAGTTACCATCTCTCTCTTTATATGTATGTATCTCTCTCTCTATGTATGTATCTCTCTCTCTCTTTCTCTATCTCTCCCCTCTCTCTCTCTTTCTCTGTCTCTCCTCTCTCTGAGAATGTTGGAGAGCAGAGAGCACCAAGAAATATTTTATTTAAAAAACGGTGGTCGGTTTAGCCAAAAACTTTTAAATTTTAAATTTTTATTTAATTAATATTTTAAAGACATAGATCATATCGTGATAACATTTACCCCAGTGACTTTGACCTTTGCGGAAGAGCAAATATGATGGCCACGGAGACTGGCCAGTACTAACTCAGTTAATGTTCCTATGAAGTTTGTTCAAAATCCGTTCAGCATTTCTTGTGATAATGTATGCAAAGAACAGACGATCTGACCTTTTTTTTCTCGTTCTGATTCCCGACTATTGCAAAGATTATGTTCAGGAAATGCCAAAAAAATCCCCAAAGACCATCGGTCCAGTTTGAAGTGTTTGTGAACCTTTTGTATAAAATGGATCCATCATCAATCAACGGAATGACTTGGCAAATAATAATGTTCGCAGTACCATTCGTTACAAGATGCAGCAACCTATCAACTGACCACCACATGTCCCCACATCATCCGATCTCTATGTGGGGAGATGCGAGGGTGCCTTTCATCAATGTATCTGTCTTTCAGTCCTTCAGCCTGTCCATTCGTGGGGTTCGTGAGAGTGAGGGACGAAGCAACTCCTTTTTAATCAGCTTTGTCAGCGGCCTTTACGAGTAGGTCTGGCATGGGCATTTATGTTCAATCCTTGATGGTTTTCACACTCAGCAAGCACGTCCCCCCCCCCCTCCTTCACCTACCGGCTTCCCTCCTCCTATCCCCGGTCGCCCAAGATTGTGCTCAGTTGCCCGGGACGTCAGATGATGCCTAAAGCAGAATTCGTGGGCGCCTTGGCCAGCTTGAGTGAGATCCTGTATCGACCAGCGTGAGTGAGATCCTGTATCAACCAGCTGGAGTGAGATCCTGTATCGACCAGCTAGAGTGAGATCCTGTATCGACCAGCTTGAGCGAGATCCTGTATCGACCAGCGTGAGTGAGATCCTGTATCGACCAGCGTGAGTGAGATCCTGTATCAACCAGCTGGAGTGAGATCCTGTATCGACCAGCGTGAGTGAGATCCTGTATCGACCAGATGGAGTGAGATCCTGTATCGACCAGCTTGAGCGAGATCCTGTATCGACCAGCTTGAGCGAGATCCTGTATCGACCAGGGCCTTGAAAAGCTCGTGAGCAGAAAAAAGCGCTATATAATAAGGTTTGTATAATAAACAAGCGCGGGATCCTAACAGATGCAAAGTTACCCTCGCGTGCACTTATAGCGGTCTGGAGTCATTTAAGGGTTCATCTGTTACGTTCGAGGTTCGAATTCTGTCAGCACAGAGTTTATTTATGACGTTGTTGCACCCATCAGTAATGTTTTCTTGTATACTACTATGTATAAACAGCAGCAGCAGCAGCAACAACAACAACAGTAAACATCACTCGATAAGCATACAAGTTTTGGTTTAACCTCAAGGAATTTGAACACTCTAATTACATAGGAAGTTTAATGAAAATGAACAAGAACAACAGCATACACAAAAGATGCGGTCACCGTGATGACGTCACTATTTAAAAGAAGTTTCGTTTTATGCTGAAAGTATCTATTTGTAAAGTATAAGTACGTTGTTGCACCCAATTAGTTCTCTTGCAAATAATTTTTTTAATTACGTCATCACGATGACGTCACCCTATTTGCATACTTTTTTTGTTTGGTTGTGGTGGTTGTTGTTGTTGTTGTTGTTGTTGTTGTTGTTGTTGTTGAAGGCATCTGTAAAATCTACGTACATTCCAAGTTGGAATCAAGCCCCTCTAGGAGGTTGTGAGAAATTGCAATTAAAACACACACACACACACACACGTCACACACACCCACACACACCCCCACCCACACACACACCCACACACACACAAAGCACACATACAAAACAAACACAAACGTGACCATGAGGACGTCACCCGATTAAATAAATAAATTTGTGCCAGCTGGAAGGCTTATATATTTTCTAACTATTATAGAAAGTTTCAAAGAAATCCGTTCCCTAGTTTCAGAGAAAAGCACGCCCGGACGAACGGACAGTACAAAAAATAACAGTTCTTCAGCTGCGCTCAGGAACTAATAAAATCAACTTTAGCTCGTGCACACTCAAATCAACATATATGGGTTAGTGCGACCGTGGAAGAAGCTGTAACCCTGAGTTACGCTATTAAAACTATTGAGGGATCACATGGTGACGGAAGTTCCTGTTCCGGAAATCCTCAACCAGAGGCGCCTTATCTGTCCGTTCGGCCCGGGACTAAACGGATGGGTGCTAAAAGGGCTGGCATATGGCCCACAGACATGTTTGATAGCTGCCGACGGGGTCTAAGAGTTTAACAAATGTTGCAGTTCAGTTCACGTTTGAAGTTAGGAAGGATAAACAAGGTGATGCAGTCCTTCAGATCATTGGAAGAGAGAGAGAGAGAGAGAGAGAGAGAGAGAGAGAGTGCGAGAGAGAGAGAGAGAGAGAGAATTAGTCAAGTCACAAGTCACCAACTTTACTGGCCTGTTCACCAGGAGGTCAAATACAGAGATAGAGGAAGTGACAGTTTAACGCCACATTTTCTTTATCCGCCTTTATTTATCCTAAAAAAAGCACATATTTTAGGATAAATAAAGGCGAATAAAGATAATGTGGCGTTAATCTGTCATTTCCTCTATCTCTAATACAACACAATGACGTTAGAAACATTAGAAACAATGGCGTTACTAAACAAATAGATACGCAGAACCCGTAAGGGAAAATAAACATTTGTGTGTGTGTGTGTGTGTGAGAGAGAGAGAGAGAGAGAGAGAGAGAGAGAGAGAAAGAGAGAAAGAGAGAGTATGAATTTCAAAAAGGATGTTTTATTCTTTATATCATAAATAGTGGACCCCAAACATTAAATTGGCTATGAGCACTGGCCACTTTGTGACTACTATCAGTCTGGATCGTGTATTAGCGGGTACTGGTTTTGTTAAGGTGTGGGTAGGTTTATTGGAAGTTTCTCATGGGTCCTGTTCCCCATTGTCCTGTGGGACTCTACGCTGTGGCCGCAATACTTTCTCCAAGAAAACAGCCTACAATTCACACTTCTGGGTGACACATTGTTACGTTGAAACGCGCACGATAGTTCGTGTGTGACGCGCGCGATAGATCTGTTCGTTTTATTTTGCAAAGCATGCAATAATAGAGTGTATTTACCTTTGATTTGATTTTGCGTGGTTATTAGAAGAAGTTTTGTATAACGTTGATAATTTTAGTTGGTCGATATTATTTGAGAATTTTCTGGAGTTGGTTGTTTACTATCGATCGAAGTTTCGCGATGGATGTAGATAGCTGAGAAAATTCTTGTACGGTAAAGAAGTTGTATGACGTAAGACAGTGATGACGAAGTTTCATATGATTGGTTGTGGTGCGTCACGCTAGCGTGTTCTAAATTGTTCTGGAGTATGTAGAGAGTATATAAGTACCGCACAAATGATAGAAGATCCGTTGGATCTCATTTTTGATATGATGATGATGGTCATTGTTGTCAGGGTGGCGACGTGGTGATCGTCCTTAACGCTCATGCAATAGGACGTTAAGCATCGTTTTCCGAAATAAGAGAGTGTGTTGAAAGTAAAAAGTTGAGAGTGGAAAAAGCGATTGTATGCAGTGTTGATGTATGCTGAATAAAGTTGGAAAACTACATTCGAAGACTTTGCCTTGTTGCTGAGTGAGCAGGCTGCGTGGATAAACGAATCTGAGTTGCACCTATCAGGATTTCAAGCTTCGGGGCTGAATCAACTACTGATAGAGAAAAAACAACATCGAGTGTAACACACATTTTATTTTCCAAATTAAAACTATAAAAAGCGTTACCATAACATGCCGTTAAAGGGGTTCTACCCGTCTGAAACACCTGTCATGGATTCAAGGGTGCACCCAAACTATGAACTAAACGCTTTCACCTTTTCTATAGGTGCGCACTTGGGCCAGCGTAACCCACGCAAAGATTGCGAGTGCGATTGAAAATGCATCGGAAAAAAACGGAATGTCCACTCCTACGACACAAACCTGAAAGTCACTCATTGCTTTTTATACGCAATAGTTGTCAGTGCATGCCATTACAGTTTTGGGGTGACTGGGTAAAATTCCCCACCCAGAGACAGCACACATTGACCTATCTTGATTTTCCTTCTGTTGCTGCCCTGACAAAGTTGAAGCCCATTTGGAAAGACAAGACCATCAGTCCACATTCCAAAGTAAGACTGCTGCGCTCCCTTGTCATCTCCATCTTCCTATATGCTCGCGAAGCATGGACCCTCACAGCAGATCTCTAACGAAGAATACAAAGCATGGAGATGAGGTGCTACAGAAGACTTCTGGGCTTTTTCTATACCCAACACATCACCAACGACGTCCGACAGACCATCACACAAGCCATTGGACAACACGTTTTGTTGTTGTTGTATCAAATTTTATTCATCAGATTAACATAAGTTGTACTGATATTGTTGTTATTGGACAACACGATGACCTGCTCACAGTGGTGAAGAAACGGAAACTCCGATGGTATGGCCACGTCACCAGATCATCAGGCCTTGCAAAGACCATTCTGCAAGGCACAGTGCAAGGAGGTAGAAGAAGAGGGAGACCGAAAAAGAGGTGGGAGGACAACATTCGAGAATATACTGGCTTGTCACTGACTGGACTGGTTTGACACTGAGCAAAGCCACCAGGGTTGCTGAGGACAGAGAAAGATGGAGTATGCTGGTTAAACGATCATCGGTGATGCCCCTACGACCTCCGGGTTACGGCACAGGATAGGATAGGATGCTGTTTGACATCCTATTAAGTTATTATTTAGCGTGCCACAACAGGCGCTTACATTCGAGTCTAGCTAACGGCGTAATTAAGACTATTTTGGGTTGTCGGCCGTCATTGACGTAAAATTAATTTCACTGACAGGTGCCACAAACGTGACTAAGGTTAAATTTACTTCAAAACTATAGGTGAGATCGATCCACTTTAATCAAAATTCAAAGTTTCAACACAACTTTCACGATTCAAAGCACCTGAAGCTTGTCCCGGTGGCAAGAACACGTGTGCTTGACAAGAGAACATTGGAATGGTTGTGGCTAGCATAGTTGTTTTTTCTTCAGATAACTGTAAAGTTTGTGTTATTACTAGTTTTATGTCTAATAGTATATTCGTTGCACATGAATCACTGGGCGTTAAGTGTTCATTGATATTTGAGGTAAATTTAATTATGTATATGGGTGAATTCACTACCGGTGAATTTAATAAGAAACAAATGTGTACTTTCAACCCAAAGAAATGCTCATTTCGACAAAAACAAGACAAAAACGACACAAAGCAAATATTCGAGCTAAGCGGGACAAAACACGAGAGACAACAAAACTATACTTCCCAAAAGAACTCCAAGAAATAAAGTTTTCTTTTTGAAAAAAATGTTTTGTCGTTTCTTGTGTTTTGTCTGCCTGAAGAAGAATTAGCTCAAATATTTGCATTGTGTCGTCTTGTCTTGGTGTTTTTTTTAAAATCGAAATTAGCATTCCTTTTGGCTTATGTGTGCATTGGTTTCTCGTTATTGTAAATTTTGAATGTTGGCAATCATATGTGGTATTTGCTGTGTGGAGATGAAATGAAATAGTCATTTTGCACGTGAACACCCTTTAACATTATTATGGTCAAAGTTCTGTACTTGGTTCTGATGAAAGTGTTGCGTGTTTCTTTCAGTATTGTTTTAAATCACCTGTTATAGCTAGTTCAAATACAAACGCAAGTCCCCCCGTGGGGGTGCCGGGGGTTTCAGTATAAATAGTATTCCCACTTTCTGGAAATTTAGTGCTTTAAATTCCCACTGTTGCTGTCTTTCTCCTTTGTTCTTTCTAATCCCTACTCTGTTCTATCAATATACTATACTATCTTCTTCTTCGCTAGACCAGTCACCTACCTTTTTTCTTGAAAACTCTTCCGGGACAATACTCCTCATTTGTGTATGAGGTCTGTTGTATCAACTTGGGAACATTGGACGCTTTCTGCCACATGGTCACTGGGGCTTCCTATGATGTTATTATTTAGCAATGTAGGCATTTTATATGTATGTGTTTTGTTGATATTGTATAATGATGTTTGTATTCTATTTAGTTTTTGTAAACGGGGGTTTGATAAATTAGAGTATAGCCTCAGCGTCCCCTGTGTGGGATGTCTTTATTGTAAAGTGACCCGCTGGTAGATTGCCTTCAGTGTTACCACTAGGGTTGTTTCGGCAGATCTTTTATACGGATCAGGGGTGAGTCCTCTTTCACTTCTCTGGTCCTGATTTGGCTCGGAAGAGTCCGCTGGACCTAAAGCAATAATCATGTAATGTAATGTAACAAACGTAAGTGACGTTTAGCAGATTTCGATTTTTTCCACAGCGGTATTTTTTTTTAAAACTGAAAATGTCAAGTTAATGGAGTGCTGTTGATCAGTCATTTTTTAACCATTTATTTAACTTCACACACACAATCATATATTTCAATAAAAACAAAAACATCACTCCCTTACCTCACTACCCTCACACACATCAGACTTCTGTGATACAAAGTTTTACAGTTCAAAAATAAGCTTACTATATTGGCCTAGGAATACTATTTAAGTGGTTATGTCTTCTAAGCATACCACACGCTACAAGACAATCCACTGTTCTCATTTACAGAAGGACATTCGGACAATAACAGCTTATCTCATTTATAGGAAGAAAAAAAAGGACAATAACAATTCACACATCACCAAAAAAAAACTTTCCAAGTATTCCACATACTGTTAAATTTATCACTTTCTAATTTTAAGAATGCATTATACTTTTCAACTTCATATTTTTTAAAGATATTGTTTAAATGTACCAATTTGATGTATGGCTTTGTTGTATTTACAGGTATAAATAAAGAATTTTGCTACAAGTACTACATATAGCAGGGTTGAGGAGGTTGTATAACTAGGGTCGTTACCAAACAGAACAAGCACCTCTGAAAATATGAATCTCTCGTTAATTATACAACAATCAACCAGCACCTCTCTAAAAGAATTCCAAAAGTGTGTCGCATGCTTACATTAAAAAAACAAGTGTTGTATATCTTCACGATGTTTTTTACAAAATGAACAAAGATCGTCGGGTTCAATGCCCATACTTTTTAGAACAACATTAGTCTAACTTGAAACCATTTCAGCTTTATCTCTTTTATTTCTTTAATGATTAAAAACGGTTTCTTCCAGTCAATATTACACTGAATCTTTTCTTCCCATTTTGTGCAACAATTAGGCAATGTATCATCACACATCAAAATGTTATAATATTTTCTAGTACCTTTTGATACAGACAATAATATTGAGCATAATGCAGTATCAGTTATTGAAATGGTTTTATTAACCTCCACTTTGTGATATTTTAAAAACTCTTTAGGTGTCAGCTGTGACAGATGCCGCCACTGAGATCCTTGGCAAGCACCGACCAAAGAAGAAGCTGTGGATCACACCTGAACTTTTGGATCTGTGTGATAAACGAAGAGAGATGAAAAAGAAAAAGAACACCTCACAGGGAGCTGATGTCTACCGAAAAATCAACAATGACATCCGAAAAGGCATGCTCACAGCAAAGGAGAACTGGATAGAAGATCAATGCCAGGAAATAGAGAACAGTCTGAACAAGAACAACAGCAAGAAGGCCTACCAGACTGTGAAGCGACTGACAAGTGTCAAACAGCCCAAAGTCTCCACTATCCAAAGCAAGTCTGGCATATGCCTTACAGAAGAACAAGAAGTCTTGGACAGATGGACAGAGTACTGCTCTGACCTTTACAACCATACACCAAATGGAGACCCATCAGTTCTAGCATGTCCAGAGAACAGAGAAGAAGAAGAAATCCTCCCAATTCTCCGGGAAGAAGTTGAGGCAGCAGTGCAAGCGCTAAAGAAAGGGAAGTCAGCAGGAGTGGACAACATACCCGCGGAACTGCTACAAGCAGGAGGAGAAGCGATGATTGATGCCCTCACCATTATCTGTAACAAGATCTGGCAGAGTGGGGAGTGGCCTATACCATGGACCCAGTCGCTTGTCATCACTCTTCCCAAAAAAGGTAACCTTCAGGAGTGTGAAAATTACCGCACCATCAGCCTCATCAGCCATCCCAGCAAGGTCCTCCTGAAAATAATACTCAACAGGTTGAAACCCCAAGCTGAACAAATCATAGCTGAAGAACAAGCAGGATTCAGGGCAGGGCGAAGTACCACTGAGCAGATTTTCAACCTCAGAATAATCTGTGAGAAATACCTACAGCACCAACAACATCTATATCATGTGTTCATAGACTTCAAGAAGGCGTTTGACCGAGTCTGGCATGCAGCTCTATGGGCAACAATGAAAGTGTACAACATCAGCCCAAAAATTATTGAAGTCATCAAAAGCCTGTATGACAAGGCTACCAGTGCAGTCCTCCACAACAGAGCCATCGGGAATTGGTTCAGAACAACAATCGGTGTGCGTCAAGGATGCCTACTCTCTCCAACACTCTTCAACATCTTCCTAGAGCGCATCATGTCGGATGCTCTTGCAGACCATGAAGGCACAGTCAGCATAGGGGGTAGAGCAATCTCCAATCTTCGTTTTGCAGATGACATTGATGGATTGGCTGGAGAGGAACAAGAACTTGAACAGCTGGTACAGAGGCTTGACACCACCTCCAAAGCCTATGGAATGGAAATAAGTGCAGAGAAGACCAAAATGATGACCAACAACACCAATGGCATCAATACGGACATCAAAGTCCAAGGCCAATCCCTCGACACAGTGCATAGCTTCAAATATTTAGGAGCCATTGTATCAGACAATGGGTCCCGACAGGAAGTCCTCTCCAGGATCGCACAAACAACTGCTGCCCTGACAAGGTTGAAGCCCATTTGGAAAGACAGGACCATCAGTCTACATTCCAAAGTAAGACTGCTGCGCTCCTTGTCATCTCCATCTTCCTATATGCTTGCGAAGCATGGACCCTCACAGCAGATCTCCAACGAAGAATACAAAGCATGGAGATGAGGTGCTACAGAAGACTTCTGGGCATTTCCTATACCCAACACATCACCAACGACGAAGTCCGACAGACCATCACACAAGCTATTGGACAACATGATGACCTGCTAACAGTGGTGAAGAAACGGAAACTTCGGTGGTATGGCCACGTCACCAGATCATCAGGCCTTGCAAAGACTATTCTGCAAGGCACAGTGAAAGGAGGTAGAAGAAAAGGGAGACCGAAAAAGAGGTGGGAGGACAACATTCGAGAATGGACTGGTTTGACACTGAGCGAAGCCATCAGGGCTGCTGAGGACAGAGAAAGATGGAGTATGCTGGTTAAACGATCATCTGTGGTGCCCCTACGACCTTCGGGTTACGGGACAGGATAGGATAGGGGGAAAAACTCTTTAATTGCATTCACAACGCCACAAAAAGTTAGAAAATTTCCATCAACATTGTATTTAGCCAATCAGATCAGTCATTTATTATAGGAACAGATTTGAGGATGTAAAGTGTGTTTTAAGGTTATAAGAAAAGGTACGAGAATAAACACAGGAAATTTATTACGGCGGGTTCCAGATTAATAATTAAGGCTTTTATCTTTTCTTTCTTCCTTTAACCCTTCTTCTTTATGCCTTCTCTTCTTTCTTTTTCTTTTCCTTTGTTTTATAGGATTGTATTCCGAACTATTGTTTTATGTGTACTCTTTGTCATCGACCCCATTACCCCAACATCTCTCTCTCTCTCTCTCTCTCTCTCTCTCTCTCTCTCTCTCTCTCTCTCTCTCTCTCTCTCTCTCTCTCTCTCTCTCTCTCTCTCTCTCTCTCTCTTAATTAATTTTTTTTCATTGTTTCCGTCTTTCTTTTGTCCAAGTAATTATATTCTTTGTCAGCTCTTCTATCTTTGATTATATTTATTTCCCTCGTTGTTTCCGTCTTTTTTCCACCCACGTAATTGTAAAATGTGTCTGAATGAACATCGAAGCTAATAACGTCTCCACCCACCTACGGGGAAAACCATCCCAAGCAAGAGTGGGTAGGGACGTCGTACATCAACACTGAACCACACACAGCAATCATATTGCTAAGGTGTACACTGAAAATGAGCCTTTATGTATCTTTTTTTCTGTCTTTTTTTTTAAATTTAAAGTAAGGCAGAAAGAATTGGGGTTATTGTAGTTGTTATTATAATATTATGTACGGTGTAAAGGTTAAAATTATATTTCGAAGTGAAGAGACAGTCCTTAAAAGTTTTAGTCTTAAATCGCACAAAGCGCATACTTTACATGCGTATTGCTTGAATTCACATTTTGCCTAATAAGATAATTAGATAATAATAATAATAATAATAATAATGATAATAATAATAATAATAATAATAATAATAATAATAATAATAATAATAATAATAATAATAATGATAATAATAATAATAATAATAATAATAATAATAATAATAATAATAATAATAATAATAATAATAATACAGGATGCTATATACGCGCCTTTCCCCAAATCAATTAGGCTCAAAGCACGGCGATCTATACCAACATACACGCTCACCTGTCTCATCCACCCTCACACACAACAAATGCACATCCATCACTCAAACAGGTGGTGTAAAGGCAGGGAGATCGCTAATAGAAGACGGAAAGAAAATCGAATATTTATTTTTAAAATTTTTATAGTGACTGCGTTCTGTACCATTATTGAAGGGAGGGAGGAAACCGGAGTGCCCGGAGAAAACCCTCGGTGACGTCAATAGTCTCGTACCTAAGTCACATACGTTCGCCCCTTGCGGGAATCGAACCCGCGACCTTCGGCATAGGAAACCGGCGACTTATCCACTGCGCCACGAGGCCACCTCAGATAAGGGAGACAACACAAGTTTAGGTTGTCTCGCTTTTGTTTCTACTCGCCAGCAACCACTCTCCTTTGTAACTCGGGCGACTCGAGTTAGATTCTATATCGGCCAGCGCCTTGAGCAGCTCTTGAGCTGGAAAAGCGCTGTTTAAGAATGATTACATAAATACATACATAATACCATGGGTTTACCTCTGTACGGCGATGGACCGTATTGTCAGAAACCCCGACTGAACGATGGAATAAATAAAACGGTACTTTAAAAGGTTTTCCTGTGGTAGGCCTACAACAGCTTGATGAAAGTAGATAAAACCTGATGAAAGTAGATAAAACCTGGACGTCGGAGAAAACTCCTTCAGTGGATTAAGATGCTGAGAGGCAGAAAGGTTTACAGGCTAACGATACAGTAAGCCTACCTTTCAATTTGACCTCTATATTGGGGTCAAATAGGACCCGGGTTCTGAACCAATGGCCCTTGAGGATTGGGTCACCAGGAAGTCGACTCTTTGAGAAGATAGCTCCTACCACTAGCGGGGATAGAACTCAAAGCCCTTGAGCATACGGGGTGCGAGTTTTACTTCCTGGAAGCAATGTAATGCTCGCGTGAAACATTGTCCGCTTTACTACAAGAGCGTTTAATCTAATGGAAATTTCCCTGGTTAAACTCTACGCGAGACCTGCTGCGTTTTCATTTCTATTCTTCCATGTTACTCTGTGACGTCGTCAATGTTCCTAGTATCTTATTTGGGCTGGGAGCGACTGGGAGCATTCTGATTGGTCGACGCATTACAAAATTCGACGCATGCGCACAGTGCTATCGTAGTCTTAGTAAGGATTAGGGTAAGGTTAGGGTTAGAGTTTGGGTTAGGGTTAGGGTTAGGACGCTAAGAACATCCGGGAAAAAGCCGGCCCACTTGACCTGGCGCGTGCGCAAAGGCGCCCGGCTAAAGTAAGACACCCGGAACTTTGATGACGTGACACACTCTTTCTCCCCTCACTCCACCCCTAACCTACCGCTATCCTTGTGCCTCTTTTTGGTTTTGTTGTTTTCACTCTTAATCTTACTTTCTCTCTTCGACCAATATCTGTCTCTCCCTTTGTCTCTGCCCGTCTGTCTGTCTTTCTCTCTCGCTATCCGTTGCCTCCCTTTTGTTTTGTTATTTTCACTCATACTGTTACTTTCGCTCTTTGATCAGTCTCTGTCTCTGTCTGTCTCTCTGTCTCTGTCTCTGTCTCTGTCTCCCTCTCTCTCTCTCTCTCTCTCTCTCTCTCTCCTAATGCACTCATTGGCTTATACCTCACTGTTATTTTCCATTTATTCATTACTTCAAACAAATCGGAAAAGTAATAAACAAAATAATTGTTAATCTTTGTAGTATAAAATATGATGTATACAATAAATTAACATATTAAATAAAACGAACTAAGTAAAAGAAAAAAAAATACCGCCAAGAAGACCAAAAACATACAAACAAAAACAAAACACACACACACACACCCGCACCCCCCCCCCCCCCCCACACACACACACAAAACACAGGGAAATCGAAAGACAGAAAATAGAAATATCACTGGAGGGCACTTCCAGATAGGAAATGACGTGGTCTTGGATGACTCAGTTTTCTAATTTTCCGTTGGTGGGTGCCCCGCGGTGATCAGGATGGTAGATGTATGCTAACGTCTGTAATTCTTTTTTCCCCCACGTAATTTTCTTCTGTCCTTCTTTTTTTCCTTCCTTCATCCATTTGTCTATATTTGTGTTGTTCTTTCCAACTGCTGTGTTTGTACTTCCAGACTTTTCTGGAAATACTTTCAAATAGCCGGATAGTGTTAGGTCATTCGTATCTGTACTTTCTCCAAGTTCAAGGTCCTTGTGCTCCACCATTTTGTAAACACATGTTGCTCTGTATCTAAACATAGGATCTGCCGATTTTCATAATTGTTTTGCTTGCAGATGGTTTAGGTGGTGACCTGTTAATTATTGTATGTTTTCCTTTTGCTAAATTTGCTTATTTTTCGACTAAATGTGTAAATGTCTAGAAATACCTTGGAATATCTTGCCATATTGCTTTTTTAACTTTCTGTTTTCTTTCTTTCTTTTTTTTTTTTCTTTAACTCCCATAATTTTCTGGCTGTTGCGCACAAAAATTGGCATTTTGATTTCGCCTTAGTAACACATTTTCAAAATTAAGTTGTAAATTAACTATTTTAAAAAACAAACACAAACAAAAGCGTTCATACATCAAAGGAACAAACATAACCCTATATTTTCACAAATAATATTTACAAAAATCATGGAATATATTTCCTTCTTTCTTTCCTTCTTTGTTTCTATCTTTCTTTCGAACTTCTTCCTTTCTTTTTCCTTTTTTTCTTTGGATTGTTTTTGTTTTAGATTCACCCACTTTCCATCCACCCACCCACCCCTTTCCGCATACCCGTACTTCTAGTTCATATATTTGCCAACTTCACCGTCTTTCTCATGCTTTTTCTTCCTCGTAATCCTCTAATTTCTTTTAGTTAGGTCCTGTAGTTTTCGCTTCCTGATCCTATCTCATAGCTATGTTTATATTGCCGGAAGGAAGGAAAAATGTTAGTAAGAAAAGCTAATGTTATTAAGAAAAGCTAAGTTCCTCTTGATCGAATTACTTCTCAACTGTTTGTTTGTGACTTGGGCCCTAGAAGGTACAGCAGTTCAATTTAAGTGCAAAGACTATTCGTTTAAAAATAAGACGACGAAAAGTGCACAAGTAAGAGACATATACATTACATTACATTACATGGTTGTTGCTTTAGGTCCAGTGGACTCTTCCGAGCCAAATCAGGACCAGTAAGAGACATATACAAACCATGAAAAGATAGCACAACTAAGTTTAATTGTAATCCATAATATCCCCCGCATCCCGAATCCCAAAGATACATTATTGTATTTCCCTGAAGCTACTGCAGTCAAAACGTATACGTATAGTAGTAGTACAGTATTTATTTTATAAATCTCTTTCGACGTTCTTAATTCTTTCCTTTTGGCTGTGGTTTATGAAAGATGGTTAGCTGGTGAATTGTACAATTGTCTTTCTTGTATTGTAATTGAATTAATACAATACAATACAATACAATACAATACAATACAATACAAAATATCTGTATTGTCCAACTTTCACATTATAAATAAATGCGGAAAATTACGGGTACATTATTCATACTATTTATTTGCAGAAGTGTTTGCCTGGTTGGTTAAGTCTCCTATATGCGTCAAGTGTCCGGAGACGTTAATCTACTTAACCAACCAACCAACCTGGTTGGTTGGTTGCTTGCTTTATTAACGCCTTCATCAAAATGATAAATGCACACTCGCACGCATTCACGTACGTACACGCACATATTTACCACATTAAATTTAAAAATATTTAATAATAATAATATCTGTTTAAAATGTAAAATCAAATAAGCCGCGCGCGCCGACCTATTGGGCAATCAATTAAGGCTTTTGCTAACCGAACGCTTACATCAAAACATATGTTATCAATAGAACTCATAGTTTGTAAATCAGCTGGCAACAAAGGACGAATATGACTGCATTCAAGTAATACATGCTTCAAAAATACAGTTTCATTACATATGCAGAGTTTAGAATTATTCTGTGTCATGCTTAAAACTGATCTGGTGATTCCACAATATTTATCATAACTCAGATTAAATATAATCACATTCACAAATTTATTGTTCATCGATTTTGAACTTCTTTTGGAAGGTCAAGGTATTATAATTGCCTGTGAGTTAATATTTAAAGCACTACGGTTTGCAGCACGACCAGCCCAAGCATTATAATGCAATCCACAATGTGATGGAACCCAGCAAAAGTTCACTTAAGTACCAATAATTATCAAACCATCAATAATATTTTTTATTTCTAAAATTATTTATTTTCTTTAACCATAACAATTTGAATTCACTGCCTGTAAAGCAGACATTGAATCTACACAAAGAACAATGCTAAATATGTTCATAGATAGATTTGAGATTTTATTAAGAGACATTAATATTGCAATTAATTTAGCAGTGAAAATGGAATATTCCTTACCTATATTATATGATTCTGAAATATTACAATCCGGTATTACAAACGCTGATCCTGCTTCACCTATTTCAAAAAACAGAACCATATGAATGTATATTAGTTAGTTAGTCATTGCTTATAGGGTCCAGCGTCCTGCAAAAAAGCCGAATCAGAACCTCTACTTGGTTGAAAGAGGGCTCACCCATGATTCGTATAAAAGAAAGAACATGTCATAGCAGTTTTGCAAAAACAAAAGTACAAAAGAATGAAAAATAAAGGGGCGGGTGAGTGGGGAAGGGAAGGGGCAGAAAAGATGTCAGAAAGGAAGGAAGAGACCACTTGGACCATTTTTTGTTGTTGTCAACCTATGTAGGAAGACCACGATCATCAGAATGAATAGCGATGAAATACTACAGAAACCTGACACTGTGAGAAGTTGATAACACTAACACTAGGTTTTAAACTACTTTTGAATATCTTAACGTATCCTCTTTTTCAGTTATGACGGACATTTGGGACTTCGTATTCTTATAATTATAGAAACCCATGTTTACCGGTTGTCGACGTTTACACTGTGGGGTACTCTGTCGCACTGCCAGATTATTACTGAGGGGTATAGTACCAAGATGAAAGTTGAGTTTTATGTAGATTACAGGACAGCGTTCACCGTCTCGCCATGAACTTCGACCATTTTCCGGAACCTCTGGAGCTAATCATGATTATAGCGAAAACCATGTAGATTTACTACGTCTTGAGTCTGAAACCTGACTACAATAATGGAAACTATTATTATCGATCTCATTCGAGTCTATAGCCGATACATGGGGAGCATGTTTAATTCTTTGATTTCTATTTCAATCAAAAGAGAGGCAGTAGAATCATTCATTTTCCAAGGTAGATTTATTTCCTGGCTGAATTTGTAGCAGAGGACAATTATTTGGACAGGAAGTAAACTCATTAATTATCAAAATTAAGTAATTTTCAGTAAAAGATGAATATTTTGGACAGGCTGGTGAGACTATTAATTATCATCAGTCTAACTCAAATCAACACTAAATGTGTAGGCGATACATTTCAAGTTTCTAGGATTCCAGTTTGAAAGTGACACTAAGGGTGCTGAGTGCTCATTACTTTAAAAGATTTTCAACAAGAAATGTTTATATTTGAGTTATATGGAACATTGGGGATCGGGAAGAGGACGTTTGTTGTGGAAGATTCAGCCTTCACGGACATGTCTTTTGACTGCTGGGATTATGGACTTGCGTTAGGCGAGCGATTGTGGTAGGCCAGGGAAAGATTGCTGAATTTGTTAGTCTATCCCATCCTTTCCCGTATACTCGAAGGTCGTTGGCGCACTACAGATGATCGTTTAACCAGGGTACTCCATCTTTCTCTGTCCTCAGCAGCCCTCATGGCTTCGCTCAGTATCAAGCCAGTCCATTCACGAATGTTGTCCTCCCACTTCTTTTTCTGTCTCCCTCTTCTTCTGCCTCCTTGCACCGTGCCTTGCAGGATGGTCTTTGCAAGGCCTGATGCACTGTTGACGTGGCAAATACCATCGGAGTTTCCGTTTCTTCACCACTGTTAGCATACAGTATCATCGTGTTGTCCAATGGCTTGTGTGATGTTCTGTCGGACTTCATCGTTAGTGATGTACTGGGTATAGGAAATGGCCAGAAGTCTTCTGTAGCACCTCACCTCCATGCTTTGTATTCTTCGTTGTAGATCTGCTGTGAGGTTCTATGTTTTGCAAGCGTATAGGAATATGGAAATGACAAGGGAGCGCAGCCGCCATACCTTGGAATGTAGACTGATGGTCCTGTCTTTCCAAATGGACTTCAACCTTGTCAGGGCAGCAGTTGTTTGTGCGATCCTGGAAAGGCTTTCCATTGTCTGATGCAATGGCCCCTAAATATTTGAAGCTATGCACTGCGTTGAGGGATTGGCCTTGGACTTGTTATGTCCATGTTGATGCCATTCGTGTTGTTGGTCATTATTTTGGTCTTCGCTACAATTATTTCCATTCCATATGCTCTGGAGGTGGTGTCCAACCTCTGAATCAAGTTTTTGTTCCTTTCCAGCCAATTGATCAATGTCATCCGCAAAAAAGAGGATAGAGATTGCTCTACCCCCTATGCTGACTGTGCCTTCGTAATCTGCAAGGGCATCGGAAATGATGCGTTGTCGGAAGATGTTGAAGAGTGTTGGAGAGAGTAGGCATCCTTGACGCACCCCGATCGTTGTTATGAACCAGTTCCCGATGGTGCTGTTGTGGGTCTGCACTGGTAGCCTTCTCAAAAAGGCTTTTGATGACTTCAATAATTGTTAGTCTACAGCGTGTTGTGAAGAAAAGACCACCGCCTCGGGAAGCTTGATCGCCCTGAGCAGATCTTTAGCTGGAAAAGTGCTGTACAAGAAAGACAGAATAAATAAATCAATCAATAAATAAAATAAAAAACGACTGGTGTTCATATAGCAAAATTGGAAAGTGCGCCATTATATTGGTTAGAGCACACTTTCTTGGTTCCACAAAGTTAAGCAGCGATGAGCTTGATTACCCCTTGGATAAGCTAATCGCTAATCGCCGAAGTGAAGATGGTTGAATTCCTTGCATTGATTTGAAGGATCGCGCTCCTATTTCTGATTCTAGAGGTAAAAATAATATTAAAATGCTTATTAGTTAGATGGGCGAACAACGAAGATGGAGTCAACACAATGACCATCCTAGTCCACAGATTTAGATGTGATTGCGTAGTCTACCTAGCTCGCTTTAGAATTATTGGCGAAGATTGACAAATAAAGTTTGTTCTGGTCCCTAGGTGTTTATGGTATAGTGAGATCAAAGATAATATACCAGTCTTAGAGAGATATGAGGGAGAAAAGTGAGGGAGAAAAGAAGGGCTCCACCTCACAAGACTGGCTTTTGATACGGGAACACCTTTAATTTTGATAATTTTTCAGATTGACAAATAAAATTTGTTCTGGTCCCCTAGGTGTTTATGGTATAGTGAGATCAAAGATAATATACCAGTCTTAGAGGGATGGCAAAAACGAACGAACGAGGAAGTTTTAGTTTGCTATTTATACATGACGAACTGGCACAAGCTTTGTTGCCGAGATTTTGAAATTATTAACAATCGGGACTGCTGTGATTTTAGTCAAATAAAGTTCTTTTCTCGAAACACTGAGATGGAAACTATGCCAAATCGGAACTTCCTAATTCAAAGACAGCCTAAGGCCAAATAGAACTCAACACTATATAATTCATGCTTATTTCATCAAGACCAGACTGTCTAGCCAGGTCGATTACTTCCGACTTTGGAACGTTCCAGATCTTGATTCATTCATTATTCATCTTGAAGCATCTTGATGTCTTCCCCCTATAACCAAGCCGCTAATCTCTTCTCTCCACCCTCTACCCCCAACCTGCATCCACTATCTTCCCTAACGTATTTGGGACTAAGTACTGTGTGTCTCAGCAGTTTCTCGCTCCGCTACTGGCGAAGACAGATAATGTTATAATTGGCTTTCCTTTGCCTTTAGCTGTGTTGGCTCAGCTATAGTCTTTTCCACGCCGTCAGTATAATTGTTGGGAGTTGCTCGCAACAGAGCTTTTTATAGGATTATAAAATGGTGACTTTTCGAAGGCTGGAAAAGGAACATGCCGGTCCTGGAAGTTGCACGAAATAGAAAATACAAAGTTATGTGGCATGTAGCTTAACTAATTATTATGTAACATTGCTGTAGGACTATACTCTAAAACATAAAATAGGTTTCTGTATATATTTATCTTTCAAGATATAGAAAATAGATTAGAACATACAATATCTTGTAGCACGTATAATGACATTGCTATACGATATTTCCTGCAAACCCTGCACGCGTGGAGGTCAGGCAGGTGTTCCCCAAGTCAATGTTCTCTGAAACCTAGGTCTGTGTTCCCCGAGGTCTGCCTAAGCTTTTCAGGTCTATGTTCTCCCGAGGCATTGTTATCCCAGGTCTATATTGCCCAGGGGTCGAATTCATGGCCCGTTAAATTATAGGCGATGGTTAACGTTACCAAACATTGGTTTTGTAACCAACAATGGTATCGTTAACCATCGTTTAGCAGATCGCTATTCATGAGGGAGTGTCCACCCATTGGTACGTAACCAAGGCTATTTTTGGGCTGTGCGGGAATATCCGTAAGGGGGCATAATCCAAGCAGCTGTTTTCCTTCTTTCGTCAACAAAATAGGCCTATAAAAATGGCTGTGGCAATGGCAAAGAGAAAAGCAATTTTTTCGTACACTGAAACTAATGTTCTCCTTGAGAACGTTATAGAATTTAAACATATACTGATGGCAAGTTTATCAACTGATGTCACGAACCGCCTAAAAAAACGACTGCTGGAAAAAAATCGCCGAAAGAGTGACTGCAGTTAGTGGTGCGAACCGAACAGCCGAAGACGTGAGGGAGAAGTTTTATAACCTTAAAAAAGACCATCGGAATCGTGCAGCCGCACGATTAAAGTCTGGCAATGGTGGCGTGATTAGCAAGCCTACCGACAGCATGCTGGATATCATAGTGAGCAAGGAGAGCGAGCTTTTTGTTGGGGTGAAAGGAGAGAAATCACTTTTGATCACTTTGTAGTTTGTAATGTTAGGCCTACATTTTGTTTTTAGACTGAGGTTCAATTTCTGCCGTTTCTGGGTAGTTTGGAACTTGAAATGTTGTCTTTATTTCGTAGGGTTGCATTACCCTACGAGTATAAACTATACAGAAACACAATAAGCCTACACATCACCAGTCAAAATCCAACAACAATATTTTAATAATAATAATAATATTAACCCGTTTTATTAATATGACAGATTATTAAAGGTGCCAGAGGCATAAAAACAAAGAGTGAGACACACATGTAAAAGTGGTGACAAAACGCCTTGCCGATCACACAGTTTCAGTCTGTCTACCGCGTTCGTTAACGTGATGATATCATGCCGATGAAAACGAAATTTTGATACCAGTTCCACATCATCAAATTTGTCAAGTGGATTACTTCTGTCGCGAAATACTCTCTCTCTCCTCGGAGCTAGTCTCTGTCGAAGTTGCCACCAAACGATGGCCGCCATTTTTAACCAGTGTTCCATTGGTTATCGGGTGGTGCCCCCTCCGTTAAAATAACCATGGTTAGCAACCGTCGTTAACTCTGCTAAGGCCTCATGAATTTAAAATTTCCAGCTTAACCAACGTCGTTAATTTTACCAACATTGGTTAAGCCTTAACCAACGGTCATGAATACCACCCCTAGTCTTAATCCTCTAAGTATCCTTACGCACGGCATTGTTTATTTTGTATGCGTGCGTTTCTGTGATTGCGCGCGTGTTTGTGTGTGTGTGTGTGTGTGTGTGTGTGTGTGTGTGTGTGTGTGTATGTGAATATGAGCGACATATTACTTTATTAGACACCAATAATACTTTATAATCACGAAAATAATTATGTGGGGCAACAATGGCCTGGACTTAGCTAAGGGAATGATAGAGCTGAAGGAATTTAGACCTGCGGTAATATAGTCTTGGGAAACATATACCTTGTCGCGCAGCGAGAACTGTGTTGTCCACTGATATTTTGGATAAAGTACAGGCGAGAGAGTGTATGAAATAGTGGAAGCGAATAGGGATGGATGAAAGGTGGAAAGATAATTTCACGGAGTGCACGTCTCTGTAGCGAAAGTTGAGCGAGAATTAGAACCTTCCGAGGGCAAGACAGAGTAGGACGAAATATAATGAGTTTTTGAATATTTGCACTGCAGGCTAGAGTTTCAAAGAGGAAGACCTATATGTTGAGTGTCTTGGATCTTCTTATGATTTGGAATTCTCGTGTTGACGTGGTTTCTACGTGATCGCCTCATTTTAAAATGTGTCCTAGGGTGTTTTTTTTTCTCTCTCTCGAAATAATTGCATATCCTTTCCGGAACTGTGCATATTTTGCCGTGTTTCAACTTGAAAAAGAAGTCTGAATAAACTCCAAATCTTTGTTGTTGTTGTTGTTGTTGTTGTTGTTGTTGTTGTTGTTGTTGTTGTTGTTGTTATCACAGGCGCCAATATGTGGTTGTGAGAAAGCGTCTCTATATAAAGCGCATTTCTCTAGTCCTATACTAGTAATAGTATACTAGTATTTAGCGAGCGACGCCCTAATCTTCGGCATCTCTTCCATTCAGATATGGGCGTATTTGTTCTCAATCTGATGCCTGGTTGGGTTATTCATATCTTCTCACCTTTTTTCAGCCAGAAGCCTAATGGATCTTTGAGGACTATATTCAAAAGAGTGGGTGCGGTTTTTCTGAGCGACCTGGCAACAATCTGATTGCACAAGATTAGCACAACACATAATCGTGTAGCTTGGAAGTGGTTTAACTCGACTGTTGGATTGTAACATGAGAAGATTGGCGTGGAGTGCGCAGACCTTACGAGATTCACATCATATAAAGGCAAAAGAATGTAACTCTTATCTAAGTTTAGATCATCGCTACACTACTGCATCAAGTAAAAGCAAGATACATCTCTAGACTTAATTAGAGATACATCAGAAGTGAAACATACAAACACATAAACAAAAACCAGCAACAAAACAAAAACAAAAACAAATACAAAAATCACATTGCCTGTGCAGCTTGTACACGTACAACATCGCTTTCGAGAAATTTTGTAAGAGCATATAGGTGTTTTGATTTCAGAAAATACAACAGAAATCAGTTATAAAGTCAAGTATAGTTTGCATAAGGTATGGCATCGCGACAGGAATATATAATATATTACTGTAAAGGCGAGTCTAACTCTTGAAGGTGGATAAGGAAAAAAACGGAAATAGACCGCAAGGACCTGCAGTTAAATAAGCTAAACAGCTGACAATAAACCGTTTAGGCGTATATTTATTTACTTTACTTAGTTTTGCTGAAAGGGCTAGGTTATCAAAGGTGTTCATTTAAGTTATTTTCTGACAATGGGTTTAACTTGTGAAAATGCATTGTGGTCACATTACATGATGTTAAAATGGGTAATCGTTGCTCAAACCGACCGCTAAGCCTTGCAGTTAAGACGACGATCTTTGTTTAATAAACAAACAACTTCGCCTCACATGGGCAGCTATAGCAGCTTTAGAATCAAACCTGACGCTATTTATATGAACATGAACACATACATGTATTGATTTATAGAAAAGACTCTCTTTTGAAAAAGGTGGGATTTTTTTTTTGGGGGGGGAGGGGGGTAGGGAATTGGGGAAAGGGGGTTTAATCTGTTTTCCTGAGGGACAATACTTACTGTGAAGAGGCTATGTGACGCTGTAATTTGTTATATTGGGCCCTATAAAAGCCAAGAGCAACACAATGTTTGAAATGTGTTGACAAACTATTATCCACTGTTAGTTTAAAGCCAGATTGCTTTCTGTAGTTTTAGGACATCAGGTTGCCGCCAGGGAGTCATCTAGAACAACAACTTTACATTTTAACCTGGAAACCCAATTGGCAGGGACAAACACCCATCCGTTTCGTATCCCAGGGGCAGCAACTGTAGTGACAACAGCAATTCAGCAAAATTAATATTGTTTAAAAACAATAACAATACCACACACACACACACACACACACACACACACACACACGCACCCCCCCCCACACACACACACCCTGTTAGTTTGATTCTTACTGATGAAGGTTTTAATGTAATAAACCGAAATTTGTAACGCCTACTACCCAGGTGTTGTTGTTGATTTTATTATCATACACAAACACACACACACACACCAGCAAAATAGCCCTTAACAATTCATTCGAAGTTAAAAGCAATTGACAACAACTGGGAAGGTCAATCTATCCTGTTCAAATGTCCAAACTTTACCTTTGTTTTATCCCCTTGTTCTGAATAGGTAAAAAGAAAAGAAAACTGTACATGTATTTGCGTCATCAATAATAATAATAATTGCTGGACCCTAACGGGCGCAGAGTTCCCTTACATTCACATTCACTCACATACACACGCACACACATGCATACACATGCATACACATACACACATATGCATACACATACACACATTTACCCCCCCCCCCCCCCCCAAAAAAAAAAAAATCAAAAAAAATCACGATGATTACGTCACTCGATTTGCATAAGTTCGGTTTTTCCTTGGAGGCACAGGTAAAGTCGAAGTACATAATAGATTTGAACCAAATCACACAACCCTTCCTCCCACCTTCCCTCTCCTCCCCTCCCCCCCCCCCCCCCAAGTAGTTTGGGAGAAAGTTGGATTTAAAAGAAAAACAAATTATGACGTCATCATGGTGAGGTCACCCGACATGCATAATTGTTTTGTCATCTGATAGGGTTAACTCATTTCTAACTAAATACCATGTTTCAAAGAAATCCGCCCTTAGTTTCAGAGAAAAGTGCGCAAATATAAATAGATAAATGGAAATTAAAATATTACGTCACCACCATGACGTCACTCGATATACATAAATTTTGACTAAGGCTCAATGCATCTGTACACTCTCATTACATATAAAAGTTTAAAGGAAGTTTAAAAAAAACCAATAGGTAACGTTACCCTGATTACGTCATTCAATTTGTATAAATTTGGTCTTACCTTGGAGACATAGGTAACGTCTAAGTATTTACCAAACATGAACCAAATCCCTCCAGTACTTTGATAGAAAATTGGAAATTAAAAAAAAAATGGCATCACCATGATGACCTGACACAATGACGTCACTCAATTAAACCCTAGTTTTGTTTGAGGCTCAAGGCATCTGTACACTATAATTATATACGAAATTTAAAAAAAAAATATATTTTTAAAGTTTGAAAAGAAAATTACGTCACTATAATTTCATCGCACGATCTGCATAAGTTTGACCAAAATCCCTTCTGTAGTTTGGAAGAAAATAGGATTAGATTAACAATAAATAATAATAATGACGTTACCATGATGACATCACACGATATGCATACTTGTTTGTCATCTGGCATGGTTTACTATTTTATAACTAAGTACCAAGTTTCAAAGATATGCGTCCATTTGTTTCAGAGAAAAGTGCTCAAATGTCACCTCCGGCCGGTCGCCGGCCGGACAAAGCTAAAACCAATACTACAGCTCTGGAACTAATAATAATAATACAAGAATTTATAATGCATACGGGTCTTATAAAATGTAATGATTCAATATTTCTATATGTATGTATAGTTTTGATGAAACATCATTTGCAACTACCTAAAATAAGTTTTAAGGAAACTAGCGTAGTGTCCGATCATCAGAAGGTCTCGAATTATTTGCGCGTTCGCTTGAGACTTTCTTTGGTGCACTTAGGTCGCGTGCGGCTGAGAACGCGCCTATCTTTGATTTCCGCTGCTACGATTTTCTTAAAGGGACCCAGTTTGACCACGTCCTTTCAACAGTTCCTTTAAACATCCACATTGAGTGTTGCCCCTCTGAAAAAATAAACTTTAACCCCCCCAAAAACCTCTTACTAAAGTATAGTTGGTTTTTTTCACAATTAATTCCGTAGTTTGTGTGCCTATTATTAGCAACCGCTAGCCCCCACCTGTTGAATAAAATTAGCATCTACCAAACTCGTAAGAGGCGGAACCCATAAAAGAAGTTGCTCGGTTCGGTTTTTAGGTTTAGGTTGATATAATAGTCCCTACTCTACCCCAGACGCCAAAGACCGCACTTTTGAAGCAGCGTGGCTCATTTAGAAATAGGGGTCAAAGGTTACACGGTATTGGTGTACCGTTCAACAGGAGGAATCACTCCTTGCCAGAGCAGAATTGGAAAATTCAAACTTTAGTGGTTGGTTTGAGCAAGGAAAGACCACTCTATCATTGTTTTGTTATAACAATGCGGATTGTAGGGTAAACCCATTTTCGCCTAAAGTAAACAAAGCCTTGGAATTTAGGCCTTTTAAGTATTTCGTCATTACATTGAAGCGGCATCTTTCATTTTCCATCTCCAATTTCCTTTCCGGAACGAGCGTTTATATGACGAATTGATTCCAGTTTTGTGTGTTTCCTGTCATTTTTCTTTTGGGTTTTTTGAATTAAGTTATTTATTTGAAAGTAAAGCTCCCTTCCTTTCCCAGCTTGGTGATTTTCAAGCTATGGCATTCATTTCATTAGATGAGGCAATTTGTTTTAGAGCACGCAGGCACGCGATTATGCACCTCTCTCTCTCTCTCTCTCTCTCTCTCTCTCTCTCTCTCTCTCTCTCTCTCTCTCTCTCTCTCTGTTTTGTCATAATTCCTATCAGTACAACTTATGTTAATCTGATGAATAAAAATTGATGCAGCAACAACAACAACAACATAATTCCTAGGTCGCCTACGTTTACGATACCATTTACAACGGTGTAAGTTTGTTAACAGTTGTGTTTGTGCAATATCACAGACACGGTTGTTAAGGGACCTTGTTTCAAGGAGGAGGAAGTCAAAGCCTTCTGACCTTGTTTTTGCAGTCTTTTCATCAGGAACAAGATCTGATCTAAATGATCTAATTTATGGCGATTTGTATTTTGTTATCATTTGTTCAGACACACTCAGCATGCGAAATGATCTTAATTATTGCAAAATGAGTGGTTGTATTCTGAACTGAATCTTATCTCGGACATTTCCGCTGTATTATTGAGCCAATAGTGAACTTCTTTTCCCGTTTCAACCTTGTTTTCCTCGGTTGAAAAAAAAAAAGGTAAACGTTTAGAAGGGCGAGAGTTGGATGAAAGCGTTCACAAAATTGTTACTTCCAAGGACACGTTCGTAGGTAATTCGAGGATTAATTCGTCTTTATAATTCAAGGATTAATTCATCTTGAGTCAATGCAGCAACGATGCATGCCATGCAAATTTTAAGGAGTATTAAATGTGTCTGTACTATCAAACTTCATGCAAGCATCCGCAGCAAGAAGAATAATGCCTTTTTAATTGCCTTGGCTACACGAAACAGGCTAGGGCGCATTAAAAATATTTCAAGCGCAGTGGGAGTTTATATCTACAGCCAAAGTAGAGATACCGTTCCAATTTAACCCCCTTCCTCTTTCCTCACCCTTCCACTCCACCGCTCCTTCCTATCCTATCCTATCCTATCCTGTCCCGTAACCCTGAGGTCGAAGGGGCACCACAGATGATCGTTTAACCAGCATACTCCATCTTTCTCTGTCCTCAGCAGCCCTCATGGCTTCGATCAGTGTCAAACCAGTCCATTCTCGAAAGTTGTCCTCCCACCTCTTTTTTCGGTCTCCCTCTTCTTCTACCTCCTTGCACTGTGCCTTGCAGAATAGTCTTTGCAAGGCCTGATGATCTGGTGACGTGGCCATACCATCGGAGTTTCCGTTTCTTCACCACTGTGAGCAGGTCATCATGTTGTCCAATGGCTTGTGTGATGGTCTGTCGGACTTCGTCGTTGGTGATGTGTTGGGTATAGGAAATGCCCAGAAGTGTTCTGTAGCACCGCATTTCCATGCTTTGTATTCTTCGTTGAAGATCTGCTGTGAGGGTCCATGCTTCGCACCGAAGCATAATCGCTTGCGTGCGTGCTCTAAAACAAATTGCCTCATCTAATGAAATGAATGCCACCGCTCCTTCATACCCCGTACCCCCAATACTTGCGGCAGCCCCAAAAGTTTTCTAGTAATTACGGTTTAGTCTTAGGTAAAAGTGTGCGCTAAAGTTAAGACTACTACTACTACTACTACTACTACTACTACTACTACTACTACTACTACTACTACTACTACTACTACTTCTACTACTACTACTGCTGCTACTACTACTACTACTGGATGCTATATGTACATGCAAAGGACATTATCTCGTCAAAAATATAAGGGTCACATGGGAAAGATGCTAGACTGGAGCTTTTAAAAAAATAAAATTGCTATTATTTTTTTTATATCGAAGACGACGATTTCTCCTTAGCTGGTCTATATCTAAAATGTCAGGAGTGAATTATTTCTTTTTGATTGCGCGTTCTCGTGTTCCGATTTAAGTGTCCGGGATGGGCTGCAAATTTTGCAGATGTGGTATGAAGATAACGATCAGCTGCTGCGGCCTATCGATAATACTGATGACATGTTCCAATCACCTCGCATCTAAACAAACATTCTCCGCAGTAACCAAGATACGACAGAACAGCACTTTCAAGAGGGCCATGATTTCCATGAAAGGCTATTTAAACGACATAGTAAGCAAGCTAGATGGCAACGAAACGATGTTAAAATAGCAGTTCAAAACATCTCCATCGTATAATGTTCTTCGACCTGGAATCTCAAAAATTGGCCATGAGGCTACCAAACAATGTTACTAATGAGTCTCAAGAAGCACCGTGATTTCCCATGACCTAGCATCTGAATAAACGGTTTCTACTATTACGGTGCGATGGTAGAACAGCATTTCAAGATCTCCGTGATATGATATTTTTACACTAACATCTAATAAAAACCTGCAGCAATGGAACAATATTTGGACTGATCACAGGAGCACCACGATTTTCCCATAAAGTTAGCATTTGAATAATCTGTCGGATGGTCGGGTGGTGCAGTTTGGTTAGTTGCCGGGTTCGATTCCAGCAAGGGGCGACCGCGTGTCACTTAGGTACAAAACTATTCAACTCATCGAGTGTTTTTATCCGGATACTCCGGTATCCTCCCTCCCTTCAGCAAATGGCATTGGACGCAGTTAACCTAAATTTTCAAAAGTAAAAATCGATTTCCTTTCCGTCTTCTAATAGCGATCTCCCTTGATTTACGCCACGTGTTTGGATGATGGATATGTGTGTTTTTTTTTGTGTGTGTGATAGTGTAAAACATATGATCGTACTTGTTGGTACAGATTTAAGTCTGATTGGTGATTTGTGGAAAAGCGTGTAGTAGTAGTAGTAGTAGTAGTAGTAGTAGTAGTAGTAGTAGTAGTAGTAGTAGTAGTAGTAGTAGCAGCAGCAGCAGTATTTCCTGTCAGAAGTCTGTATTCTTTGGTGTCTTTATCCGCTATCACTGGCGATTATACGAAAAGTGCTAAGCTTATGCAATACTATGCAGTCAGAAAGCCCCGATCTTTGATAATAATATCCTGTTTTTTCTATCTTTAGGATTTATACATCATATGACTATACAACAATCAATAGTACCGTGCACATAGCCTCCCCCGTTGGGGTGCCGGGGGTTTCAGTATAAATAGTATCCCCCACTGGAAATTTAGTGCTTTAAATTCCCACTGTCGCTGTCTTTCTCATTTGTTCTTTCTCATTCCTGCTGTGTTCTATCAATCTGCTATATTATCTTCTTCTTAGCTAGACACGTCACCTACCTTTTTTTTTTTTATTGAAAACTCTTCCGGGACAAGAATCCTTATTTGTGTGTGAGGTCTGTTGGATCAGCTTGGGAATATTGGACGCTTTCTGCCAGGTGGTCACTAGGGCTTCCTATGATGTTATTATTTAGCAATGTAGGCATTTTATATGTATGTGTTTTGTTGATAATTTATAATGATGTTTGTATTCTATATTGTTTGTGTAAACGGGGGTTCGATAAATTAGAGTATAGCCTCAGCGTCCCCTGTGTGGGACGTCTTTATTGTAAAGTAACTGGGTGGTGGATAGCCTTCAGTTTTCCCACTAGGGTTGTTTCAGCAGATCTTTTATGCAGATCGGGGGTTGTCCGGTCCTGATTTGGCTCGGAAGAGTCGGCTGGACCTAAAGCAATAATAATGTAATGTAATGTAATGTGCACAACGCCAGATTCCTTCTTTCTGACCCGGACGCCTTGAGGTAGTTTCTGTTTCTGTCGCGCCTTGAGCAACTCTTGAGCTGGAAAAGCGTAGTATAAGAACGATTAGATAACAAATGAATAAAAGGACAGAGTCTGAAAGTTAGCCTTTAGTAAACTTGCCCTATGTTTTTAGAACTCTCAAAACCCGTATTCGTTGAATGTCTATATTATTGTGAATTCTATCCCATAATGCTGGAGCCTACCCTATAAGATTTGCCCGGGACTCTTGTTATAATCGGCTTTAGACAATGATTGTCCGAAACTCCTATTCTTTTGGTGTTTACCTCTGATGATGATATGAGACGGCTTTCATGTGTTGGTGGGTTTAACTTGAGTGCTCAACCGTGCGGCGCTATGAGGAGTAGATCGTGGACCCTTAAATCGCCGGATATTAGCTGTCAGGGAGAAGAAAGCCGTTTAGTGCCTTGCTTTGGTACTTAAGACTGCATAATTCTTAACCTGTAAAAACTGGCTTTATTTATTTTATTTTTTTTTGGGAGGGGGGAGGGGCGTGGGGGGACACATTATTGGCTTAGATTTTAATATTAAAATCTGGTTTCCTTGGACCTAAAAGGTAGTCTTAGTTGATATTTTCCAAGTTTTACACTCAGATCACAAGACCATAGAAGAATTGATTAAAACCACATCATTGAGAGGAAAGCTCGCTCTTAAACAAGCTTAAGTCTCTATAACGTCACTTTCTGTTTTCTACATGCTCCAAGTGCACAAGCGTTTATGAACATCTGCTACACAAGTCATCATCATCGTCATCATCATCATCATCATCATCATCATCATCATCATCATCATCCTCATCATCATCATCATCCTCATCCTCCTCCTCCTCATCATCATCAGAGGGTTTTATCCGGGTATTTTTTGGGGGGACACATTATTGGCTTAGATTTCAATATTAAAATCTGGTTTCCTTGCATCTAAAAGGTAGTCTTAGTTGATATTTTCCAAGTTTTACACTCAGATCACAAGACCATAGAAGCCATCATCATCATCATCATCATCATCATCATCATCATCATCATCATCATCATCATCATCATCATCATCATCATCATCATCATCATCATCATCATCGGAGGGTTTTATCCGGGTACTCCGGTTTCCTTTCTCCCTTCAGGAATGGTATTGATGCAGTCATCTAAAATTTCAAAAATACAAATGTTTTTCTATTCGATCTTCTGTAATGGACTCTTCATATCGTTGCGCTTTGAGTTCGATTGAAGAAAAAGTGCGTGATATCGTCAATGTATTATTATTAGTATTATTACCATCATCATCATCATCATCATCATCATCATCATCATCATCATCATCATCATCATCATCATCATCAACATCATCATCATCATCATCATCATCATCATCATCATCATCATCATCATCATCATCACCATCATCATCATCATCATCTCCACCAACACCACCACCATCTTCATATATGTTTTCTGAAGCAGCGACGGCTTGTGGACGATACCTTCTGCTCAGTCGGGACAGTTGACTGGAATATTGTGGGAGACGCCGATGACGGGCTTTTAGTAATCACTATAGAAGGACATGACGGAGAAAGCGCCGGGTAAAAAACTGTCTTGCCATGCAACTTTCCACTTCCATTGGTGACGTATTAGGTCAAACTGTCTTTTTTTTTAAATAAAAAAAACAGGTTGAGAACATTTTCGAACCGTTTGTTGACACCGGATAGCGACCTCACATGGTTTCATACAATTTCAGGATCCAAGAAGGTAGATCGGAGAGAGGGCGATCTCGTAGAGCAACATAAAATAAAAGTATGTTGTTCGTTCAAATTGTGAGGACGAATCCCAGTTCATTTAATCTCTCAATCCTCTTCTCTCCGTAGAAATCGAAGCTCTTTCTGTCATTTATTTCTCTGTCGATGAATACAGATTGTCACCACTGTCACAAGGCGTCTCCCAGAGTATTCCAGTCAGCTGTCACGACTGTGTAGTAGATATCGTCCATAAGCCGTCACTGCTTCAGAAAACGTCTACAACAGGTGCATCATCATGGTCATCATGATTATCATGGTCATCATGATCATCATCATCGTCGTTATCATTATCATCATCATCATCATTATTATCATCGTCGTCGTCGTCATCGCCGTTTTGGATGTCTGAGGCTATTAATACAAAAGCAAAAGACCAAAACATTCAAGCGGTAACGTTAACAGAGTTAGTGTGGAACTGAGCATTAACGGCACTGATAATGCTATTAAATTGTCCGGCAGGTAGCAATGTATTGGCAATAAACGGACGGGGAGCTCGGGAGGTGTTTTTAAAAAAAATATTTAGTGAGGCCAGCGAAAGTCTCTGCTATTATATAGCATAACACGAACCTTTTTATCTAACCCGGGCAAAGTGCAGTAAACTATAAGATGATGATGATGATGATGATGATGATGATGATGATGATGATGATGATGATGATGATGATGATGATGATGATGATGATGGTTGTGGTGGTGGTGGTGGTGGTGAAGTTGATAAAATGCATGTAGTGGACATCAAACAACATGACCATACTATTCGTACTCGTATGTACGCAAGATTTTTGTTCATTAGCTCGTCTGTTGTATCGTTATTCATATTACTCGTTCCACGTACATTGGCTTTTATTTATTTATTTAATCCTTCTTATATAGCGCTTTACCAGCTCAAGAGCTGCTCAAGGCGCTGGCCGATACAGGATCTAACTCAAGCCGCCCGAGACGCCCACCCGCAGCCTTTTGGCGCATGGTCTGACGCCCGTACAACTGAGCACAATCCTGGGCAGCCAGGGATGGGGGAGAAGGACCTAAGTGCATGCTGGGTGTTTTCTTGTCACCGGCACTCACCCGTCTAGGACATGAGCGTCAGGATCTTTAAAGTCCGTTATGATGGAATGTATGCGACACAGACTAGACCTCGGTTTATACTCTCATCCGAAGGAGTAGGCTTTTCAGTTTTCCCTTGATGTATTTCACAAGGCATAATCGGATTCGGTACATTAATAAAATTTTTGGAAGCGTGTTAAAGAGAGCGAGGGGGGTGAGGGGTGAGGGAGGGGGCAAGTGGGGGTGATAGGAGGGCGGAGGAGACGGAGGAAGAATATAAAAATTCTCTCATACCACAGTTGTCGCATTGATTGATTGATTGATTGATTGTTGCTTTAGGTCCAGCGGACTCTTCCGAGCCAAATCAGGACCGGACAACCCCCAATCCGCATAAAAGATCTGCCGAAACAACCCTAGTGGGAAAATTGAATGCCCTCCACCGGCCAGTCACTTTACAATAAAGACATCCCACGCAGGGGACGGCTGAGGCTTTACCCCAACTACTCGAACCCCCCGGTTACAAAAACAAAATAGAATACAAACATCATTATAAATCATCAACAAAACACATACATATAAAATGCCTATAGTGCTAAATAATACAATCATAGGAAGCCCTAGTGACCACCCGGCAGAAAGCGTCCAACACTCCCAAGCTGATCCAACAGACCTCATACACAAACAAGGAGTCTTGTCCAGGAAGAGTTTTCAAGAAAAAAGGTGGGTCATTGATCTAGCGAAGAAGAAGATAGTATAGCAGAGTGATAGGACAGAGCAGGAATGGGAAAGAGTAAATGAGGAAGACAGCGACAGTGGGAATTTAAAGCACTAAATTTCCATAAAGTGGGGATACTATTTATACTGAAAACCCCCGGTACTCCAACGGGGGTACTGTTGCCGCAGTGAATCTGTCTTGCCTACAAAGGAAAGACAGGTTTTCAACTGGGGCTTTCACTTTTCCCTTTATAGGTTTGAACAATCTACAGTGGCAAGATTGCTCATGACCCCAAGGGGTAGTTGTCGCATTAAAGGAGGCGTTAGGGACTTCTCCCTTTGCTGTGGTCAAGCTTTGTGAAGGATGGGTTCATCTTCTCTTTCTCGCTGTTTATGTCTTCGCCGATTCTCAAGCGAGCCATTCACAACTGGATATATTTTAGTTATTATTGTGCGATGTTGCACGCTTTAAAATAATAGTAACAACCACCACCACCACCACCACCACAACAACAACAATAATAATAATAATTCTACTACTACTACTACTACTACTACTACTACTACTACTACTACTACTACTACTACTACTACTACTACTACTACTACTACTACTACTACCTTTTTTATAGCGCCAAACTCCAATAAATTGTAACTCAAATCGCAGCGCGGAAAATTTTCCACACCCGCATTCAAGGCGTGCTTTATATATACCGCTCATCACGAAACAGAGCACACATTGACACAATGTCCCAAAGTTTCAAGTTAGTGAAGGCGTTGCGATTAATGGAAAAGAAACAAAGTTTCAACTCCTGAGGGAAATGGAAGTGCGACTGCACGGCAGTCACTTAATTTCCTGCGCACGACTTTGGTTGAACTAGCCTTTTTTTTTTTTTTTTTTTTTTTTTTTTTTTAAAGCTTTAGACAGGTTGTTGTCAGGAGCAGTAAATGGTAGCAATGGGTGAAGTCGCTGAAACAACAGAACGGTTTTAAGTAAGGCAACAGGGATGTGTGGTGAAGTGTAGTGTAGTTTAGTGTTATGTAGTGTAGTGTAGTCTAGGGTAGCAGGGATGTGAAATGGGTGTAGTAGTACGACGTGAAATAAAGTCGCATACGCGCAGCGACATTCTTTGGTTTAAACATAATTCTTTTCTAAAAACGAGTAAAACATTGTAAAAGAACTTTTCACTCTGGTACAGAAGTGTTTCTCATAGCAGCCTGGATAGAAGCCTCCCAAGCGAGAATGTTATTATGCGTGAGAGTATTACAAAGTACTCCAAGAATGTGTGAGTTCCTGTCTATTAAAATATACTGCCAAAGTAGTGTCACCGTGTTTGAACTTCGTGGGATGTTGCTGTGCAATCAGTTCTCAGATTTGATGTCGCAGGAATGGTTCATGCCCTTGCTTATGGTTTGCAAGTTGTTATTACATCTACAGTATTTCATGGAATAATGTGCTAAACCTCTATTATCAAGTGGCATCATATACATTTTACTAGAAACCAAAACAAACAATTGTTTTGGAGATTCAAGATAATATGAATATTTTCTTCATTACACAAAGAAATCTGATCTTAATTTTGTTGATATTTGCCTAGGGGGTATTTTATTTGTTTAATATTTTTAAGGTCTGTACACATTGTGACTGGAAAAAGACCACATCGAATAAACCATTATTAAGAAGATAACAATTCAGGCAAAATGAAATCATCAGCCAAAAATGCCGTGGGACATTGGTTGGCGCCACACACAATAACACAATTTTACGCGATCGTGAAGGCAGCAGCAAATTTTTACAACTTCAGTGTTTGCATATGACAGAAGCACGCAAGTCCCTACTGATCTGCCTGGGTCATTATTTACAGGTTTGCTGCCTACCTGTCCCTGTTAGCCCAAGAGCCGGGTCTCCATTCTACTCGCTCTGTTATGGGCTGAACTGATGCCATTGAATCAACAGCAATCCTGAACATTTGTTTTTCCTCGCCTGTCTGTGAGTGCACTTAAAATAGCGAAAGCTTTCTTCGCTTTTTTTGTATACTGTAGACTTACCTGGAAATGCACTGAAACAGTCAGGAATCAGAGCGAACTAAATGTCGTCTGTCGGTCGGTCCGTCCGTCTGTCGGTCTGCTGGAAACATAGTCTCATTACTTAAGTTAGTTTCCTGCTTACCGTGACATCAGATTTGCTCTACCCCAAAGGTCAAGGTCAGTGGAGTCATTTTGTTGCTAAACACATTTTGTTCAATCTCTCTCACACGCACGCACGTCGCACACACACACACACACACACACATGTGTGTAGACACACACACACACAAACGCTAATGAGATGTTGAGTTTTGATATACAGGTACCCCTGATCATTCTTCAGTAGCAATTCGGTTGTCGGTCAGTGGGGACAGTCAGTCGGTCCGTCGCTCCAAATTTCACAATATTTTAAAAAAATCGAAACATACTTTTTGTCTTTACCTCAAGAATAATGGAACCGAATACTTTGTAAACTTTGCGCAATCTCTACGTACTGCTAAGCATGTCAGAACATTGGTATTTATACTTTTTCAAAGGTTAAAGTCATTGGGTTTCACCATTTTCTATTTATGAGATTCATTATTTGTTTTCAGGGTCGTCTTGTCCTATCTCGTTTCTCTATTAACTCGAAAGGAAGCAATACATTCCTTGCCTGAACTTACACTACACGCCTGGTCCTCGGGGATATATGCAACCCCATTGTGTGTATGCGAATGACTCTTTTATCTAACACCACACCAATACGCTTTTACAATAGAGTCACTGTTTTTAAATTTCGCTGTGTAAATTTAAACAAACATATTAAAGATTAATGTATACGTAACTTATTGTATTATTATCAATTAAATCAGTCAATGGTATTTTCCATATCCTACTAGTTCAGCCAATCAAATCTAACAATAATATTTTAAGTCACATATTTTCCGTGTCTAAAAATGAAAACTAATCACTAATATAATTATACAGAAAAAAGTTATTATAAACATTTCTGATTAAAGACTGATAAAGAAATGTACTATATAAAGTTACGTATACATTAATAATTAATGTGTTTGATAATATTTGCACAACAACATTTACCATTAAAAAAAACAGTCCTATTCTATCCTATCCTTTCCCGTAACTCGAAGGTCATTGGGGCACCACAAATAAACGTTTAACCAGCGTACTCCAACCTTCTCTATCCTATGCAACCCTCAAGGCTTCGCTCAGTGTCAAGCCAGTCCATTCTCGAATGTTGTCATCCCACCCCTTTTTCGGTCTGCCTCTTCTTCTGCCTCCTTGCACCCTGCCTTGCAGGATGTTCTTTGCAAGGCCTGATGCCTGACGTGACCATACCATCGGAGTTTCCGTTTCTTCACCACTATGAGCATGTCATCGTATTGTCCAATGGCTTGTATGATGGTCTGTCGGATTTCGTCGTTCGTAATGTGCTGGGTATAGGAAATGCCCAGAAGTCTTCTGTAGCACCTCATCTCCATGCTTGCGGATCGGAAGGTCCCGGGTTCGAGTCCTGGCCGGGCCATTGTGTTGTGTCCCTGGGAAAGACACTTTACTCCTGTTTTCCTACTCCTTCGGATGAGAGTATAAACCGAGGTCTAGTCTGTGTCGCATATATTCCATCATAACGGACTTTAAAGATCCTGACGCTCATGTCCTAGACGGGTGAGTGCCGGTGACAAGAAAACACCCAGCATGCATCTAGGTCCTTCTCCCCCATCCATGGCTGCCCAGGATTGTGCTCAGTTGTCCGTGCGTCAGACCATGCGCCCAAAGGCTGCTGGTGGGCGTCTCGGGCGGCTTGAGTTAGATCCTGTATCGGCCAGCGCCTTGAGCAGCTCTTGAGCTGGAAAAGCGCTATATAAGAACGATTAAATTAAAAAAAAATAGTACTCTTCGTTGTAGATCTGCTGTGAGGGTCCACGTTTCGCAAGAGTATAGGAAGATGGATATGACAAGGGAGCGCAGCAGTTTTACACTCGAATGTAGACTGATGGTCCTGTCTTTCCAAATGGGCTTTAACCTTGTCAGGGCAGCAGTTGTTTGAGCGATCCTGGAGAGAACTTCCTGTGGGTACGGTACCCATTCCCATTGTCTGATACAATGGCTCCTAAATATTTGAAGCTACGCACTGTGTTGAGGGATTGGCCTTGGACATCACTCTATTACAAATCCAATGCACAGCAGAAACAATATTTGTTAACAGAACTACAAAAACTCCGTCACGGATCGTAATGTCAGCAGTCAACGGTAGCTTTTTGTGGGCTTATTTGCATCTTTACCACATAATTATTCATTATTGGCGTATCGATTGTGTCCAATTAAGAAAAAATGCTGCGATGCGGAGTGACTGATTATTGATATTCTGCCATGAGTATGGTATGGAAATACAGCAATTAGCATCCCACTTCGGTGTAGTTGCTTGAGATCTAAGCTACCCACATTGCGCGTAGCAAGAATTAAAGAATTAGAAAAGACCGAGCTGATGCAGGAATGACCAGTTTTTAAGCAGCTGGCATTAGTGTACCCGTGTGTTAGCAAACTCAGTTTCAGTGTTTTTTCCAAACGAGAAAAAAGTGTGGAGTGTGTAGCGGACGTTGTCCTGAGGGCAGAATAGGAAGAGGAGGTAGGAGGGGAGTTCGATAGGGGAAAGGGATGAGGGGGAGAAAGAGAGCGACGCGCGCGCGCACACACACACACGCACGCACGAACGAACGCACGCACACACACACACCCACACACCCACACACACCCACACACACACACACACACACACAAACTCACACATGCGCGCGCCCAGAGGAGGACATCAGCATTCAGAATAAATAAGGAAGCAATGATAAAAATAGCTCAGTATCAAAAGTACCATTTAGTGACAAGGGAAAAAGAAGTAATATGACAGTAATAAAACAATATTCAAAAGGCCTACATTAGAATTTCGTTTATAAACCAGAGTTAACACTGAACTAAAACTAATTAAAAACCATACAGTGCCAACCAATATAAAGAATGAAAAGACGTATACGGGCAGTAAAACATGTAAATCAAGAACAGTACACAAAAGACACTGATAAAATGTGTTGTGCCATTTTCTAGTGGAAAATATGGTTTTAAAAAAATGGGGAAGATTTTTGCTTCCCCATTCTTTTCAAATGGCTTGTTTGTAACCAAGTTTATATGAAAACAAAATCCCCATTAATTGTGCTGTTATACACGTACACACGCGTACACACACACACACTCACAGAGTTGTGCGTTTATACACGTACACACACACACTCACACATACACATTTCCCTATGACCGTCCTCTATTGACAGTCACAAGCTTTAAGTTTCAAGTTTATTCACGGCTGTAGCATCACGGTCACTCGCAGAGACCGATACAGCTTGATTCCCACTACCTCCACCTCCATCCCACCACCACCCCCAGCTCCACTCCAACCCTTTCTAATTACACCATAGAGAAACAAGATGCTATGCCAATATTACACTATCATATTTGCAGATCGGAAGCTTCAGGGTATGCCTTCAGGGCTATGTTTCTTAATTTTAACAAAATTCTGACCTTGTTATCTCTGCATTCAAATTCGCGTTTTCGCACCGGTGGGCACTGACGCATTTTGTGTTTAATGAAGCTCCTCTCACCCCCACACCCACACCCCCCACACACACTCCCTTCCCCTCCATTGCACCGCTAACTACCCACACCCAAACCCACTCTATCCATCATCCCCCTCTCCCGACATATTTGGGTTGATTTTTTAAACCAATCTTGACCGCACTTCACAAGGTCAGAACAATAATAGCCCAAACAGCCAATTTTCAACGTGCCTGTTTTTTGTTTGTTTGTTTGTTTACAATCATTTACGAATCTCGATTTCAAACTAAACATCGTTTTGGGTTTGGCAACGAAAAAGTTGAAGTACAAACTAATTAAAATATCACTAACTTGTGGGGGTGGAGGGGGGAGAGGGGGAGAGGGGGGGCTGGAGATAGACAGACAGACAGACAGTGAGACAGACAGAGACAGACAGACAGACAAAAGTTGGCGTCGGTTAAAATGTGTTGTAAGAAAATGAATGATTTCTAATTTCTGTTATTTTCTGATGTCATTAGGTAGTTCGAAGAGTCCTGCAAACAAGAAATAAGGCTTGTTTTCAGTAAATAAAATAACGTAGGATTATAATGTCGAATATGTGTGTGTATGTTTGTGTGTGTGTGTGTACAGCTATGCCTAGAAATAAATGCCTTAGGTTATTCATGCAGAACAGTAGTGCTGACCATTGGTAGTCTTGGCAGTGTCCATTATAGAGTGACGTCGGGCCTGAAAATAATAGGTATTCGTGCCTACAGTGTTAAATGGCTTGCGAAATACCTCAGTGTGGGTGTCATGATTGGTTCCCACCGTGTGTGGCAGAGAAGGTGTAATGACATGAAAGTATAAAAGTTCGACATCATGGTTCATTGTGTTTACGGCTTTAATATGATTGTTTTTGCGATGCTTGTTATGAAGAGGACTCAATGTGTATATGTGTATGGGGGATGTCATATTGTGTGTATAATTATGTTTATGAAAGTGTGTGTGTGTGTGATATATGCTGTTGTTGGTTAACCTTTGTGTATGAGTGTTTATATGTAGGTATTATATGCATGTATGTGATAGATGTGATAGTGTGTGTTGGAGAAAGAAGTATGGTGTGTGTAAGTAAGAGATTGAGTGGATGAGAGAGAAAGAAAGACAGGCAAACAGACAGACACATATTGTGTGTGATAAAGAAGTATGATGTGTGTGTGGGTGGCCGAGAAACGGAATGACAAACATAGACAGCGATAGATAGATGTTGTTAGTAAACGTTTATTTAAATTGTTTTTGATTTTTACGATGGTAATTTAAACAGTTTCTTATACTGTCACAATATCATTGTGATGTTTCATGTATTTTGTATTATTGGCTGAGGAATGAGTTTGGTTGTATAAAATATATTAATATTTAATATTATTTGTGCTATAAATTGGTATAATGTTACGTTGTATTTTGTATATAGGTCCTGCCCTCTGTTTGAGTAGAGCATAAATGTGTACGTGCGTAAGAGCGTTTGTGTGTGTGTGCGTGTGTGTGTATGTAAAGGTGAATGAGTTCATTATTAAAAATGGGTAGATACATTTAGAATTGATTTGCCGATGTTTGATGTCAAAGAAAATGTGTTTAGGGTGTAAGTTCACGATAGGCCTATTGGGGTGGGTGTTGTGTGCATTGCGAGTTCGTTTTTTCATGCGCCTGCGGGTTTCAATGGTTACATCGCATAATGATCAGAAGGCGAAGTGTTGTTTAATAATGCTTTGTCGAAACTTCTGAATAAATTGTCAAAATGTTTGTGTGTATGTGTGTGAGCGCGTTGTCATCATTTTCCATTAAAAACAGGATGTCAAGCCATTGAAATATATTTCCACACACTCACATACATAACCGAAAAATCATTTTCACAAGTGTTAATTTTCCTGCCAGTGCTATGATTGGGCTTTATTGTAACAAGTCAAAAAGAAAACCTAGACCACTATCAGACCTATCTACAAGCAAAGAAGGATCCAAATCGGCTCATCCAAATGTCAGATACAGCGCAAACACGTTGATGGTGAAACACATTGACCTTGACCTTTGAGAAAATACAAATACGAATGATCTAACATGCTTAGAAGTGTATAAACTATCCACAAAGTAAACATTTTGATATTCATTTCAGTTATTCTTCAAAATAATAAGACCAAAAGTGTGTTTTGAACAAAAAAGGAAAGCGAGGGGCGACGGGTTGACTGACAACCAGACTGCTACTGAAGAATGGCCCATGGTTTGAAATGCCTGCATATAAAAACTCAACAAAATCGCTTCTGCCGTTTGTGAGATATTGAGCAAAATGTGTTTAGCAACACAGTTACTCCAGCGATCTTGACCTTTGTAGTAGAGCAAATTTGACGGCACGGGAGGCAGGCCCACTAACCTAGGTAACGTTCCTATGAAGTTTGGTTGAAATCCGTTTAGTGGGTTTTCGGATATAGTGTCCAACGAACCAACCGACATTTCGCTCGTACTGATCCCCTCTCGCCACTTTCCCCCTCCCCTCCGTCTGTTTCAAAGTGTCCAGGCTTGGATGAATAGCAACAGGTTGATGCTTAACCCTGACAAGACCGAGGTTATACCTGTTGGCGCACCTTTCCGTCTTAGGCTGGTCGACAGCGATTCTGCAAACATTGGCGGCAGCACCATCTCATTTAGTAATATTGTTCGCTATTTGGGTGTCAAGTTAGATAGTTCTTTGTCCACGCATGACCACATCAGTACCATCTGTCGTTTGTCCTTTCTTGAGCTTCGACGTATTGCGTCCTTGAGGCAGTGTCTTTTGAGGGATGCATGCACACATTTGGTCAGCGCTTTTGTGACATCCAGACTTGATTATTGTAATTCAGTTCTAGCTGGTCTCCCCATTGATGAAGTTTGGCGACTGCTGCGTGTACAGAATTGTACTGCTCGGCTTGTGCTTAATAAACGGAAGCGTGTTCATGTCACACCTCTTTTAAAGGAGCTTCACTGGCTCCCTGTTAAGTTCCGCATTGAATACAAAAGTGCTGTCCTAGCTTTCCGCCACTTTGTCCAGTCACTTCCACCATATCTGTCTGAGGTACTTACTACCTACTGTCACTACAACTCATTCTTTGCGCTCATCAGATGAAACATTTTGGAAACTCCCAAACGTCGGCTTAAAACAATTGGCGAACGGTCTTTTAGTTTTTAAGCACCCAAGGTTTGGAATGCGCTGCCTGCCGGTTTAAGACATTGTTTCCTTCAAGAGCTGCTTAAAACGCACTTGTTCCGCAAGGCGTTTCCTGTGTAAATAGTAAGAACATTAATAATACTTTCTGAATGATGCTGGACATGATGTAGTGTGAACGAATGTTGTGACGATGCGTACGAATGATGTGTGTAAGCGCATTAAGTTGTTATACTGATGAAAAATGCGCTGTATAAATGTAATTATTTATTATTATTATTATTATTATTATTATTATTATTATTATTATTATTATTATTATTATCATCATCATCATCATCATCATCATCATCATCATCATCATCATCATCATCATCATCATCATTATCATCATCATCATTATTATTATTATTATTATTATTATTATTATTATTATTATTATTATTATTAATTCCAGATAAGATTCGAAATACAAAAACACACCTTATTTTTCTTCCAGGGTTATATTTCCTGAGCGATGTAATAATACATTGATTTGTTTCTCGTCATCTTTCACATTATTGTTAAGTGTCGGTTTTCACAGAAGTTTTGGAGGAGGATGACGTCAATAACTTTTTAAAAAAGAAAATGCAAGAGGCATCAATCGAAACTTGTGCTCTCAAATTTCAGGCCATCCAATGACAACTCTGATATTCTTAGCATTTGATTAGCTTATTTGCAGGCTTTTCCTTTTCATCCTATTTTGATAATAATTCTATTTGTGTTATGTCGTTTGTGGGTGCACCTCGATGTATATACATGTCAGTTTTGTAAGAATGGATAGGGAATGAATGTGTAAATATGAGCAATGAGTGTGTAATTCATTATTATTATTATTATTATTATTATTATTATTATTATTATTATTACTATTATTATTATTATTATTATTATTATTATTACTATTATTATTATTATTATTATTATTATTATTATTCTTCTTCCCCACCCCCGTGGGAGTGCGCGTTTTTTTAAATTATAAATAGTATCCACACTTTCTGTTTGTTTGTTTGTAGATTATAGTCACACGACACTTTCGCATATAGGTGACTACTGGACCGATTTATACTGACACCAGCGGGCCAGTTGTTGGTAAAGGGGAAAATAATATGATCACACGTTGACCAATCCGGGATTCGAACCAGCGACCTTTCGGTTACTAGCAAGACGCTCTTACCAACTGAGCTACCCGGCCCCTCTAACACACTTTCTGGAAATTTAATGCTTTAAATTCCCACTGTCGCTGTCTTTCTTCTTTGTTCTTTCTCATTCCTACTCTGTTCTATCTACCTACTATACTATCTTCTTCTTTGCTAGACCAGTCACCTACCTTTTTTCTTGAAAACTCTTCCGGGACAAAACTCCTCATGTATATGTGAGGTCTGTTGGATCAGTTTGGGAATATTGGACGCTTTCTGCCAAATGGTCGCTGGGGCTTCCTATGATGTTATTATTTGGCAATGTAGGCATTTCATATGTATGTGTTTTGTTGATATTTTATAATGGATGTTTGTATTCCATTTTGTTTTTGTAAACGGGGTTCGATAAATTAGAATATAGCATCAGCGTCCCCTGCGTGGGATGTCTTTAATGTAAAGTGACCGGCTGGTAGAGTGCCTTCAGTGTTACCACTAGGGTTGTTTCAGCAGATCTGTTATGCGGATCAGGGGTGAGTCCTCTTCCAGCGAAGTTGTGGTCTTGATTTTGTGGTCCTGATTCGGTTCTTTGCAGTCCGTTGGACCCTGTAAGCAATGAATAACTAACTGTTTATTATTATTATTATTATTATTATTATTATTATTATTATTATTATTATTATTATTATTATTATTATTATTATTATTATTATTATTATATTGTGCTTGTCAGAAGGAACAACGAAAGAGTGATTCCCTTTTAATAGTTTTTGTACAGCCTGTTTTAAAAGATATACATTTTGGGAAGAAGGAGAAAAAGTGTTGGTCTCCCGGAAAAGTGGGTCTTACAAGACAAAAGTTATTATTATCTACTTTGAGGAGGGAGGGGAGAGGGGGTTAGATAACATTAGAGGCTTTCAGGCTCCTTTAATAGAAATGAAGAAATCAAGTGGGTAGATTACTGGCCACTACAAAACTGTTTGCGAGATTTTCTTTTTAAAATTAGTATTATTTTGGGGCGTAATGGTCAAGATATAATTCGTTGCTTAATGGTTCTAATACACTGTTAGTATATTTGGGTGTGCGGGGATGAAAGGGGTTGGGGTGTGGAGGGGGGAGAGGGAATATTTCTGTCCAATCTAGATCGAGCACTAGGTTGTATGTTTAGTGATTACAGGTTAGATCGAATATTTGTGATGTGCACATCGTCCTCTTCAGGATGCTGATTTAAGGCGAACTGCATTATTAATATCAAACGCCTAGAAAACCTGATGTTATTGTTCATTGCAGGTGATGCACTTTCCTTTTCAGATCGAGTGTGTGTTAATAATGCGTTCTTTTAAATTCTGCATTTGTGGACGAGCTGCATTAAATACGTCAATCGTCTTGAAGTAAGCTTATTATACAAGGACGGCGCTGTAAAAACATGACGTCATTGTCTGGGATCCGAGTCTGTTCATTCATACAGGATGATGCAAAGTCACGTTTCAAGCAATGAAAGACAGCATACGTGTTAAAGTATAAAAAAATAAAATACTTCTGTATTAGTACGTGTTCAAGTATTATATGTATATGCAGGCTTTGGGGTAAATGGATAGCGGCAAATTTTCACATCAGACAAGGCTAATAAGCTGCAAAACTCGACACTGTAGACCCCAACTATATGATCATTACAACGAAGATTAAGTTCAAATCAGTTTATTTTCAAATATCTCTTAATTTCAAACCCTATCAGTGTCGGCGCTCCCAGCTTGTCATCTCCATCTTTCTATACTCTTGCGAAACATGTATCCTCACAGCAGACCTACAACGAAGAATACGAAACAGAGCACCAGCCCCAAGTTGCCTAGCCAGAGCGCTACGTAACGCTACTTAACTATTTTGGCGAAAACTCTGCAAGATAGTGCTCTGTAGCGGTCTCCAAAGGTTGTTTGCGAAGAGAAAAAGAGTGGCCAGAGTGGTGTGCTTTGGATTTGCGAAGGGCGATGTGTTCAATGGTGAAATAACAAGGTAGTACATTTGTCATTTACAGTCTGGTAAGATTTGTGTACTTGTTATTTGACGGAATAATTATGCTCATGTGCAATCGGTTTAAATTATAATTCATATTTGATAGTATTGTCTCGTCAGTGCGATTGACAGTAAATTCTTTCAGCCAACTTCACTTTGATTGGCTGTTGTGCAGTCAAAATGTGCTGCGCCATTTTAAAAGCGTTCGCATATGACAAAAGGTTGTCCAGAAGCAAAAATAGTTTCTGCGGAGCAATCGCAAACGTTTTGTGACGCTTTTTTTTCTAGGCAACTCGGGGCTGGCAAGGCACGGTGCAAGGAGGCAGAAGAAAAAGGACAGAGAAAAAGAGTGAGAAGACAACATTAGAAAATGGATTGGCTTGACACTGAGTGAAGACATGAGGGCTGCTGGGGACAGAAAGATGGAGTACGCTGGTTAAACGATCATCTGTGGTGCCCCATCGACTTTCGAGTTAGGGATAGGATATGATAGGATAGGTCGGTGTCTCGGGTGTTCTTTGCCTTCGTTGAGAAATATTATCTTATTTCCTACCTTGGACTATAAAGATCCTGATGCTTATGCCATATAAGGGGTGAGTGCAAGCTGTTGGGGGTCGTTGATCACGCTACCCCGCTAGGTTTGTTTGTGTGCGCCTGTGCTTGCATTCCATGGGAGATAAGCCACTTATTTACTGCTTACTGCAGACGCGACGATCTTCAGAACGCTCGAACTCGACGTCTAGATTCACATTTTGCAAATATCAGACACACACCCAAAATGTATGACTATAAATAAAGCAAGTCGTCATCTCTGATTATGAATGAGACATATTTCCGTTTTTTTTGCTGCTGTTTTTATTCTTATTTTCTTGTATGTGTGTGTGTGTGTGTGTGTGTAGGTGTGTGGGTGTGTGTGTGTGTGTGTGTGTGTGTGTGTGTGTGTGTGTGTGTGTGAGCGCGCGCGTCAAAAGATACACTTGAAACCGCGCTGATTTATGTTTCTTCCCGAGGTTTAGTCTCAGACTCCTTCTTGTTGTTATCTGTGCATGACAGGACGATACTCTAATTTAGTATTTTTGGCACGTACTACCGCGATAGCATTACCTCTCGCCACTTGAAAAGAAGAAGGTTCGAGTGCGTTAATCAAACATACAAATAATACTCAGAAAGTACTGAGAACAGCAAGGCTCATTTATATCCATGTACAAAATAAGCGAGTTAAATCGGAAAAATCGGAGAAAAAAATGGATTAAAATATTTTGGACTTGTAGTGACATTTGTAAAATACTCTTAATTTATATTATTTATTTTGTCTTTAACTCTAATTTTCCTATCCGTGCTTTTTTTTCCTTCCCTCGTTTCTGATTCCTGTGAAATTGTCGCATTATTAAATTTTCATTTTGGTGCTTCTGTAAATTTTCTCAATCTTGTTGCGATTTCTTCTTCTTCTTCTTCTTCTTCTTCTTCTTCTTCTTCTTCTTCTTCTTCTTCTTCTTCTTCTTCTTCTTCTTCTTCTTCTTCTTTGTCGTCAGTTTTGAACCTACCAAAGAAAAACCTGGCCATCCTCCTTTTCTTTTTCCCTTTCTTTCCCCGTCCACGAACATGTTTTTTTTTTCAAACTAGTTCCAGTTCCAGTCATTCGCCGAAAAAGGCCAACGAAGCTCTCGGATGTGTTACGAAATGATGCGTGCATGACATGACTATGACAAGTTAAACATTAAAAATGATCACCGTTGCCTCTAATTCTTTTCGATGTACACAGATTAGCATTTCGCAACGGTATAGTTTGTTAAGATGAGCTTAATTATTATCGGCCATATTTAATAGTTGCGTCCCTTGATTTGCTTTTGTTAGTTCTCAGCAGTAGGCTAATAAGAGCATTCCCCATTTCTTGCCTAGAACAAAGTAGAAACTGGTATATACACAGGCCTAATCCCCATTATATATTATTCGTCGGTCTCCGCGCAGCGAAGAAGCGTCACTAGCTGAGTATAATTTTTAGGCCTTTATTGTTTGTTTTATACGTAAATAAATGTATACATTATATCTATTCTAATTTATAATATTTAGGCCTATACTTTATAATATTCGAAACTTTAAATGTCCTGAGAAGGACGAGTAGGCGAAGCGATTTTTTTTTTCATAACTCGAGATCAGAGTTAAACTGATAGTTAGTTAGTTATTCATTGCTTACAGGGTCCAGGAGCCGAATCAGAACCACACAATCAAGACTACAACTTCGCTAATAGTAGTAGTAGTAGTAGTAGTAGTAGTAGTAGTAGTGGTAGTAGTAGTAGTAGTAGTAGTAGTAGTAGTAGTAGTAGTAGTAGTAGTAGTAGTAGTTTATTTATTTAGTAAAATCTTTAATTAATTAATTTATTTTTTGTTATTATTGTCTGAGCGGTATGATAGCTCTGGTGGTTCAGTGTTGATATAGGTCTCCACCTCTGTTCCCTTGGATGGCTATAACTCACTGCCATATCACCAATGGTGGGCGTTGACGTTAAACTTTAATGCTCATCTTCATCTGTTTCATGTTTGAGAAGAGTGTTGGCGTCAAAAGCTAGCTAGTTTGCGCAGTAATTCGTCTTCCTGTAACAGATTCTCTTCTTCCTCCCATTCTCCTCCCCAAATCCTTTTTTTGAGTTCCCGAACTATACATAGCTCGGGAACTACTGTTTTTGAATTGGGCGTCCGGCGTCCGTCCGTTCGTCCAGCGCCCGGATGTGACTTTATTGCGTACTTTTCTCTGAACCTAATAAACGGATTTCTTTGAAACTTGGTAATTAGTTTTGAAATAGTGAATCCTACCAGATGACAAAATATTATGCATGTTGGCATCAAAACGGACATCAAAATACAAGGCCAATCCCTCAACACAGTGCATAGCTTCAAATATTTGGGAGCCATTGTGTCAGACAATGGGTCCCGACAGGAAGTCCTCTCCAGGATCGCACAAACTTCTGCTGCCCTGACAAGGTTGAAGCCCATTTGGAAAGACAGGACCATCAGTCTACATTCCAAAGTAAGACTGCTGCGCTTCCTTGTCATCTCCATCTTCCTATATGCTTGCGAAGCATTTACCCTCACAGCAGATCTACAACGAAGAATACAAAGCATAGAGATGAGGTGCTACAGAAAACTTCTGGGCATTTCCCATACCCAACACATCACCAATGACGAAGTCCGACAGACCATCACACAAGCCATTGGACAACACGATGACCTGCTCACAGTGGTGAAGAAACGGAAACTCCGATGGTATGGCCACGTCACCAGATCATCAGGCCTTGCAAAGATTATTCTGCAAGGCACAGTGCAAGGAGGTAGAAGAAGAGGGAGACCGAAAAATAGGTGGGAGGACAACATTCGAGAATGGACTGGTTTGACGCTGAGCGAAGCTATCAGGGCTGCTGAGGACAGAGAAAGATGGAGTATGCTTGTTAAACGATCATCTGTGGTGCCTCTACGACCTCCGGGTTACGGGACAGGATAGGATAGTATAGGATGACGTTATCATGGTGATGTTATATTTGTTGTTCTTTTTTCTAATCCTATTTTCTCACATATTACTGGAAGGATTCGGTTCACGTTTGTTATGCACTTAGACTTCAACTGTGCCTATAAGGTAAAACCAAACTTATGCAAATCGAATAAAGTAATCATCTTGAGGTAATTTTTTTTTAACAGATTTTTTTTTAAAACTGTGTATGTAATTAGAGTGTTCAGAAACTATGGTATAATGAGTGACGTCATTATGTGACGTCATCGTGGTGACGTCATACCTTTTTTTTCCTTCTTAGATCTGTTAGAAAAAAAACTCGGATTTGTTGTTTTCCTCCATCTTCTCTACTTATTCTGTCTTTCTTCCTCATCTTTATTCTTCTTTTTATTTTCAAAAACTGTCTGGGAGAAAAGAGAACAAAAGCACACAAGTTTACAGTGCTGTTGTTATTGTTCTTGCTTCATTTTCCTCTCATTCTCCTCCTCCCGTTTTCATCTTCTTCGTTTTTATATAAGATATTAAACAAAAGTTGTTCCACTCTTCTTCGTCCAGTTCTGTCCTCCTTCTGTTCACCTCTTTTTCGTCTTCCTTCGTCTCTTATTCATGTTCAAAAACTGGGTTGGAATCAAACACTGGTTTGCTGTCTATCCTATCCTATCCTATCCTATCCTATCCCATAACTCGGAGGTCGTAGGGGCACCGCAGATTTTCGTTTAACCAGCGTTCTCCATCTTTCCCTGTCCTCAGCAACCCTGATTGCTTCGCTCAGTGTCAAACCAGTCCATTCTCGAATGTTTGTTCTCCCATCTCTTTTTCGGTCTCCCTCTTCTTATACCTCCTTGCACTGGGCCTTGCAGGATGGTCTTGGTGACGTGGCCATACTATCGGAGTTTCCGGAGTTTGCTGCCTAAATCGTCTTATTCTTCTTCCTCTTCAAACTTTTCTTCTGGCTTCCTCCACTGTCTCGTCCATCTCGTCTTCGTGACTGGGATGAAGTCTAAAACTAGTGTGCGGTCTGATTCTTTTAATACTTTCTCCTCTTCAGTTTTTCTTTTCCTCCTCCCTCCTACTCTTCCTCCTTCGTGGAGTCTCGCTTGTGCTCCCTTTTCTGATGATAATTGGCTTGTCTGTGATATATTATGCACAATGCTTATTGCTCTTGATAGTTTGTTTGTCCAGCGTGATCGGATATTGTACGGCCTTTATTTAAATGCTCCAAATTACTGTCTGTATTTTAAAAAACAAAAAAACTGAGGCTCTGTAAAGGGCTTTGTGATTGATAGATTTATAACTGAAGACCTAATGGGCTCTATGCACAAGTCGGCGGCATGGTCACGTGGTGCGGGAATAACAAAGCGGTCATGGCTTCTTTTAGCTCGCTCGCGTGTACTCCAATGCTGCTTAAAAATTTTAAATTTACCGACATTTTGGGATATTGTGATGTTTTGAACATAGCACACTCGTGCAATAATGATTACAGAGCGATTTATCACTGATATTCAGTTTAGAGTTGACGACATGCAGTGCTTCATCAGTTGCGCTCGAAGTGGAAATCGATGCAGGAAATGTTCTTTTCTTTGCATAAAGGTTTTACGTCGGAGTTAGAGCATCCAAACGGAGCACAGTACTTCACCATTTTCAAACTCGATCACGCTGTGTTATTCCCGCAGCACGTGACCGCCACGCCTTTGTGCATAGCGCCCATTGATATTTTCCTATAGTGTGTGTATGTGTGTGTGTAGCTAGGTCCGGTCCTGATTTGGCTCGGAAGAGTCCGCTGGACCTAAAGCAACAATAAATCAATCAATCAATCAATCAAAGCTAGGTAGAAACGCCTTTATTCTGACATACACTTGAACCTCTACGAACTTTCTTTTGACGGACCCCGTTATTTTAACGTCAAAACAGTGTTCCGTTAGGGTTAGGGCTGTGTTAGGCTTAGGGTTATTTTAAGGGTTAGGGTTTGGGTTAGGGTTAGAGTTAGGGTTAACTTAGGGTTAGGGAAAGGGTTAGGGATAGCTTCAAAAAATGGACAAATTTGTAAAAATGTCAAAGTAATGTATGTAGAGTTTCATGAAAGTCATCACAACGGCGTTTCTACACGTTTGTGTGTGTGTACGTGTGTGTATGTGTGGGTTTCTGGGAGGGTGTGTGTATGTGTGTGTGGGTGCGTGTGTGTGTGTGTGTGTGTGTGTGTGTGGGTGTGTGTTTGTTTGTGTGTGTGTGTGTGTGTTTGTGTGTGAGTGAGCGTATGTGTGATACCGGTCCTGATTTGGCTCGGAAGAGTCCGCTGGACCTAAAGCAACAATAAATCAATCAATCAATCAATCAATCAGTATGTGTGATACGAACATCGGTGCAATTGCCACATGCAGTGTGCTGTAGTACTTCTGGCAGAATAAACTCTGAATTCGAAATCATGTAGTCTTCCTGCGCATGGCCGAACTGCATTATAAAATGCATCAAGTGCCTGCTTGGAATATGCTGTATAGGGAGAGTTACAGTAAAGGTCATCTTCCTTCACTTCTTCCTCATCGACTTCCTCCTTCATCCTCCTCGTCCTCATCTTTTTCTCCTTTGATGTTTAAGAAGTGGGTGGGAGTAAAAAAGCTCGCTTGCCGGTCGTAAAGTGCGTTTCTTGACTGCAAGAACTCAATTTAGGGTAAACCAATCACTGAAAAATGGCGTGCAGAATGCGGCCAAAAGGTCTTTGTTTCTTTCTCTTTCCCAATTTTATTGTCGTAACGTATTGTCGTTTTCCTCTCCTCCTCCTTCTCCTCCTCCTTCTCCTCCTCCTCCTCTTCCTCCTCCTTCTCCTCCTCCTTCTTCTTCTTCTTCTTTTGTTATCATGGTCTTATTAAGGTAGCTTTCTTCTTCTTCTTCTTCTTCTTCTTCTTCTTCTTCTTCTTCTTCTTCTTCTTCTTCTTCTTCTTCTTCTTCTTCTTCTTCTTCTTCTTCTTCTGTTGTTATCATGGTCTTAACAAGGTAACTTTCTACTTCTTTCTTTTTTTCCCGCCTGCGTCCGGCTTTTGACATTTTTTTCTGGATAATTCTCAAGTTAGCCAGCGGTGAGAGTGGGATGTGGGTTGGGAGTGGGTGGGTGTTAGGTTAGAAGGGGTGGGCTTATCTGTCGTCTGTTTCCTCTTTGTCGTCTTTCTCTTTTTTCCTCTTCGTCTTCGGGTGGCGGGTTGATGTGGTTCATTGGCCGATGCCGTTCCAAAACAAAAGGCATCTTCGTCGTCGTTTTCGTTAATTCTTCTTCTAATCCGTATTTACCTTTCTTCTTTCACCTCCCTCTCTCTTCTTGTAATCTCATTCCCCGAATGGCGTAAAGCCGGGTGGGGAAAGTGGTTATTAAGGACGTGCAATCGACTGATTGTCGATTGACACGAAATCTATTTCCAGCATTTTTTGTACGAGAATTGCAATATAGAAACACTACTGGGGAAAATGTGGCGGCATAATGTCTGTTTGACGTGGTGATGTTGGGGGTGGGTGAATGGCAAGGTAGAAATGAAGTGCGATGGAGCACAAGGGCTGTACACGTTGGGCGTATCCCCGATGGCGCAGCAGTAGATAAGACACAACCTTTTATTATAAATAGAGGGGGACCAAACTACATGTAGGTATTGTTTTGGCGAAACGAATGCGCCACAATGCGGGACTAATAATAATATAAATAACATGATTAAGTTTTACCCTTGTCATAGCAGCAAGATGCACTCACAACATTGTTGGCATACGCTAAAAGTATTACCTAACAATAAACTATATCGCACCAGTAAACGTTCTTCATCTTGGAATTTCAAAACTTAACAGGACTCTACTTTCGTTCTTGCTGCGGGACTGTTACATTTCGTCTAGTAGAGTATTATTTTATTTATGTAATTATTGAAATATATCATGAAGACTCTGAAACTTTTGTGCTCCTCCTGACACTGAACCTGCTTCTTTTTTTCCATACTACTCTTAGCCATCTATCTTCTTAACAAACGTGCTCCTTCTTCCTCCCGCCTGATTTCTGACCGACCATCTGCGCCGTTCCTCCCGTAGGAGTGTCGGGGGCTTGTGTATAAATAGTATCCCCACTTTCTGGAAATTTAGTACTTTAAATTCCACTGTCGCTGTCTTTCTCCTTTGTTCTTTCTAATTCCTACTCTGTTCTATCTAATAATATACTATCCTCTTCGCTAGACCAGTCAACTACCTTTTTTTCTTGAAAACTCTTCCAAAACTCCTCATTTGAATATTGGGTCTGTTGGGTCAGGTGGTAATATTAGACGCTTTCTGCCAAATGGTCAATGGGGCTTCCTATAATATTATTATTTAGCAATGTAGGCATTTTATATGTATGTGTTTTGTTGATATTTTGGAATGATGTTTATATTCTATTTAGTTTTTGTAAACGGGGGTTCAATAAATTAGAGTATAGCCTCAGCGTCTCCTGCCTGCGTGGGATTGTAAAGTTTATTATTATTATCAGTACAACTTATGTTAATCTGATGAATAAAAATTGATGCAACAACAACAACAAATTGTAAAGTGACTGGCTGGTGGAGTGCCTTTAGTGTTACCACTAGGGTTGTTTCAGCAGATCTTTTATACGGATCAGGAGTAAGTCCTCTTTCAAGCAAGTTGGGGTCTTGATTTTGTGGTCCTGATTCGGTTCTTTGCAGTCCTTTGGACCCTATAAGCAATTACTAAATAACTATCTGCGCCGTGATTCTCTCCCGAGGTCGGCCAAACGGGAGAGGCGTAGAGCCGACCGCATGCGGCGGTCTTCCAAATTTACAGTTCACAAACAGACTTACCAGAAGCGCAAGTGTGATGTCCGAAAAGCCATCTCTGCAGCTAAAATACATTACTACAACACAGAGATTGAGAACTCTACTTCTTCCAAAGAAATATTTTCTACTATTAATGGCCTCCTGGGGAACACCGACTTTTCTCCTCTTCCACCTCTGAACTACCTTCATCCTTTTCAAACTTTTAACCTCGAAAATCGAAGCTATTCGCAAATCTCTTGATGACACGTTTTGTCAACCATGCCGTCTTGATCCGTCTTTCACCGGCACGCCACTCGTCTCTTTTCATACTGTCTCAGAAACTGGAACGACAGAAATTCTCAGCACCATGTCGTTTAGGACATGCGAGCTTGATCCCATTCCCTACCACACTTTTCAAAGATTGTATCACTTACCTCATCCATCACCAACATAGTCAACTCTTTCTTGCACTCTGGTTCTGTTCCATCCTGTTTCAAGCCTGCCATCGTTCGGCCTCTACTAAAGAAATCAAACCTTGATCCAGAAGACTTGAAGAACTACGGCCCTATTTCTAATCTCCCTTTCCTATCCAAAACTCCTGGAGAAGGTTCACCCCAGCTCAATGCCTATGTGAGCAGCACTCTTAGGTTCTCCCACATTTTGCTGGCTGCGGGCTATTTATAGCTTGCCTACACCCTCCCTTTCAGTGAAAGGAAAGGAAAGAAACCGGCGAAGCTATTTATAGCTAGCCTGGATGAACTAGCTTCTAAACCTAAAAGCTTTGGTTGAGTCAGTGTGGGTTGTCATCAAAAAGCTCAACCATGATCTCGCATCCAACAACTGGTTCTGTCCATTCCAGTCTGCCTACCGTCCTGACTATTCTACTGAATCAGCTCTTCTTTGGAACTGGTAAAATCATTTTGTTGACCCTTCTCGATCTCTCAGCCGCTTTTGACACTATCGATCACTCCATCCTCCTTCAGCGCCTTGAGAACTCTTTTGGAATAAAGGACTGTGCCCTCAGCTGGTTCCATTATAACCTTTCTGATCGTTTCCAATCTGTCTGCATCGACAACTATCTTTCTGAACCATCCAGACTTGTCTTCGGTGTTCCTCAGTTCTAGACCCTGTTTTATTCTCCTTTTACACATCTTCCTTGTCTCAGACCATCCGAAACCATGATACTTTCCAACATTTTTACGCAGACGATACACACTGCTCAAAAACAGTGACACTCCTCAAAACTTTCCATCTATTCTGACCAAAACTTCTGACTGCATTGAAAACATATCTATCTGGATGACTTCCAACAATCTCCAGCTGAATGCTCTCAAAACTGCTACCAAATACAATCTGTCTTCTTCCCCTGTAGAAACTGTCACTCTTGGCCAAACCATTATTCCTATTTCATATTCTGTCAATAACCTTGGCGTCATCCTTGACAACATCCTGTCCATGTCAGAACTCATCCGTAAAACCTTTAAAACATGCAACTTTCAGCTCCGTAGAATAGGCCTTGGCCGCCAGCATCTGACCACTAAAGCTGCAGCCAAACTCGTTTCATCTCTTGTCCTGTCACGCTTAGACTACCGTAACTCTCTTCTGGCTGGACTTCCTTCCTCTTCTGTTCATCTGCTCCAACAAGTTCAGAACTAAGCTGCTCGTCTGGTTCTTGAAATGAAAAAAAAAAACTGATCATATTACACCCCTTCTACATTCTCTCCACTGGCTTCCTGTATCTCAGAGGAGGACCTAAAAAAAAAAACTGTATTTTCTGTGGTGACACGTCATTTCAGCGCCAACATTTCAGCGCCGTATATTTCAGCGCAGTACATTTCAGCGCCGTACATTTCAGCGCCGTACAGAGAGAGAGAGAGAGAGAGAGAGAGAGAGAGAGAGAGAGAGAGAGAGAGAGAGAGAGAGAGAGAGAGAGAGAGTTACAAATCGTGATTTGAGTAATCGTTCACATTTTATGACGCACGTGGCCAACCAGTATTTGATTACTTTGAAGACACATACATCGGCCGACCTCGTCGTCGTGGCCCCTGTCAATCACCACTTTTCGAAATAGAAATGTGGAATGTGAGCGACCGAGTCCTTTCGGGTGCAGCGAAATCCAACAACAGTGTGGAAGGATTCCACAACGCTTTCGAGAATCACGTAAGGGCGTACTCACCAGATTTGTGGAAGCTCATTGCGGTCCTCAAAAAGGAGCAAGCCATGATTCAAGCTGACGTCACGCGTCTGATCGGAGGTCAGGCACCTGCCCCGAAGCGTCGAAAGTACAAAGACGTACAAAAGCGTGTCAAAACTATTATCTTGCAGTACAATGCAGGGGATCGTTCTCTCATGAACACGATGGAGGGAATTGCTTTTGCATTCATGTTTTAGGAGAGGCACTAAACGATGATGGTGACCATTTATAGATGATGATAGAGCGCCACCCATCTATGGCGATGCATAGGCCCAGTCAGTGATTTAAATGGACACGAGGCACCAGGGTTTTATGTGATTTTATCATTAAAGTTCAATATGTTAATGTACGGCGCTGAAATGTACGGCGCTGAAATGTCATGGAACCCTTTTCTGTTACAAGTGCATCCATGGATTAGCCCCTTCCTACCTCACCCAGAAATGTCATGGAACCCTTTTCTGTTACAAGTGCATCCATGGATTAGCCCCTTCCTACCTCACCCAGAACATTCACTTCTACAAGCCATCTAGAAATCTTCGTTCTTCCTCTGACACCCTCATGCTACAAACTCTCCTCCGCAGGCTGTCGATCCTTCTCAGTGCTTGTTTCTTCAACTTGGAACTTTCTTCCTCTCTCTCTCTCTCTCTCTCTCTCTCTCTCTCTCTCTCTCTCTCTCTCTCTCTCTCTCTCTCTCTCTCTCTCTCTCTCTCTCTCTCTCTCTCTCTCTCTCTCTCTCTTCGCAGCTCTCCGAACACAGCCACTTTCACGTACAACTGGAAAACTACTCTTTTTCTTAAAGATGTGTCTGATCTCGCCTCCCATCACCATTATCCAAAAATCCGTTTTTTCTGATTCAGACCCCCGCCCTCGCACCGCACGCCCTCCCTCCACTCCATAGCTGCTCTCCTCCCCCCTCAGCCCTTTTTTTAAAATAGTTTTTTTGTAAATATTCTTTTTCATGTTTTTTATATGTCTTTGCATACTTTATTAGTGTCTGGTTTTTGTTTTACTTCTTCTCGTATGTGTTTCATGTTTACACTAAGTATAATTGCGTGAGAAGTGCGCTTTAAACTGATTTCATTTAAAAAAAAATATAATAACCATTTTTATTTGTAGTAGTAGTTTTATTAATATTATACTCACAATTCGTAATTCTATACAACCTATTCAAAACAAATATAATAGCAAACATGGAAATAAACTCATGAGTTGGTTTGAAGGGATAGCTTCATTGATCTACATGTTATTTCAATAGGTGTAGGGATATTGGCCTCGTGGCGCAGTGGATAAGTCGCCGATTTCCTATGCCGAAGGTTGCGGGTTCGTTTCCCGCAAGGAGCGAACGTATGTGACTTAGGTACGAGACTATTGAGGTCACCGAGGGTTTTCTCCGGGCACTCCGGTTTCCTCCCTCCCTTCAATAATGGTACAGGACGCAGTCAATATAAAAATTTCAAAAATAAAAATTCGATTTTCTTTCCTTCTTCTAATAGCGATCTCCCTGCCTTTACACCACATGTTTGAGTGATTGATGTGTGTTTGGTGTGTGTGAGGGTGGATGAGACAGGTGAGCATGTATGTTGGTATAGATCGCCGCGCTTTGAGCCTGAATGATTTGGAGAAAGGCGCCTATAGTATCCTGTATTATTATTATAATTATAATTATAATTATAATTAAAATTATTATTATTATTATTATTATTATTATTATTACGGCTTATTGATTCCGCCGTTGACAAAGTCGTATTTTGACACTTTAGTGGTGCAAGGAGTATAATGTTGTGCTACGAATTCTTCTTTGTATGCATTTGTTGTAACGATTGTTTGGATATGTTTCTAGTGAAAGCATGCAAATATTGCTACTTCGACACTTAGAAAGCCCTCCGTTGGTCCCCCATCTATTTATAATACCAAGACTGTGTTGTATCTACTGCTGCGCCATCGGGGATCCGCCCGACCTGTAATGCACCTGTGGGTGGAGTCGACGGTGGTGATGATAGTGTTGTTGTTGTTGTGGTGGTGGTGGTGTTAGTGGTGATGCTACTGCTGCTACTGCTGTTGATAATGATGATGATGATGGTGATGCTGATGGTGATGAAGAGGAGTAGGAGGAGGAAGAAGATTCTGATGGCGGAGAAGAAGAAGAGGATTTTTGTGGTGGTGATGAACGACGTCGAAGATATAGATAATGAAAATGAGGAGAAAGCTATTGATGCTGCTTCCGCTGCTATTGATTCTGCAGCTGCTGACGACGACGACGACGACGACGACGATGATGATGATGATGATGATGATGATGATGATGATGATGATGATGATGATAACGGCGATTATAATGACAAAGAACGCAAGGTAGGTGAGGGTGCAGGCTGCTAATGTTGATGAAGATGCTGTTGCTGCTGAAAATGACGTACTGCGTAAAATGTATGGAAATCCAACCTGTGCTTGACGCACGTTATCTTATTATTAGTTTCATTGTGACTCTCTCTCTCTCTCTCTCTCTCTCTCTCTCTCTCTCTCTCTCTCTCTCTCTCTCTCTCTCTCTCTCTCTCTCTCTCTCTCTCTCTCTCTCTTTCTTTCTCTGTCTCTTTCTTTCTGTGCAATGCCTCACTGTTGGTGACCACGACTGGGGTTGGAGTTTGGGTCGAGGTTTGAAGAAGATAGGGAGAATGATGCACAATCGTTTAGTTTTGGATGAGATCTAAAAGCATAACCTCTTCCTCTCTCAGTCTCTGTCTGTATCTGTTTATCTGTTTGTGTTATTTCTGGTAGTGTTGCTTTAAGCTATCATTTATAAGTGCCTCTACGGTATTTTTGTATGTGTGGAGAGTGTTTTACTGTTCGCGTTTTGCTTTTCGGCAGGCACTCGTTCTTGTGTACTATGCAGCAAACAAAAGGTTGATGGCTCTTAAGGTATTTTTCTAAAGGGTGTTATAGACTAGACGCTCTCTAAAGGGCTATGGCGACGTTGTAATTGAAAGTTTCAATGGTCCTTGACGAAACAGTTGACAAACTACGAAAATATGTTATGGCATCTACTTTCGTTCTATCAAAATAAATGAAAATAGGAATGAAAAATGACTGCGGTATTTGAAAATAAGAAGAAGAACATCTAGTAAACTAACGTCTACCCCAAAATATAGGTCTTCACAAAGAAACATACATCTTTGCGAAAACTACAGGGATCGAATGGAACGGAGCAATATGTACTTGAACATGTACTTACACGCACACGAAATAATATTTCTGAGTGCCATTTGCAGCGTTTTGAGGCCGCCAATACCACATCTCTCACGCGCTTTCCTGTAGGATGTTTTTCTTGTCAACATCTTCGCTTTTTGAGCGAGTTTCTCCAGAAGACGGTAGACCATGAAGTTTGCAGCGCTCTTACCAAGGGCGATTTTACCTCATCGGTCTTTTCAAAGCATTCCTTTTGCCGCACATCACAATCAAATGAGTGCGAAGCGCGGACGTTGCTTGAGGAATCAGAATTCACTCAACGGCTGTACTTTATAACCAACCACCGTCCTGTCTGTCCCTCTTGCCGACTCTTTAGAATGGCGCTATTCACACTTTTCTGCTATCCTATGCACCAACGGGAATCCCCTAAATGAAAAATACTTCCGGTTTCTTTCTCCGCGTGTTTTAGTGAGTTATTTCCAAATATTCAAGAATAATAAAATGTGTCACTGGCTACCAGTATCGTACCCTCAGTTATTTTTTTTTAATTTTTTTATGCAGTTTATTATCCCTTTCTATCGCCAGTGGCGCGCCTAAACCCTACCTACCTAACATTATTTGTGAATTTTTGAAAAATATTCGGAAAAACATAACGCCCAGATGCTGGCTCGAACCCACACCTGTCAGGCGTCATTGGTTTCTGGCTAGTGGACAAGGCAAGTTAGTCCCGCCTTAGCCCACTTGGCCACAACGCTCGCCTAACATAGTCAACTACTTCGTGTTTTGTGAAGGTTGCGACGGCGAAGCTATGGAAAACTACAAGAGTCTTCAGGTCCTGTTTCACTTTCTTTCTGTCGATGATCGACGCACCTCCGAAGTCGCCACAAATACAGGCCTCTACGATTGTTTTTTGCATCCTTTCACTGAGCATGTACTTCCTCCACCGTTTTTATACTTATCCCACTCGTTTTCTGGCTCTAACAATCGTCGTTTTCGGCAATTTGCCATATTTAAAAGTCACGCATCAAGCTTTGATAAAAGCAAAACAAGCCAACCGGAACTTGGTTTCATTCTAACCTCGTTTTAATTTATAATGGCGATACCCACGAGTTTTTATGAGAGGTGCCGGAAAGTTATGAATACCTCTCTTTTTAATTTTATTAATAATATGGGTGTTTTTTGGTTGTTGCCTGGTCTCCCTTTCACGCACAGCGACGACCCCTTTGCGCTTCTTATAACAGCAGTATTTACATGTCAACAGGTACATGCGCTTAACTTAATTTAATATTAAAACTTAGTCATGTCAAGTCAAGTCAAGTCAACATTTCCATATTCCAGAAGTATAAAATATGAATGTCAGTAGGTTACTGTAGTAGCCTATTCAAAGAGGATGGTGGCGACTTTGCTTCAAGCGAGTGAGAGAGAGAGAGAGAGAGAGAGAGAGAGAGAGAGAGAGAGAGAGAGATAGGGGTGGGGTGGGAGGGGCAGCAGAGGTTACCTCCATCTAGATCTAAAAGATGTTGAGTCTCGATCATCAGTCCTTTTTACGCTGTTGAAGAACGGTGTGGGTGCGCTCTTTTCCTTGCTTTCAGTGATCGATCGAACGCTCGATTTTTTACGTCCCTGTGGAGTGCAAAAGTTGGCGGTAACGTTGCGCCAAAACGAGAGAAAGTTGAAGTTACTACCTCCATCTCCATTTCCCAATAAAAAGGGACAATAAAGTGTTTTGAAAAATTATTCCACGTACATGTATGCACATGTACAGTTCAATGCTGTAGTTTCAGATGTGCGCAATATTTATTCAGACAGAACAGTGGAAAAAATGGTGCTATGTTATGTATGACAAAAGACCAAACATTCACCTAGTGCCATATAGCCTTAGAAACCTAGCACTAAAGACATGTTGTGGAAATGAAGAAAAGTGATGCGGAACATATGCATTTCCTTTCACTGTCCACACTTTATGATTACAATTAAGAGTTAGAGTAGAATGATAGCTTTAAAACTGCCTGTTCCTAACGTATAACAGAAGTGCATGAATTTGACTGAAACTAGCATTTCTTAATAGAACCAACGTAAGGGTTAATTTTAAACCTCTTTCCGTGCCAGGCAGCCAGAGAGAGCTTCACCTTTGGGGTGCCGGGGGTTTCAGTATAAATAGCATCCCCACTTTTTGGAAATTTAGTGCTTTAAATTCCCACTGTCGCTGTCTTTCTCATTTGTTCTTTCTCATTCCTACTCTGTTCTATCAATCTACTATACAATACAATACAATACAATACAATACAACTTTATTCATCCCAAAGGGCAATTACATTATAAGTTTATGAGGCAGCATAAAGAAACTCAAAAAATGTATCATAAACCAATTTTTGAAAAAAAAAAAAAAAAAAAAAAAAAACCACAAGAAATACATAAATTTAAAAAACATCACACAAGCACACACACGCGAATCAAGATCACAAGTGATATCACAAAAGTCAACAAACTCATACTCATACTAAGTACTATACTATCTTCGCTAGACCAGTCACCTACCTTTTTTCTTGAAAACTCTTCCGGGACAAAACTCATCATTTGTGTGTGAGGTCTGTTGGATCAGCTTGGAAATATTGGACGCTTTCTGCCAGGTGGTCACTGGGGCTTCCTATGATGTTATTATTTGTCAATGTAGGCATTTTATATGTATGTGTTTTGTTGATATTTTATAATGATGTTTATATTCTATTTGTTTTCGTAAACGGGGTTTCGATAAATTAGAGTATAGCCTCAGCGTCCCTTGCGTGGGATATCTTTATTGTAAAGTGACCGGCTGGTGGAGTGCCTTCAGTGTTACCACTAGGGTTGTTTAGGCAGATCTTTTATGCGGATCAGGGGCGAGTCCTCTTTCAGCGAAGTTGTGGTCTTGATTTTGTGGTCCTGATTCGGATATACTGGTCTTGATTTGGCTCGGAAGAGTCCACTGGACCTAAAGCAACAATCATGTAATGTAATGTAATGTCATGTCATGAGAGAGCTTCACAATGCTTATGCCACAAAGCATGCATAAGATGCATAGTTACGTATGTTGGTCAGTCAAACAGTGACTACCTAACTGCCTCTGATTCTATCACAACATGGCTCCCAGGCCATCAAGACCCCTCGTCCGGGACCTTAGCAGTAAAAGAGTTAAGACTGCCCATAGAACAAGTGATTGATTTAAACCGCAGTTCGTATCGAAAGTGTAGTAACCGATTCACACTAGCAAGCCGTGAAGTCCCTGACTGAAACTATTCACGGTCCGTTCTTGCTAGAACGAGTGAGTGATGTGAACGATGAACCGTCGTGATGGAAATTATACGGTAAAAACCTTTGGGAGTCAAATTGCTGAACGTCTTGTTCATTCCACAAGCCGGTTACGGTCTACAAAGGGCATCAGCAGCGAGAATATAACATGATTTGCAGTAATTTGAGTCCAGCTGAGCAGAACTTCGATTGCGATTCTGTTTTCAATAACACTGGACCGTTCATTGCGCGCATGTAGTTCGAGGAAATAAGTAAGTCCAGTAGTGGGTATTCAATAATTTTGAAGTGATTTTCCTGTCTACGTTATATAATTATCCATAACGTCAGTACACGTAGGTTATATATTTATTTTTAACATTAATTCACATCAGAGTTCATTATTTCGCTTTTCTGGAAGTTTCGCGGGATGGTCATTCTATCCCACAAGAGATGGGGTTGTGTGTGTATGTGTGTTGTGTATGTGTGGTGTGTGTATGTGTGTGTTTTTGTGTGTGGGGAGAGAGAGAGTGTCATGAACTGGCTAGTTTTAACTCTGCCTATTACTATTCAGCCTTGTGTAGTAATTGTAACATTGAGAGAGTCAGTATATTACACAGCAGCAATTAAGGTACACAGAGGACCACACACAGCGAGCTAGCCACACACAGCGCAGTGAGTCAGCACTTGAGCTTTGAATCTGACCGTTTTAACCAATCAGAAGCAGGCTAAGCGGGTAGAGCAGTTTTGACTGTGTCAAAACCTAGCACAGCTTGAATCAGTCGTGTGTGAGACGAGGTAGAGTCAACATCTCCACAGCTAGAGAAATCTCTTCACTCATAGACCAGGAAGCAGGACTTAGAATCTCAGAAATCTCTCAAGTCATCACGGGCCTGAACTTGTCAAACAGGTAAATGAACACCCTTCTGTTTCATCGTGATATATTTATATTATTGTTGAAATTATGTTTGAAGAATTTGCTATGCATAAATGTGAATTGTTAATCCGAATTTGCGTGACCATGTGGAAAAGCCGAACACGTGGCGAAACACGACCGGTTGCGCCGCCATGTTGCATACCATACGGAACCACTGTTGTTTAACTTATATGTATGTTTGCAGACCAGTGGCTGTACCACTGAATGTTTATAATATTATTAATTCTGTATGTGTATAGTTAGACACGATTGATATTTATGTATGTATAGGAATTTAGAGTGAGATTCCAGGGGACCCTGGAAGTAGCAGAATGTTCGTCGCTTATGTATAGAGATGTGGAGCTATCACTGAGGGCTACTTTGGCTTTCAGTGAGACGCTCTGCACAAACCAATTATTCAGGGTTGTGCAAAATTTCGTCTCTTATATTACAGACGAGCAGGCGAGCTATCATGTGCGTCCCACTCCACAGAAACGACGAGTTGGTTGAGGAGCCTCTACCGCACAAGTCGGAAAGAGCTACCTTGAAAAACACCCTGTCAGACCCCACAGCGTGGCAAGGGAACCCAACTACACAACGACACCGGTGGACCAGAAGCTACCTCACAGAAGGACTTCGCACGCACCATCTAGCAGTTAAGTGTAATCTCCGAAAGTGCACTTAAACTGATCGAAACAGGACCACAGTAGTCCAACTCTTCAGAAACTGTAAAACGGACCACAGTAGTCCAAATCTACATGAAATATAATAGCAAGTGCCCGAGGAAGAAATAACAGCTGCTTAGACTATCAGCGATCGAACTATTAGCAGTAACTGAGACATTTTAAGTTAGATTAGTACTTAGAGAATCTTGTATAGAGTAGAAGAAATAAATGTGTGATTTTAACAGTTATCAAGTGGCTGGACTACATATGATTCATAGCCGTGTGAAAGCTAGTGTGACAGTAATCTTTTACCATTTTTCTATCTATCTCTGTACCCCAACCTTAACACAGAACGAGCTAAACAAATAAATTTATTAAAGTAATTCATAGGGTGACTTACTAGCAGTTCCCACCGAATAAACGTGAGGGTCCATAATTCCATTGTGCAGAGCCCATAAACCCCACGTGACAGAGAGAGAGACTTTTAGACTTTAAACGTTTATTGCAATTACAACATGTTACAAGGATAATAATTTTAAGCTTACAGATTATTCTTACAATTAGTCCTTGTTTCATGCACCCACTCAAGCATAATACATTTATACAATCAATTAAACCTGCCACATGTTACATATATAAAAGTAAAACTATAATAATTTCAAAACAATAACTTTTAACATATCTGTCATCTGAACAATATAATATTATACCATTATAATATGGTGACCTGGTGACCTGTGGGTGGAAAAATTATGAATTTAAAATATGGTTAAAAAGCATTAATTTAAATGATTTGATTGTTTTGTTTTGTTTAATGATCGGAGGAAGTTCATTCCATAAAGACGGTGCTCTGAACCCAAAACTAGTCTTATATAGATCAATTCTTGGTGTAGGTAAGAGATAATTTTGGGAATGGTATACATTTGATGATTTAGTTAAAAATCGGGTTAGATAGTGTGGTGCAATATTGTTGTGAACTTTAAACATAAGCATGATCATATTATATTGAAATTGTTTATTTAGAGGTAAAATGTTTAATTTTATAAATTTTTCATCTGTTGAAATAGTTGTACAGTTAGAAATTAATTTTATTGCCCGTCGATGCAATGAATTTATTTTTTGTATTTGATTATGACTAGCAGCACTCCACACAGTGGAAGCATAGTTAATATGTGAAAGACAGTGTGCATGGAAGAACACTTTCCTGGCATATTCAGGAACAAAACATCGTAGTTTTGAAAGCAAAAACGTACTTTAGGAAAGGCGTTTACATATTTGATTAATGTGTTTATCCCATTTGAATTCTGAATCAATAGTAACTCCAAGTACACGATGGTCTGTTACTTGGTGGACACAAGTGTTATCTATTGTAATATGTAATTGTAAAGGCTGTAATTGATGCTTTTGTCTTGTTGTGATTATCATGCACTCTGTTTTTTTAGGATGAAGAACCATTTGATTAGTTAGACACCAGTTTATCACATCATTTAAACTATTTTGTAAAGATGTTTGTATGGACGTAATGTCTTTCCCAGAACAATGTATTGTACTGTCATCCGCAAACAAATCACAGATTACATTATTATCTGATATTTGGAGGTGGAGATCGTTTATATAGATACAAAATAGAAGAGGGCCCAGTATCGAGCCTTGAGGAACGCCACATTTGAGAGAGAGAGAGAGAGAGAGAGAGAGAGAGAGAGAGAGAGAGAGAGAGAGAGAGAGAGAGAGAGATGAGGGACACATAATGTCACAATCTTTCAACTCTGCTTATCAATATTTCATTTCAGGTAACTCTAGCGTTTAATTTATTGTTTAATTGCTAAAATGTCGCCATTTAAAAGTGTTTTATTTATACAGATTTTGAGATGAAAGTGTTGCTATTGGGGAAGCTGTTCAACTTTTGACTATGTTGTTCTGAGAGTATGTCTAAAATATTTAAGTTTGTTTACGCTACTGGGAAGCTGGAGGAGTTGTGTGTTGTTTTTTTAAACATCCACTTTTGCACGATTGTCATCAAGTGTATATATTGATACTGAGAAGTGTGAGAGTTTGGGCTACTTAATATTTACTATTGCTCGCCCTTCGAGTGAATGTTTAGAAATCGCGGCAGGACAACTACCTCAGAATACGTTTTATATAGTCTTCTTATTGAGAAAGGCAGAATTTTAGACCCGAGTCTAAGATTACGAATTGGAATTTAAGGAGAGTGTATAGGAAGTCTGGGATTTGCGGTACTATTTACCGTTCTAGAGCAGTCTGAAATTTAGGAAGCGAGTCTAAGGAACAATGGTAGTACTCATTGACCCAGGCAGCCTGAAGTTCCGTATTCATATAGGTTTGGTTTAGTCGCGAGCACGACAACTTTGATTGGTTCTGTACATCAGCCGTCTGTAGAGGCGACCATGCGAGTGAGGTCACGTGAAGTGGCTTTCTACGTCACCAGACCGGACGTGTACGTCACTCAGTCTCTCTGGTAACCAATGCGTGATCAGATAAGCGGTCTGTCTTCCAAGGCGCTTACCAGCTGGAGTACTTCCGCTATTCTAAATATGATGTCGCGTTTTACATCTTTGTTCCTGAGTACCTCACACACAGTTGCTTTTTGTTCTCAGTGTCTAAACCTCAACACTCCATTCATACCCTTTTAACCCAGTGTTTATATTACACGCCCACCCTCTACCCTACTCTACCCTAACTTGTCTGTCTCTGTCTGTCTGTCTCTGTCTGTCTGTCTCTCTCTCTGTCTCTCTCTCTGTCTCTCTCTCTCTCTCTCTCTCTCTCTCTCTGTCTCTCTCTCTCGCGCGCGCTCTCAACAAAATGCTTGTTTCACAGCCGTTGGATCGAATGCAAATAGAAAATGAATACTTGGAGGAACCTGTAAGTTAGAGATCCAGAGAAGATTGGAAAAAAAAGTCTGGAACCGTTTTCAGGCATGGTCGGACGATTAAAATATGGTAATCATGAAATGGAAGCTGAGTTTATAGTAAGTAACTGCAATGGGAAACGTTTGCGTATGTGGAAAGCCCCACCGCCGTAGCTCAAGTGCTAGAGCGCTCGCCTGGCACACCGATGACCCAGGTTCGAATCCCGTGGTGGGCGATATAAAATGTGGCCATTTTCACTGTCCATTTTAGCAGTATGATTGCTCTGGTGGTTCAGTGTTGATTCAGGTCCCCACCCCTCTTTCTCTGGGATGGTTACTCCCGTCTGCCATATCGCAAATGGTGGGTGTAGACGTTAAACCTCAATGTTCATTCGCATGTGGAGAACTGAACTGAATATGCCTGAAAGTGTTTTGAATGTACAGACTTTTGGGTGTTTTTATATGTATATGTGTAAGACAGTCTGTGCATAGGTAAGTGTGAAGAATATGAGAGAAGTGTGTATGTGTGTTGTGTGTGTGTGGGGGGGGGGGGGGGTGTGTGTTCGTGTATTTAGTTGTATGTACTGAATGTGGGTGTATGAATGAGAGAGAGAGAGAGAGAGAGAGAGAGAGAGAGAGAGAGAAAGAGAGAGAGAGAGAGAGAGAGAGAGAGAGAGAGAGAGAGAGAGAGAGAGAGAGAGAGTAGAGTAGAGTACAAATCGATTGAGAGAGATTCTTGTTTCTTTTGAGGAAACCAAATCAATCATAAAACATAGTTCTGTGTTAATTGGATCATTGATCTCTGTGCTAAAAAATTAGTGACAATGAACATTTAAGTTTAAAGTCCAGACCCACCATTAGAGACACGGCAGACGGGGATATGTGAATCATCCTAAGGAAGAAGAATAGGAACCTAAATCAACAATGAACCATCAGAGCAATCATCCTGTTTACATGGACAGTGAAAAATTGTCTCTTTTATTTGGCACACCACGGGATTCGAACCGGAGTCACTGGTGTTCTAGCCAAACGCTCTACCACTGAACCATGGCTGCGGGTAGAAAACAGGGTGTCCGTGAAATAGGTCCACATCGACGCGCCAAGGCAATTCTTGTTGTTGTTGTTCTTCTTCTATTGTCCCACTCGTGTATGACCTTCTTCTTCTTCTTCTTCTTCTTCTTCTTCGCAGCCGGATCCTTCCTACCTTTTCTGCCATTTCCTCTTCATCTCCTCTTTTTCTTCTTCTGTTTTCTCTTGGTCCCTTTTTCATCACCTTCTTTTTCTTCTTCTTCTTCTTTTTCTCCTCACTATTTCTTCTTCTTCTTCTTCTTCTTCTTTGTTAAAAGTGTATGTCGTTAAAAGTGTATGTTGTTAAAAGTGTTTATGGTGTGTACTTAGTATAATGATTAATATGGTTAGCTAATTAATTAATTTTAAAAATATTTACGATGCATGCATGGCCAAATTTGAGAATTCTTTATGTTACATCAGTACAACGTATGTTAATCTGAAGAATAAAAAAATGATTCAACATCAACTTCTTCTTCTTCTTCTCCCCCTCCTCCTCCTTCTTTTTCTCCTCACTCCTACTTCTACTACACTGTACTACTTCTCACTACTGCTACTACTACTCTAGTACTACTACTACTACACCCGTTGTAGTGCCGGGGGTTTCAGTATAAATAGTATCCCCACTTTCTTGAAATGTAGTGCTTTAAATTCCCACTGTCGCTGTCTTTCTCATTTGCTCTTTCTCATTCCTGCTCTGTTCTATCAATCTGCTATACTATCTTCTTCTTCGCTAGACCAGTCATCTACCTTTCTTCTTGAAAACTCTTCCGGGGCGAGACTGCTTATTTGTGTATGAGGTCTGTTGGATCAGCTTGGGAATATTGGACGCTTTCTGCCAGGTGGTCACTAGGGCTTTCTATGATGTTATTATTTAGCAATGTAGGCATTTTATATGTATATGTTTTGTTGATAATTTATAATGATGTTTGTATTCTATTTTGTTTTTGTAAACGGGGGTTCGATAAATTAAGAAAACAGCCTCAGCGTCCCCTGCGTGGGATGTCTTTATTGTAAAGTGACTGGCTGGTGGAGAGCTTTCAGTTTTACCACTAGGGTTGTTTCAGCAGACCTTTTATGCGGATCAGGGGTTGTCTGGTCCTGATTTGGCTCGGAAGAGTCCGCTGGACCTAAAACAATAATCATGTAATGTAATGTAATGTACTACTAATACTACTACTTTTTCTTCTTCTTCTTCTCCTCCTCCTCCTTACTACTACTACTACTACTACTACTACTACTACTACTACTACTACTACTACTACTACTACTACTACGACGACGACGACGACGACGACGACGACGACTACTACTACTACGACTACTACTACTACGACTACTACTACTACTATTCTGGTCCTGATTTGGCTGGAAAGACCTAAAGCAACAACCATGTAATGTAATGTACTACTACTATTGCTACTACTACTGTACTTCTTCTCGTCGTTCTTTCACCCCTCTTTATTTTCCTTGTCATCCTAGTCTTCTGGTTTTTTGTCACACACTTCACTTTCTTCGCATTTTCATTGTCCGCTTTTGTCTTTATTTTTTCTCTCCCGCTCCTCTTCCTCCTGTTCATCAATTTTTCGTGATGGAAGTGCTTCCTACAGCGGGAGCAGGCGTAATCCTATTTGGTGCAGACAATATGACAGATTATTGCAATGTTATAAGAATGGACAGCCGGACTGCAGGAATTCGCTCTGTAGTAATATAATATGTCTCGCTATCTCCCCCCCCCCCCAAAAAAAACCCACTATATGTGCCAAGGAATTCCCCTGAAATAATAACCATCAAGAACGCAATCTTTTTATTGCTTGTCTCTCTGATCAGATTATAGAACTAGATACGAGACGCGCAACCTGCATTCTGCGCAAGTTGTCTTTCTCCCTAGTATTCAGTTAGTGTTGCTCTCTGCGCTTCCGACCAGACAACGCAAATAGTCCGCAGAGTTCCTATCCTATCCTCCAATGACTTGAACAGGGGCATCAAAGGCCAAGGCCAATGCCTCAACACGGTGCATAGCTTCAATTGTTTTGGAGTCATTGTATCAGAAAATCCTCTCCAAGATGGCACAAATAACTGCTGCCCTGACAAGGTTGAGGCCCATTTGGAAAGACAGGGCCATCAGTCTACATTCCAAGGTAAGGCTGTTGCGCTCCCTTGTCATCTCCATCTTCCTATACGCTTGCGAAACATGGACCTTTACAGCGGACCTACAACGAAGAATACAAAGCATGGAGATGAGGTGCTACAGAAGACTCCTGGGCATGGCATTTCCTATACCCAACACATCACCAACGACGAGGTACGACAGACCGTCACACAAGCCATTGGACAACACGATGACCTGCTCACAGTGGTGAAGAAACGAAAACTCCGATGGTGTGGCCACATCACGAGAGCATCAGGCCTTGCAAAGACTATCCTACGAGGCACGGTGCAAGGAGGCAGAAGAAGAGGGAGACAACAAAAGAGGTGGGAGGACAACATTCGAGAATGGACTGACTTAACAATGAGCGAAGCCATGCTAAGGACAGAGAAAGATAGAGTACACTGGTTAAGCGATCATCTGAGGTGCCCCAACAACTTTCGAGTTGCGGGATAGTCCTGCTGAGTAAGGCCTGCGCAAACTCCGACACGTTAGCGTACAAGTGGGACTGGGGACTCAGTTCGTTAGGTGCCGGTTTCCTATCCCGATGGTCGCGGGTTCGAAGCCCGCAGGGGATGAACTTATGTGACTTTGGTTCGAAACTTTTCAGGTGACTGAGATTGTGTTTTTTTCTCTCCAGATACTCCGGTTTTCTACCCTCAGTTCAATAATGATACTGATTGCAGTCAATCTAAACTGTTAAAATTCGATTTCCATTCCGTTGTCTCGTAATAGCGACCTCCCTGCCTTATTGCCGGTATACCCCCGTTGGGGTGCCGGGGGTTTCAGTATATAAATAGTATCCCCACTTTCTGGAAATTTAGTGCTTTAAATTCCCACTGTCGCTGTCTTTCTCATTTGCTCTTTCTCATTCCTGCTCTTTTCTATCAATCTGCTATACTATCGTCTTCTTCGCTAGACCAGTCTCCTACCTTTTTTCTTGAAAATTCTTCCGGGACAAGACTCCTTGTTTGTGTATGAGGTCTGTTGGATCAGCTTGGGAATATTGGACGCTTTCTGCCAGGTGGTCACTAGGGCTTCCTATGATGTTATTATTTAGCAATGTAGGCATTTTATATGTATGTGTTTTGTTGATAATTTATAATGATGTTTGTATTCTATTTTGTTTTTTGTAAACGGGGGTTCGATAAGTTGGGGTGAAGCCTCAGCCGTCCCCTGCGTGGGATGTCTTTATTGTAAAGTGACTGGCTGGTGGAGAGCTTTCGGTTTTACCTCTAGGATTGTTTCAGCAGATCTTTTATGCGGATCGGGGGTTGTCCGGTCCTGATTTAGCTCGGAAGAGTCCGCTGGACCTAAAGCAATAATAATGAAATGAAATTGCCGGTACATGTTTGATTGATAGATGTGTGTTTGTTGTATGTGTGAGAGTGCTTGTAGCTTGTGATCGAGTATGTTGGCACATATCGCCGCCCTTTGAGGGGTGATTTAGAGAAAAAAAAAGTTCGCGTATATAGGACCATTATTATTATTATTATTATTATTATTATTATTATTATTATTATTATTATTATTATTATTATTATTATTATTATTATTGCTGCTGCTGCTGCTGTTGCAGTTCTTTTTGTTTTTGTTGTCACTGAAAGTGAAATGGGCCCAGCGAAAATTTCGGTCCCTATGGAATGCTGAGCTGATTCTCCGGTAATAAACTTCCGTGAACCAGATAGCTCCGATGAGTAAATCAGTTTTTCGACTCGCACGCACACAATTCGTTTTCTCCTCAATCTCCTTTACGATTTCTCCCCTAAATTTGCCCTGCATGCTCTGACCGCTTGATGCTTTTACCTTCAGCTTCCTCGATTTCCTTTTTAAAAGCGCCGCATTATTTTGTTAACCTGCATTTGGCCGTTCACTTTGCCATTGATCAACTGTGTCTCGTTTCTCTTCAGCATTTTCTGTTGTTGCTGAGTGTAGAGGGTAGGGAGGGCGAGAAGGCCTGATGGTGGTGATGGTTTTACTCACCCTATTTGTCTAACTCTTTGCTTCCTGTTCTTCTACTCTTAGACATGTCATGTCAAATTTAGTCGGCTTGTAACTTCTGATGAAGCCTTTTAGCGAAATACGTGTAAAGAGAATCATAAAAACGTCAGATATAACATCATCATTCATTCACATAAGCAAACTCAGACACCCTACCTCAGCCATCAACCCCTATCAAACGCTGGCCAATATATGTACCTTTGTATCCCCACCCCTCCCGATTTGGTACATTCGTCTTATACATGCTCATTGACTGAAGAAATTTGCCTTTCCTGGCTAGTTTTGGACAGTAAATCTGTTCATGTCTTAAGCCTGATGCACAGGTTGCGTTAGTGGTTGCGCCTTCCTGTATATGTCAGTAGACGCAAGCAGCAGACGGCTTGCTAATTTCGCCCGTGTGTTACACACGCGCAGCTCCGGTGCGCGCTTCTCTATGTACTTTCCAAAATTATAAAAAGTCTTGCTTTAGTAGTCCGAGATCCACGTTTGGTGTCAACAACTGAACTCCGCCATGTTATAGACAAATGTTGGCGCGAGCTGATGCCCCTGTGTTGTACTGACCTGCATTCTGACTTGTCGATGCTAGCGTCTAATTCTCGACGCACGAAAATAGGGTTGGGTCTGTTGCCGTTCGGACACGCCGCATGGACCTTGCGTCAGTGCTGAGGCCGCGATGTATCGTACGTCAGTCTTGCACACGGTGCGGCACGTCAAGAAGAGGCGCGCGTCTTGACGACGCGGACGACTGATTCATCGTCTGCAATGAGCCTAAGTTCTAATACTGACGTGTTCTTCTTCATTCCAAAAGCATACATTTATTATCGACCTTTTCACCTTCTTCTCCATCTCGCCTAAAAAAACACAGGAGCAAATAACAAAACTATACGAATCAGAAGTAGTGTCTGTATCGTCGCAATAATTAGGAAGAAAATGAGTGTTGTTGTTGTTTTTCGACAGCGTACAACAATCATTGACAATCAGTAAGTACAGAATAAAAAACTTAAATTCATGAAAAACCAAAAGTAAGAAAATGCACTCATCCTCCAGTCAACCATTCTCTCAAACTCCCCATCCAACTAAAAACATTACGCAACCTCCCTACCCACACCTCAACCCACCTCTCAGCACACTCCCAATCCCATCCTCCCACCCCACCCCACTCCCCTCACCCCCACCCCTTTCAAGAGCCGTGCACGTGCGGTTTCTGAGGGGCCGAAGTTCAAGGAGCTCGTAGTTAAAAACTGTCCCTGTAGTCAACTATAATTATATTCGTCCTCCTTGTTACCCAGCTATGCGATCCTCCACGCATCTCCTTGCCGCAACAGGTGCCGGCGTTTTGTGGTGATAATAAGCGTTGGGAGCATAGGGTATGGGATGGGAGGAGTTTATAGACAGGTGAGGGGAAGGGGAGAATGATGGGAGAGAAAGAGAGAGAGATGACTACACCATGGAGGTCCTTCTAAAACAAATGTAAATACCGTAATTAGCGAACGTGTGCGCGTGCGTGGGCGGTCATACAGGTCTTTGCCATTGGCGACAGGTTGCTATATGTATTCAAAAGTACACTTTATTGCGATTCCTCCTTTCTGGGAAGTAATTATAAGAGACCATTGAAATGCTACACTTAATATTTAGGAGAAAAGGTCGGGGACTTTAGAAAATTTAATTTGATTTGCGATGGTTTGGTCAGGGACCTGGAAGGGAGGCTTGTGGGTTGAATGGGCGGGGAGATGGGGGAGAGAGGGGAATTGGTCAGGTTCGAAAGGAACAGGACGGTGAGTGTTGAATAGCAGGAGGGATGATGAGGTCGAGCACCTCTGGCGGCCATTGCACTGTAATCACCTGGGCATTTCCCAACACAGCCACACACACACACACACACATACCCACACACGTTCACACACACACACGCAACTACTACTACACATGCACACACGTACAGTGAGAAAGAAGTCGAAGACGAAACCTTTAATAACATAATAGCATTAGGTCCTGTGGACCTGTCTTACAGCTAGTCCTTAATAAATAATGCAGAGCAAACGAAATAATTAACATAAAATAATTTGAAACAAACATATTCCATAACTACGGTAACAAATTATTAAACACATTAATGCATTTTAATACACAAACTGCCTAAGTTGAAGATGTAAGATAGGAAATTCACAATATAAGACAAAGTTTCAAGACCTTTACTAATTTCATCAGGACCTGCCGACTTTTTATTTTTAAGTTTTGATATATATATATTTAGCAACTTCATTTACGGTAATGGGTGGTATACTAAATGGTGAAGAGTTACTTGTTCTTTGCTTACAAAATGTAGTGAGACAGTCTGAACAAGTGAACTGTGAATATTTTGAGCAATCCGATTTCAGTACAGAAGTAGCGACTGAAAGAAAATGGTTACTGAATGCATTAGCAGATACATTGGATAGAATTTCAGGATGATTTGAAGACGAGCCCTTAATAAAAGAATTTAGGGCATGGCATAGTTGAGAACTGTCACTGTTATTTTGTATTAGTTTTTAAAAATAATTTCTGTTGGAGTCACGCACCATGTTTTTGATTTTATTACGAGATTTTTAATACTCTTGAAACTGTTTAGCATGTTTGTCTCGCTGTGACATTGCTTCTATGATCTCCGGAGTCAGCCATGGCGAAAGCTCAGGATGTTTTACTCTTTTACTTTTAATTGGTGCATGTCTGTTAAGTATAGATAAATAAATAGTATACCAACGTTCAAGATCATCATCAGGGTCATTATAAGTATAAACGTCGTCAAATGATGCCTCAAACAGGTCCATAAGAAAGGCTCCACGAACAAAGTGTTTGAAGGACCTGTATGTGCTGCTAGGCTAGTCTTCAGGGCAAAAAAGCGCGATCACATCACTCCACTACTCCGTAAGCTTCATTGGCTACCCATAGAGGCCCGCATTAAATACAAACTGTCCGTACTGTGCCACAATTTCTTCTCTGGAACCTGCCCTTCATACCTGTCAGATCTGCTGTCTGTCTATGTCCCTTCTCGCACTCTTCGCTCTTCTTCTGACTCTCGCACACTCTGCATTCAAAAAACCAACACCAAAATGTACGGAGAACGGGCATTCACCTATTGTGCACCCAGACAATGGAACACTCTTCCAGCCAACATCAGACACAAGCAGAGCACACCCTCATTCAAGCAAGCTCTAAAATCTCACCTCTTCAAACTCTACTATCCTGACTAAATCCTTCGTTCTATAGACCCTAGCCGCAGCTCATATTTGTTCTGCTTTTGGCTATGCTTGTGGATTTGCTGTGATTGTGATGACTTGTTTGCAGAAAGTTAACTTTATGCATTTTTTGATTTTGTGTGTGTGTGTTTTTTTTCTCATTGTATAATTTCTAATGCAATATTGCAAGTTGTTTTATGTTTGTTTCTTTCTTTTCATGTAAAGCGCTATGCGCTTGTCTATAACAAGACAAGTAATAGCGCTATATAAATGTCCATTATTATTATTATTATGTTATTTGAGTGTGACCTTTAGTGTTTGATTTGGGCAGTTTAGTAAACTTTGTAAAATATATTTGGGAATGATTACTTATGCCCAAAGCAAAAAGGGAAGCCTGATCAATTGTTGCGGGTGCAGTGGTGTATATATGATCAATTAAAAAAGATGTTGATGCGGTTACCCTAGTTGATGAAGTAATCAACTGTTAAGACCCAGAGAAGATGTTAGGAAGTCCCATCAAACTTGTGGCCTCAAAAGATCAATGTTAAAATCACCAAGAATGCGAACGTCAGCAATAGGCTTAGAATTGTAAATGTGGTCCACCCTGTCTGAAAAATAGTCAAACCAGTCAGCAGTACTAGCTGGGTTCCTGTATAGGAAGGATACAAAAACAGGTGAGGCTGTGGCTGAATGTTTGAACTCAGTCCAAATGCATTCAGTGCTGACGTGTTTAAAATCTTACCTTCTAAGGTGAAAGGATAAATAGAGGTGTGAATGTAAACTGCAACACCAGTTTCACCATACATTTGGGCAGCCATCTCAGCAAGGTCCTCCTGAAAATAATACTCAACAGGTTGAAATCCCAAGCTGAACAAATCATAGCCGAAGAACAAGCAGGATTCAGGTCAGGGCTAAGTACCACTGAACAGATGTTCAACCTCAGAACAATCTGTGAGAAATACATAGAGCACCAACAACATCTATATCATTTGTTTGTAGAATTCAAGAAAGCGTTTGACCGAGTCTTGCATGCAGCTCTGTGGTTCACCTTGAGAGTATACAACATCAGCCCTAACAATATTGAAGTGATCAAAAGCCTGTATGACAAGACTACCAGTACAATCCTTCACAACAGCGCCATCGGGAACTAGTTCAGAACAACAATCGACGTGCATCAAAGATGCATTCTCTCTACAACACTCTTCAACATCTTCCTATAGCGCATCGTGTGAGATGTCCTTTCAGATCACGAATACACAATCAGCATATAGCGTAGAGCAGTCTCCAACCTTCGTTTTCCGGATGACATTGATGGGTTGGCTGGAGAGGAACAAGAACTTGAGCAGCTTGTACAAAGGCATGGTACCACCTTCAGAGCCTATGGAATGGAAATAAGTGCAGAGAAGACCAAAATGATAACCAACAACACCAATGGCATCACCATGGACATCAAAGTCCAAGGCCAATCCCCCAACACAGTGCATAGCTTCAAATATTTAGGAGCCATTGTATCCACCAATGAGTCCCTACAGGAAGTCCTCTCGAATATCGCACAAACAACTGCTGCCCTGACAAGGTTGAAGCCCATTTGGAAAGACAGGACAATCAGTCTACACTCCAAGGTAAGGCTGCTGCGCTCCCTTATGACCCTAACTATATGATCATTACAACGAAGATTACGTTCAAATCAGTTTATTTTCAAATATCTCATAATTTCAAACCCTATCGGTGTCGGCGCTCCCTTTGTCATCTCAATCTTCCTATATACCCTTGCTAAACATGGACACTTACAGCAGACTTACAAGGCAGAATACAAAGCGTGGAGATGAGGGTGCTAGAGAAGACTTCTGGTCATTTCCTATACCCAGCACATCACCAACGACGAAGTCTGATAGACCTTTACACAAGCCATTGGACAACACGATTACATACTAACAGTGGTGAAGAAACGGAAACTCCGATGGTATGGCTACGTCACCAGATCATCAGACCTTGCAAAGACCATCCTTCAAGGCACGATGCAAGGAGGCAGAAGAAGAGGGAGACATAAAAAGATTTGGGAGGACAACATTCGAGAATGTACTGGCTTGACACCATAGACTGCTTGACACTGAGCGGAGCCATGCGGGTTGCTGAGGACAGAAAAAGATGGAGTATCCTGGTTAACCAATCATCTATGTTGCTTGAACGACTTTCAAGTTACGGGATAGGATAGTATCTTACCTTATCTTGTTTTATTTATTTTACGACTTTTCGCGTTAGTTATTTGATGGTAATGTTCATATCAGGAAGTTTTGATATTTTTAGCTCCTTAACCTACTATTTGAGCTGTAAATGAACCATTTAAGATTAATAAGTTTGTTATATTTGTTTTTCGAATACAAATTTATTACTTTTGTTATTCGTTTCTTTCTTTTTTTGTTTGTTTTTACTTTATTTCCTTCTTTCTTTCTTAGTTACTTTCTTTCTTTCTCTCTACTTTCTTTTTTTTCTTCCTTTCTACTTCTTTCTCTTTTTTCTTTATAAATGTCTTTATTTTTCTACTTTTCTTTGTTTCTAGTTCTTTATCTTTCTAAATTTCGTTCTTTCTTTCTTTCCATTTTTCCTTCCTTGCAGCTGATAGATTCTATCTTTTTCTTTCTTTCCTTCCTTCCTTCCTTTCTTCCTTCCTTTATTATTGTCTTTCTTCTTTGTTTCTTACTTTTCATCGTTTCTTTTTGTATTATCTGTTCACCTGTCTGCATAATTTCTTAATTTCCATTCATTGTGTATGAATGTGGAAACTAAGCGTTCGAAGCATGTATTTTTTTTTAAAAATTATATTTTATTGCTGTTTGCTTTTTTTTTTCTAACGGAAAAGAAATAATAAAAATACTACCGGAAAGCTTAAATCAGTATGGATTACCAACCTTATTTACAAGTTAGAATTGCTCCTAGCAACGATTCGGGAAAGTAATTTTCAGACCGAAATGCGAAAGAATAGATTTAACTCTTTTAAAATAAATGATTCGCGATTACATATCGATCTCTTCCTGTATGTATTTATATCTACTTTTCTTTAAAATGCTTTTCAGTGGTTTTTTTTAACATTTTTTTTTTGTTCTGATTGTAGAAAAAAAACACCCACGAGAGAGATTCAAATTCAGAAATGTTTCTTTTTTTACTTAACAACAAGGGTGGATATTTTAAGATTTTGGGCTATACTATCCTATGCTATCCTATCCTGTAACTCGGAGGTCGTAGGGGCACCACACATTTTCGTTTAACCAGCGTACTCCATCTTTCCCTGTCCTCAGCAACCCTGATTGCTTCGTTCAATGTCAAACCAGTCCATTCTCGAATGTTGTCCTCCAGCCTCTTTTTCGGTCTCCCTCTTCTTCTACCTCTTTGCACTGTGCCTTGCAGGATGGTCTTTGCAAGACCTGATGATCTGGTGACGTGGCCATACCATCGGAGTTTCCGTTTTTTCACCACTGTGAGCACGTCATCGTGTTGCCCAATGGCTTGTGTGATGGTTTGTCGGACTTCGTCGTTGGTGATGTGCTGGGTATAGGAAATGCCCAGAAGTCTTCTGTAGCACCTCATCTCCATGCTTTGTATTTCATCATGCAGTGTGTCTTGGGCAAGAAAGACCTGGCAGGGCCCAATCTTCTCCAGGTTGTTGGCCACAGCCGATATCCACAAATACAGTGTGGCTCGCCTTGGCCCCGAGCACGTGGTCGTTGAACCTGTAGTAACATGAGGTTCCTCCGTCCTGGCCGGTGACTTCTGTGTAGAAGACTTTCGCCCAGTGATGCCGTGCTGACATCACTCCTGTTAGTCGCTTCTTACAACACGTTAAATTATTCCCTGGCATCATCCACTGTCGCATTCATACTATTATAAATATTTTGAAAAATAAAAAGAAAGAAAGAAAGAAAGAAAGAAAGAAGAAAGAGAGAAAAATAAGATAAGATAACATAGCAATTTTATTTTGCAAGGGTAAAAGAGTAAGCGCTTGGGGCTTTAACAATAACTATTAAATACAACTCAGTGTTATTACATACACATCATGGAACATTAACAAATAAACAAAGTCATCATTAGATAAATTCATTTTCAAACAATTGAAATCAAATTAATGTTGTTAATATGAATCAACAACAATGACCGTTAATGTGTATTTAATTTTTAATGTGTTTTAAGAGACATGTTCTACATGTAAATTATGTAAATTTAGATGCTGGAGTAGCCTACAGAGGTCTTCAGGAAAGTTATTCCACAAAGTGGAACCGGAATAAGCTAGACTAGTTTTGAAGAGAGAGAGAGACAGACAGACAGACAAACAAAAATTGAGAAAAAGATTTTTAAAGGTGAATAACTAAGATTCACGAGTCTTTATACTGGACGGCAAAATACTACGGCTGATTCAGTAACTGTTGTATGCGTCCTACAGACAGTTTCATGCAGGGAAATGGTCCTGCTAAGGCGATTTACGATAAGCCTCTGCCTAACTTCTATAGCGCCGTTATCTTTCAGGGTTGTAGTGATCATTGGAGTCTGCTGAGCCATACTCCTGAGATAAAGACGAGTAAAGAAAGTCTGCATCAGAACGTACTATTTCCTTAGACTTATAGTCCCATGATACTCAATGTGTCTGGAGGGTACTTATACTTGGCCAGAATGGGACCGTAAACCTCCCTCAGTCTATAAGCACGGCGCGGGGAGTGTATACATTAGCCGCAACCCACTGGACATTGAATATGTTATGGTCACAATGAGCTTTTTAGCGTTTCAGTTATGTAGGTCGGTTGGTTAAAATGGTGGCTTGTTCAAGCCCTAGTTGTTTAGGTCGGTCGCTTGGCCTTCAGCTAGCTATATTATCGGTCGGTTGGTTGGTCTTTAGCTTTGTAGCTATGTACGTCGGTTGGTTGTCTGCATTTTGTAGCTATGTAAGTCCATTCATGGGTTGGTCTTTATTTAGCTTTGTAGCTATGTACGTCGGCTGGTTGTCTGCACTTTGTAGCCATGTAAATCCATTCATTAGTTGGTCTTTATTTAGTTTCGTAGCTACTTTCGTCGGCTGGTTGTTTGCACTTTGTAGCCATGTAAGTCCATTCATTGGTTGGTTTTTATTTAGCTTTGTAGCTATGTCCGTCGACTGGTTGTCTGCACTTTGTAGCTATGTAAGTCCATTCATTGGTTGGTTTTTATTTAGCTTTGTAGCGAGGTGAGTGGGTTGGTTGGAGTGGTGGCTCGTTCAAGTCGTAGGGTTGTTTTTGGTCGCTCACTTGGGCTTCATCAGCTTTTTTTAAGCTATGGCGGTCGGTCGGTTGGTCTTTAGCCTTACAGCTGTGTAGGTCCATTGGTTGGTCTTTAGCGTTTTATCGAAGGTCGACAGTCGTAATGGTCTACATTCGTACGTCTTTCAGCTTTTTAGATAACGCTATGTAGTTCGGTTGGGATGGTGACTTGGTGGACCCTGGCGTTAAGCTGTGTGCAAACTAACAGCAAAGTGTATGTATTGAGCGAGCTTTAAGCACATTGTTTGGTACCGCGAGCTCAGCTTCTTTAGGGTCAGATGGAATTACTCCTTGACCCAGAAACTATAACTGTGTGTAGGTCAATGTGGATCTAGTTTTTACGTACCTTTGATAGGTTTTAACTTCAGCAATCTATTTTGTGATTGATAGTTTTCGATGATCGTCTCGCTGTCCGAAAGATTATGTGCACTGGAAACATCTGTAAAAGAGCAGTCGAGCGTTACCATGAAGGAAACCCAGGTACAGCGAGCTCGGGAAACGAAAGGCCTACCGGTTCTCTCATACGCGGGCGCGGTGAAACAAACCGATACTCGTTCTCGGCGACCTAGTATTTCTGCAGCCTAATTCATGAACACGGACTAGGACCTTAGTCTGAAACTAACATACAAGTCTGAGACTAAACTTGCTAATCTGAAATTCATGGACTCTGACTAAGTCTAGTCTGAGACTAATTGCGAGACTAAAGTGCCAAAAAGTTACACCCGCGATTTAGCAGGCGTAAGGGCTTAGTCTGACTTCCAACATGTACATGGCTTACTTGAATAGGCGGAATTTACGAAGAAATCGAACATTCCGTCACCGCACAAATCCTCTAAAGGTCTTTGATGACGATAAAATATAGATTATGCGAAGTTCCGATTTCGCCGACAAGAAATCTTCATGCTGACAGATCTTGTCAAAAATGCCATCGAGTATCAGGCAAAGCGACAAGGATCTCTACCACCACTGCTACAAGTTTTCGTAACAATTCGATTTAACAAACAATTTTTCCTTAAGCATAAGGAAATAATAATAATAATAATAATAATAATAATAATAATAATAATAATAATAATAATAATAATAATAATAATAATAATAATAATAATAATAAATACTTGCATAGATCTATAAACTATAGCATGCCAAATAGCAGGCCTACATTTTAAAAGTAATATTATTATTATTATTATTATTATTAATATTATTATTATTATTATTATTATTATTATTATTATTATTATTATTATTATTATGGTTATTGACGCCTAATCTAAACAAAGCCCAAGTCAAAAATTTACAACTAATCAAAAAGAAAATATACAAAACAAGAAAAGAAGATAATTTTTTCACTAATAACCACCTTCTGCAAAACACACACACACAGACACACACACACACACACATAATCACTTCTATAATAAAGAAAACAAAAAATCAATTAAACTAGTCACTGCGAGAAGCTAAGCACACCAAACATACTCAAAGACAATCAAAATTAAAGACTACAATGCAAGTCTACATGTATCAGTAATCTTATATATTTTAAACTGAACCAATACTAGTTAGAGTAGGGGAGAATGCAGTTTGACTTGTAAACAATAAACATAAAGCCTCAGTCAGTGAGCAAAGTCTACTACAGTACAAGCAAAGCGTGTTACCTAAGTAGGTCAAAATAGATCTGTTACTCTACTCACATCTTGGTATACCCTCAGCTTGGTGCGATCCTGCACCTATTATGTCGGCAATTATATCTTCGAAGGGTAGATATTTTAGTTTTCCTCTCCCTCCAGTCGCTGGAATGTGCTGGCGTTTGGTTATCACTTCCATTTTAAGGTCTTTCCATTTTTTTTCTAATGGACGCGCAATCTCTTGCATTTCCGCGTTTACTGCTGTTGTTATTCTATTCCATATTTCATTTTTTCGTTTATTTGTGACAATATTTTGGCCTACGCTCAGTAGTACCCCTTTTTCATAGTTAACTTCTTCTAACAGCTTGGCAATTTCGTCAGTGGAAAAATTAGTACAGCGCGGTCTCTTGGAAGCGGCCATTTTGTTAGGGACTAAATGCACTTAGTCGCTGACTAGCTATGCTCCCTTTAGTCCCTGTTCATAAATCGCTTGCCTGCGACTAGGTTAGTCTGAGCGTAGTTAGTCGCAGACTAATCTGTAGTCTGGACTTAAATTAGTCCGTGCTCATGAATTAGGCTGCTGGCGTATCCAAAGCTCCTGAAAAAGACACCGAGCTTCGGATTAATGTTTCCAGGCGAGACGAACAGGACAAGACGCAGAAACAGGACCAAAAACATAGAAAAGAACAGCGTGACGTAGACATACCAGAGAAGATGACATCACGGAAAAAACAATGATGTCACTTTCCAAAATGGAGCTCCTATTGTCCAGGTTTACCATGATTCTGTCCTTAGCGGAGTCATCCCACGTAAACTCGGCCACACCACTGGATCCCAGATAAAGAAAATCAAAACGCCTTCTGGGGAACATCTGCTCCGGACAGTTGTATCAGAAACTGACAATGATTCGGTCGCGGACGTCGTGATTCTTCACTGCGGAGTGAATGATATTCGCAACACAACAAAATCAATCAATGTCAGCAATAACTGCTCCTTTGATCAAAGCTGTAAAACACATCCGCAATCACCATCCTAAAACCCATGTTGTGATTAGCAGAATTCAATTCAATTCAATTCAACACATCTTTATTACCACAGGAATGGAATATTGTACAAGTCTCATCACATTATGTTATATAATGGCTGCACACATCAAGACAGTTATATTGAACAATAATAAGACACAGACTAATATAAGAGGTTCAGAAAGCATAGAATCCGTACGCACATCATCCGTACATAATTTAACTATGCATTAATTGAGCGAACGCCTCTTGCAGGTAAAAATATTACAGGTAAGAAATAGGACTAAAGAATAGGCACTATTATTTCAGTCATAAAAGCCTCGCGCAGTTACAACACACTCACGCACTACATTTGCCCACTCATCACTGCAGCCGTGCACTCATCCACACAGAACACATCATAAGCAACTATAACAACAAGATAAAAAATACCAAACAGTCCTTGACAAATAAGGTAATACACTCACACTTACAAACACAATAATTATCAATGGACATGTGGGTAATAGAATAAAATAAAACATACAAGTTTGATTATAAAAGCAATTAATCAGATAAAAATAAATGATGGGGTTATTAATTTGAGGGTGGTGAGGTGTCCTGAGCAGAGCCATCAGCGTTTGTTGGTTGAATTGAAAAGGGTAATTGCAGTAGGGATGAAAGTGGAACTAAAGCGAACTGTTCGGCATTGCATTGTCCTGAGTCGAACCCCGGACGGAAGACACTGGAAGAGGGGGCACAGGGGGTGGGTGGGGTCTTTAATGATGCACATGGCCTTGCTCAGGGCCCTTGTTTGGAACAAATCGCAGAGACGGGGGAGATTTCTGCCTACAATCTTGCTACATGTTCTAGAGATACTGTTAAGAGAATTTTGGTTTTTGAGATTAAGAGACTGATAGAAACAGATGAATGAGAATGTTAACACAGACTCAATGAAAGCAGTATAGCACTGCTGCAAAATTCTTTGCGACACCATCAGTGAACGCAGTTTGTACAACATATACATCCTCTGTCTGCACTTCTTGAACACTGCCTCAGCGTTAGCTGTGAATTGCATCTGTCAGTGATCCTGAACTACTGGCAAGACGAGATCTTTTTAACGCACACATCTTTTCAGAAATCTTGTCACTAAAAGATCACAGAATTACGATTGTAGCTCATGAGAATATGTTTAACAGTTCTATGAGACAAATAGATGGCTTACACCCGAACAGAAAGGGGTCAGCTGTCCTTGCCAGGAACCTAGGACAGAATGTCAGATCGGTTCTCTGGCAACAGCCAAGGCACCCTGGTCGCCTTCGTACCTTTCAGTCACATAAATGGGTAGACTGGCGAGGGCAGGAGATCTCTTCCCACGCAAACAATTGCTGGTATTAACAATTTCTACCCATAGATGAATCACATGTACAAAACTAACTTGGCGAACTAACACATACTGATGAGGATGATTTATAAAATCATGTTGTAAGAGTGGATGCTCAATAATAGTTGGATGTGGGAGAGGGTGTAGTGTACATTGTATTCTAGTGACTTGGCTGTGATATGGATAAGGGAGCTCTAGATCATGTATTCGTCTCTTGCTGTGTACCTAGGTCGGGTCTTTTGGGCATACACTGATCGCACTGTATACTTGTAGATGTCAATAAGGGTGGGTTGCGTGACTCGGGTGCTCCGGCTTTGGGTTGCGGTAGTTGGTTTTGTGCGGTGGGTGTCTACGCGCGGAATCGCCTTTAGTGTCTCTCGGTGATCTGGTCTTGAACTTGACGCTTTGGCATGAGCTCGCCCCTATCTTATTTCACTTGCTTACCTTCTAAACTATACAAGTGCCTTGTCATGGGGTACGGTTGGACTTTGTTTTTCAGGAGGCGCTGGGGGCGATTTTGTTGGGACACTCGCTATTCGAGGCTAGCTCCTGTAGTCCTGGATCGGGGTGTCCGATTCATGAGAATGTTCATAATCATTGCGTGCAAGCCATTTTTGGATTCAACATGGTTCTATATGTACTAGGCGTTATGGTCTAGGCTTTCCTCTGCATTCCATAACAATACAATATGGTAAATAATGTTTATTATGTGCGATTTCGCTTTATGCAGCCTAAAATGTGCTGATCTTCAAATAAGACAATATAATGTTAATCTGTAAAGCGGCACAATTTTTCCTCTTAGCATTACATTAATTTATATAACTGAAATTTCACTTAGATGATTTTGATTGAGTTCAAGTGAGGTTTATAGTTATAGTTCACCTGTTAATTTCACATAACAAATAAATTGTTACATTTTAAATTATAAGGAAGTATGAAAGATAATGTAAGAATATTACAGTGGAACTGCAGGTCAATTTGTGCAAATTTCTTACAACTTGAACATTATATATCCAAAAATACTTACAGTATATTAGCATTGCAATCATTAAATGTTGATGCATACAAGTTACCTATTCTAACATCTTACTACTACCCACCACTTTATACTTGTGGAAAAATAAACAAGTACAGACGGCCGGCCCTCTACATCAGATCTGACTTACAATATAATATTATATATCCTTCGCCAATTTCATCTGATGCTGAAGATGTTTATTCCACAAGTGCAGCAGTTAAAATTAATAATCAGGTAACTCTTAATGTAATGTCTGTTTATTTTCCAAATGGACCTAAGGAAAATAATTCTGACTGGATAAAAAATGTAGATTGGACAAGAAATAAATGGGTAATTCTTGGAGATTTTAATTCTCAATCTCCACTTTGGAATAATGAATCTGATACTGTAAGTAATAACCGAATAGTTGATAATATACTAAATTCTTCTTTAGTATTATTAAATAATGGAAGTATAACCAGAATTCCAGATTTTATTATGCATAAACCTTCAGCAATTGATCTTTCATTAGCCAGTCCTGAGTTAGCTACAAACAGCACGTGGTTTACAGAGGAAGATTCATTAGGCAGTGACCATTTACCTATAGTAATAGCTTTAAATGACACAGCTATTGTTAATGAGTCTAATAATAATTCTGAAGATATAATCCCAAAATTCCAATATACACGTGCTAATTGGGAAACTTTTCAAAATGGTCTTAACGCGTGTGACACCACTAACATAGAGAATGACGATATAGATATATTTTATGCCAACTTTTCAACAGCAATTTTAACAGCAGCTGAAGCAGCAATTCCCAAATGTAAATCACGTAAAATCGGAACTCATAAAGGAAATAGCTGGTGGACTAATGAATGTGCTGAAGCAGTTGCACATAAAAAAGAGCATTTTAAAACATGGTTAAGAAATAAAAATGATGATAATTTTATTGCTATGAAAAAAGCCAAATTACAGTGTAATAAAGTAATAGCTCAGGCAAAAAGAACTTATTGGAATTTATTCTGCGAAAAAGAAGTAACAGAATCAAAAGACTTATATAAGGTGTGGAAAAAGATAAAAGAAATGAAAATCGGGTATACTTTACCTCAGTATCCGATTAAATTAAACAATAACATATTCCCAAATGAACAAGAAAAGGCAGATGCATTTCTTGCTGTTTTTGCCAAGAATAGTTTAACTTCCTCTTTGGACACAACACTTACTAATTATAGAAAATTGGAAGAACTCAAATAAGAATATAAAGACCCTTTACCTAACAATAGTCTCTTTGTCAATGCTGATATAACACTAAATGAATTATTACATACATTGCAATCTTTTGCTAAAAATAAAACTGCAGTTGGCGCTGACGGTATATCCTATCAAATGCTGGTCCATTTGCCTTTAATGTGGAAAATGATATTACTTTCATTTTACCAAAAAGTTTGGCGAAATGAAACTTTTCCTTCTCTCTGGACAAAGTCAGTAGTAGTACCTATTTTAAAAGAAGGCAAACCGAGATCCTGTGTAAATAGTTTTAGACCGATTTCGCTTACAACTCATGTTGGTAAAGTAATGGAAAAAATAATAAATAAACGTCTGTTTCATTATTGTGAAAAGAATGACATTATTCCCGTAAATCAAGCCGGGTTTAGAAAGGGTAGAAATACAAGTGACCATCTTGTTAAATTAACAAATAAAATTAAAAAAACAATTTGCGAGAAGAAAGAATAATTTAGCAACTTTTTTTTATGTTAAAAAGGCTTACGATACAGTATGGACCTCTCGCTTATTACTAAAATTAAAACAAATTGGTATCTCTGGATACATGTTCCAATATATAAAAAACTTTTTGTCCGAAAGATTTATATGCACCAGGATAGGTAAAACATACTCAGAATTTAAGAAAGTCGACATAGGGATTCCGCAAGGCTCAATTATAGCTCCTATATTATTCAATATTTTAATATTTGATCTTCCAAAAGCTTTAACAAAACAAACTAATATTGTACAATATGCAGATGATATTGCAATATGGATTAATACATCACTGAGGAAACATACAAACAAAAGAACTATAAATTATATTCAAAAGTTATATCAAAATGAATTAAATTTACTTTGTAAGTACATGAAAGAAAATGGATTGGAATTATCAAAGGAAAAAACTTACTTGATGTTGTTTAACAATGGTCAGAATCCTAAGTATTTACCAAAATTAGAATTGGAAGGAACTGCATTGAAATATACACAACATATTAAATTCTTAGGAGTATATCTGACTTCAAAACTAAACTGGAGAAGTCATATAGAATACCTAATTACAAAAGCAAGAAAACGATTAAATTTGTTAAAAATAATAAGTTCTCAACCTTGGGGAAATAATTCGAAAACTTTACTTCATTTAGCTATTTCACTGGTAAGATCGATATTGACATATGGACAAGAAGTTTATTTTGCTGCTTCCACGACATACATTAAGAAACTTCAAAGTTTAGATTGTAGAGCAATAAAATTGGCACTTGGAGTTCCAGTTAGTACAAATACAATTAAAAGCTATACAGAAGCAGGAATCTTATCATTAAATGAACAGAGACAATTATCAATCTCCAAATATGTAATTCGAAGTTTATCAGTAAACAATTCAGTATCAGATGATATCTGCATTGACTCTAAAGAATATCCTAAACGCGCTGAAAAAATTCCTTACCTCAAGCCAATTAAGAATTTTGTAAACACAACAATGACTGCATGTAACATTGATATTTCGAATATTCCGATACAACCTTTAATACCTCAAATACCATATTGGGAACATTTATCTGCTAACTTTGATATAGAATATTCTAATATTACTAAAGGGGAAAACAATGTTCTTATAAGTGAAGTGAAAGAACACTTAGAACAATATTATCCCAATCACCTAAAAATATTTACAGATGGATCTGTACTGGAATCATCTAATAGTGGTGCAGGGTTTGTTATACCAGCTTTGAAAGTAGAAAATTCGTACTATACTGGAAAATGATTTTCTATATTTTCCTGTGAATTAGATGCCATATTAAGAGCATTACAATATATTCTTGAAACATCCCTGGATATAGTTAACTTGCTCATTTGTGTCGATTCAAAATCAGTTTTACAATCAATTCAAAACTGGGAATATACTACTAGACCAGATCTAATATTTGAAATTAAGCATATAATACATCAAATTATTAGCAGAGGTACAAATGTTGATTTTTGTTGGGTTCCGTCTCATTCTGGCTTGTACTGGAATGAGCTGTCGGACAAACTTGCCAAAATTGGAGCTAAAAATACAAATTCGATATCAAATTGTAATATTACATTATCTAGGCATGAATTGATTTCATTAGTAGAAAGACATTTTCAAAAATCAGTAAACAAACATAACATTTTATCATGTAGTAGAAATATTTCAAAAATCATATATAAAATGCGTTTGAATTCATGGAGCACAAAATACATTACTGATATTCATTGTATATGTCAGCAACCAATGTCTGCACAACATTTATTATTTGAATGTACACCATTATTACCATTATACAAGGCAAATAATGTCTCGATCAATGAAACCGATAGTATGACAGATATTTTATATAATCATACTCTTATTGAAAAAATTGCTTACATTATCTTACATACTGACATAAAAACATTTTTTGATTAAGTACATAAATATGTGTTTATGTTTATGCATGTGTGTTTGTGTGTATGTCTATGCATATATATGTTTGTGAAAGTCTAATATCATTTTATCAATGAAAAGACTTTAAATAAAAATCTGAATCTGAATCTGAATCTGATAGTTTGCATTCTGCAACGCCTTAAACAGCTCTATGAGTTGGATGTGCGCTCTATTATTAATCATGTTTTGTAAGTTTACAAGTAAAGACGAGTCAACAAATCTTTATTCCACAAAACCAGTGAAAATTGGATGTGCCAGTTTTACGGAAACATGGCAAGAATAGGCTTACTAATCCAGTCAAACCTATCCTATCCTATCCTGTCCTATCCTATCCCATAACTCGGAGGTCGTTAGGGTACCACAGATGATCGTTTAACCAGCGTACTCCATCTTTCCCTGTAATCAGCAACCCTGATGGTTTTACTCAGTGTCAAACCATTCCATTCTCGATTGTTGTCCTCCCACCTCTTTTTCGGTCTCCCTCTTCTTCTACCTCCTTGCACTGTGCCTTGCAGGATGATGTTTGCAAGACCTGATGATCTGGTGACGTGGCCATACCATCGGAGTTTCTGTTTCTTAATCACTGTGAGCAAGTCATCGTGTTGTCCAATGGCTTGTGTGATGGTCTGTCGGACTTCGTCGTTGGTGATGTGCTGGGTATAGGAAATGCCCAGACTTCTTCTGTAGCACCTCATCTCCATGCTTTGTATTCTTCGTTGGAGATCTGCTGTGAGGGTCTGTCACGAATATAGGGGGTTGGGGGGATGAGGATCAGCAATTATTCCCCCGCGCTGTGTTGCCTCCCTTGACTAGGCCAACTTGCGGCGACATTCAGGGAAATAATGCTGGGAGTACTAAAGAATGATAGACAGTCAAAAGGCCAGACGAGAAGAATACAAACTAAACTTGAAGAGAATATGAACAAGGGGGAAGTCGGTGGTTATAATATAATACTAGACAATTTATTAAATAGCTACAGGTCAAGCGTGGGTGGTAGGCTATAGGGCTGAGTCACTGGTGAGAGTCAGTTAGTGTCCAGAGTATCGAGGAGTTATTCAGGTTTAGTTATCTGAGGGTTACTGGGGCGATTGAGGACAGATGTCATCATAAGGCACAGGGGTATCTGGCTGCTTTCGCGTGGTTAGCCAGATGTTCCGAGAATTGTGGTGTGCGCTGGGTGTGCACTTAGCTGCTATAGGTGTGGGCGGTGGTTGCCTCTGGATTCTGGATGGCGATTACGCAAGGGTCCAGTCGGATGGCGTCCGTCTCCCAATCCAGGTCACTAGGTCGAATTCTTGGGTAATCGGGGTTGTGTTGCAAGCGGCCTACGGGGCTGACCGGATGCTGTATCTCTGCTTCTACGCTTCACGGTGTCAACCAGGATATAAGAGTTGCACGCAGAGGGTCTTGAGTCTTCGTAGCAGCCCGGTATAAGGGCCCGTTCTGGAATGAAGTATTGACTCAGTATCAGAGGTGCACACACACTCTGGATGCCGCGCCGGTTAGCGCGCATGCCAGTCAGATTTTCGAATTTGGAAACACCAGCCAAGACTTGACCGGTTTGTTCCAACTGTCCAACAATTTCGACAATGGCTATTGGGCTTGGTGGAGTTTACTGGCGGCCGCTAATAGATAATAGTTTCGGCGCCTGAGATGGGGTGATGGACAGCAGGGGTGGATATATACACAATAGGATCAGGGGAGAAAGCAAAAGGGATAATTACAGGACAATGGGGATTATAGGCAAGGGTGCTTTACTGGGGGACTTTAATCTAAATAACAGGACAACATGGCTTGGGGGATTTATACAAGAGTCTAGGCAGGGGTATATACATGTATAAACACAAGCATGGCATGGACAGCAATCAAAATGCAGATAATGGATACCAGAAGTAAAATGCATATCATAAGCCATACGTCAAGACAAACCACAGACACGGACGTAAATATCTACAAGACATACGAACATGTTGGGCAATCGACGGGTGATGGGAATGCTAAATGATAGGAAATAAGTCTCCACTCTTACCTTGACCAAGGAACGGGTAGGAACACAAGAATATTGACGAGGCTCAGGGGTCGCAACGTAGATGCAGACGTGTCCTCGGCAGGCAGTGTATTTACTCGGGCTGACGGAGTGAGACTGACGCTTGAGTCTCTATTCTGGGGCTTCAAGGGGCTAACCCGAGGGGCGTGGCTTAGGTCTAACGTGCAATGGCAAAACAAAGTATGTTGCGAAAAGCAAGTTTTGAGAAAATCGACTTTTTCTGTTTCCGCAGTATTTTGAGCTATAACCCGCACCTTTTTTGACGTAGATCTGCGGAAAATCACAAAAAAATGTTCCATGCAAAATATTACATACATCACATTTGCAGTTTGAAAGATATTTCGTCTTTTTCTGAAGTTACTTCAATCTCATTTTATTGTGAACACGGGAGGCTTGTTAAAAAAATGGCAAAACGAAGTATAAAATACTCTGTTTTGTCTCTGTATTTCTGACTTGGAACGCTTGCTTAAACATCGGTAAAAGCGAGTGAGTTATACTCTCTTTTACCAAATTATTTGACTTTCCTCAGCTTATTTTAAAAAAAAAGGCAAATGTGGGTGAGTTCTTTCGAACACAAGATTATTGTGGAAATTTATTGCTGCTTACCACAGGCGCCTGACAGCTCTCGTTTTTCTTTTAATAAAAAACTGTACTTGTTAAATTTTAGTTCTAAAACTTAAAACAAATCTTGTTATATTTCATAAATATTGTTATTTATTTTTTATTATTATTATTTAATCGTTCTTATATAGCGCTTTTCCAGCTCAAGAGCTGCTCAAGGCGCTGGCCGATACAGGATGTAACTCAAGCCGCCAGTTGCGCCAACTTGCAGCCTTCGGGCGCATCGTAATAACGCCCCAGACAACTGAGCACAATCCTGGGCAGCCCGGGATGGGGGAGAAGGACCTAGGTGCATGCTGGGTGTGTTCTTGTCACCGGCACTCACCCGTCTAGGACATGAGCGTCAGGATCTATAAAGTCCGTTATGATGGAATGTATGCAACACAGACTAGACCTCGGTGTATACTCCCATCCGAATACATAATTTGGGCTTATATTTCACCGATTTGTAAAATTTTTTACTAATTTAGTCTATTTGACTGTAATAATTATCTTTTTTCACTAACAGTCAAACTCGCAGTTTACATGATTGTGTATAGCCCTATTCATGCAGGCCTGTGCATGTGTAATAAAACAAATGCAGTAAAAATTTTTTAATATAGATTACACGACTTAATTGATCTAATTATTATCTCCACAGAAAAGCGATTTTTCTTTTCTTTCTTTCTAAAACAACATACGCTTTTTTTTTTCGCAAATCAGTTTCGATATTTAGATTTAAACTTTAATGGAAACCTTCTGTCAATTAGTTTTTTTTTTCTTTTGTTTATGTCTGAATTTTATTAGAGAAGGAAGTTGCACATATACTCAGAATGCAATGATTTTTTTTAAAGATGTTATAATCATAACTGAAGAATTCTGATTTGGGTTCTTTTAATCAGCCTGCTGTTGTGCTCTGCAGTTTTAGTTTGTTTTCCTAATTAGTATTGTTTCTGTTTCTCTAATCTATAAGCCTACGTTCTTGTACATTATGTTTCTCTTTGACAAGTTAAGAAATTAAAGTTTTTAATTTTGGTAAATATTTATTCTAAACTGGAGGTCTAGTATAATAATTAATAATAATAATAATAATAATAATAATAATAATAATAATAATAATAATAATAATAATAATAATAATAATAATAATAGCAACAATTTGGCTGTTGTTGATGTTGATGGTGCTTGTGGTTGTAGTAAAATATTAGCAGTAGTAGTAGTAGTAGAAGAAGTATACCAATTTGGCTGTTGATGTTGTTAGATATATATACACATACATATATACATACATACATACATACATACATACATACACACAAACAATCATATATTCTGAGAAAGAAAGACAGAGATGGAGAATTTTTTTAAATACATGTATATTACTGAACACAAAAATTAGTTTGAATAAATATTTTATTAAATGAAAACCAAGACACAAGTTTGTTTGTTTTATTTTTTTCAAATTACTCTCTTCTGCACACTAACGTGCATTTATGTTGGTGTTCCACTTCAACAAAAAAAAAAGAGAAAGGGTGAAAAAAATGCCAGGTTTATGGTATATCTTGAAACAAATTGTTTTGTGTTCAAAGCTGATTTTGCCTGTTTTTAGATTAATTACTAACGCTTATATTGAATGCAATTTACCAATCTGCCCGTTATTAAGACAGTTCACATAGGAGGTTTCAAAGCTGTAAATACTTTATTTTGTTCTCAATAAAATTATTTTGTAAATAAAGTTAACAACGACATTAAAACAAAAGTTTACCTTCCTAATATTTTGGACCTGCATAAATATAATATGAAAAATTAATATCATAAGAAAAAAACCTGTATCGATAGATTTACAATACTGCTTTTTGTCCCTTTACTTCATTTCTTGTTCTTGTGGGAATATTCTTCAATAAAGCAATAACAAAAAAAAATATTTATTTATTTATGTATAATATGTATCTGAATATCACAATCATGAATCCTTCCTTATCAAGAGAACATATATGCAGATTACTTTTACACAGCAACATAGTCTATAACAACAACAAAGACCAATCTATTGTCACGATTTACAGCCAGCATCGAGAAGAGAGTCAAGTTCTTGTTCTGGCTTGAACAATTGTCTACCCAGATGTTAATTGTGTCAGCTGATTCAGAGTACCACTTGATAGCTTGCTCGTACGCACTCGCCACATCAGCAGCCGTTCGAACGTCTATATGATTTGCAAATTGTTGTTATGAAGGTAAGGTGGCAATAAAAAAAAATTTGCACAACTTAATTATTTGTCCATTTGACACCAGTGAAAAAGATCTACTTTCTGTTTCTCGCTTTGGAGATCTGCTACGAGTTGGCGATCTTCGCTCAATGCACTGCTGCACAAACCTTTTTCTATCGTTGTAATCAATCTGCCAGTACTCGCCATGAATTGTTGATCTTGATTCTTCTCTAAAAGTCATCACATTTCTTTCTGCATTTGTAGGATTTATGGATGGGATGTTTATCTGCATCTCTTTTCTTTCTCTCAACTTTTGATCTTAGTTTCTTTTGTTAGCTTTCAGGAACTATAGCATTGATCTCTGAATCTGATTCAAGGCAAAGAAGAACTTCATCTCTGGAAAAACTTTCAGAAGAACTTTCTGAGTAGATGGTTGGACTCCTGTTGGTGGACCTGGTATAATTATGTGAAGAAGCATCTCTTGCATCTCGGATGATATTGCTGAAACAAATTTTAAATGTATCAGAAGACAAGCTAGAGAGAGAGGTAGGGAGGAGAGAGAGAGAGAGAGAGAGAGAGAGAGAGAGAGAGAGAGAGAGATAGAGAGAGAGAGAAAGAGAGAGAGAGAGAGAGAGAGAGAGAGAGAGAGAGAGAGAGAGAGAGAGAGAGAGAGAGAGGGGGAATGCACTTGTTACATTGAAAATGCCATGATTCAGATCTTACACGGGAATACAGGAATTCAGATGTTATTCAACCAAGTGCCTATGTTAATGCACAAGGAAATTAATTGCCCTGAGTTTTGTTGAACAGTCATACAATGAACCAAATATCTGTCACTCTACTACTACTACTACAACTACTACTTCTACTACTATATAAAATACTACTATAAAATATTTTGCACAGTGGTTTAAAACAGTTTCAAAAAATTGCACCTCTTTTAAAAATGTATTCTAGGCAACCAGAAAATGCAATTTTTGTCAAAAGCTGTCGCAGTGGATTAAGCCTGTTTGCAAGTGGACTCCTCAAGTAGTAAAACTGTCTATTTACATCTAGAAGCTCTAGAAGGGGTACATTTCTCATTAGCGTGTTTCCTAAGTGCAGGAAACAGGTAGATTTTCCTTACATTCGAAGAAAGTGAGTTTCATAGCGCAGCGTTATCAAAGCGCACGCTGCGTGCGTCTCATTAACTGAAATGCATTATACATGTAGGCTACAGCCAGAAGCGACTGCACTAATTTTACGAAGTAAATAAAGTAAGGAACAACTACCTCTTCCTAACGTTAGAAAATATGTCCCTGGGCTTAACTGGAATTTGTTATAATAATAGTAATAATAATAATAATAATAATAATAATAATAATAATAATAATAATAATAATAATAATAATGATATCTGGGCAGACCAACCTATAACCCAGATTGCCAAAAATAGATCTAGGCCTAATATTAATGCCACTCATTGCCGCAATAAGCCACTAGGCCTATATTAGTAAACAACTAAATAGAACGATGAACAGTCTTAAAAAGCCTTCAACATCGCCCCTATCAAGTATCAATTAAGCTGCATCTTTCTAAAACCATTACCAGGCACACTTTTCATAAGCTAGATCTAGACGAGGAAAACGAGGAAACTAGGAAGTTAATGTTTTTAGCTACTAAGATTTTGAAGGTAACTAAGGTAAATTCCTAGCTTTTCCTAGCTTTCATCGCCTGTAATCGCAATACAAAATAATACATTGAGCAATTATTTAGGGGCCTAAAGTATAGGCATATTATATTGACAATTGACACTTGGCTTTACGTTGACATTGCTGTGCTAGACACTAATAGTCTACAAACATCAATATTCAAAAAGATGTTAAAAATATATAGAATCGAAACTAATTCATACAAACACGGTAGAGTTGTTTACACGCTGATGCAACTTTTGATGCAAAAACAGTATATCTAAAGCAATGTCAATGGAAATCTAAACATCAGTTCTTTTAATTATACCCGCTTTATCTGAACACTATATACAAGAATATTATAACTCAATGACAAAAAAAAAAAGAATAAACTGCGGCTTACCTTTGTTTCAAGTTATTGAAAACACTTGCAGCACTTGAAAAGTGCGGCTGCTTCTCGCCGCCACTATTCATCGTTTATCGCATCTCATTAAAAGTCAGGACTGTCTGACAAGCCCAGGTAGTAACGGTCTTTTTAATTGGTCAACCAAAAACAAAGCTGGCGCGTGATTGGTAAAAGACATACGTTGTTTTGCCGTTTTGTTCACGCTAGCGAAGAAAACAGTTACTTGAGAGAGTACTATTGAATCACTTCTATTTATAGCGTTGCTCACTTACTTCGTTTTGCCATTTTATTCTAGTACTTAAAAAATATTTAACAAGCACAACATACTAAAATAAAAACTGCAATATCTTCGTCAAAATTTGACATTTTTATTCGGGATTTTTTTTAAAAGATGCGCCTCCTCCTCATCTATTCGGCAGTATCAATAACTCATTTTCGCCCAAAATTGCAGATACTTTGTTTTGCCATTGCACGTTAGAGGTGGCTTGGCCAGCGGGCGAGAAAGTAGAAACTGGACGCGAGCAGCGCCGGGGCTAATCGTCCGCTTGTGACAGGGTACATGTTTCGCATGAGTATAAGAAGATGGAGATGGAGCGCAGCATGCAGCCTTACCTTGGAATGTAGACTGATGGTCCTGTCTTTCCCAATTGCGCTTCAATCTTGCCAGGGCAGCAGTTGTTTGTGCTATCCTGGAGAGGACTTCCTGTTGGGCCCCACTTTTTGATATCATTGCTCCTAAAAATTAAAAAAGTGCACCGTGTTGAGGGATTTGCCTTGGAATGTGATGTCCATGGTATGGCCATGTCACCAAAGCATCAGGCCTTGCAAAGACCATCCTGCAAGGCACGGTGCAAGGAGGCAGAAGAAGAGGGGAGACAGAAAAAGAGGTGGGAAGACAACATTCGAGAATGGACTGGCTTTACACCGCGTAAAGCCATGAGGACTGCTGAGAACAGAGAAAGATGGAATACGCTGGTTAAACGATCATCTGTGGTGCCCCAACGACTTTCGAGTTACGAGACAGGATAGGATAGGATAGGATGTCCTGACTTCCCTTTTGTTGTTCGGGGGCAAATTGGTGTACACTGATTTTGATTAATTCCGAAGTTTCGGACCTGCATGCACTGTATTGAAATACGATTTTAGTTTTAGGGTTGTTTAACAATCACAATAAACACACACCCACACATATACAACAACACACCACATGCACATGCACTCACACACACAAGCGCACACACCATGCACACACACACACACACACACGCACACACACACACACATGTTGTATTTCAGTTAAATTAAAGCCATGTGAGATTGTTTGTGGGTTAAATGTCAGTGGGTCTACGCTTGCGATCTTCGAGTAGTCGTGTGTGCACTTTCGATTTATTTTCAGAATAAAGAAAACGCCTTGTATTAACACATAAAATAAAATATATTTCATTAAAATTATGTTATTTTGGAATATGCAATCAGGTTTGTAACGTTTAGTAATTTTGTTTCGAGCTGAAACGGTTAAGCTGCGAATTGCCCTGAATTAAATGTGTTACCGCAAATACCCATGCTATCATAGCAGTCGAACTACAAGAGATTTCGCACAACGGCTAGACAATTTAAATTTATCTTGATCTATCGCTGTAGTCTCTAATCCGTTGGCAGCTTCTGACTGCTCTATAATTGCTATTTAGACGTCCTCTGTGTTGCTAAACATTATTCAGAGTTTATCGGGCTGGATTTGTTCTTTTACTATAGAGTTTCTGTACCGAAAATGGTAAGCAAACCCCCAGACATTCTCAACTGGGTTTGTGTAGAATGCATAATTATAATAAAAGAGTGTCTTTCAGCATAACAAGATTTTAGTGGAGTTTTAGATAATCAGAACTAAGCCTACCTGCAATGAATAAGATACTGCCTAACTAAGCCTGGTATTGAAAACCATTACTGAAGTGACTGCCTAAGCGGCGGGGGTCCATCCTTTTACTACTAATAAAGCAGGATGAAAAAGATTTTCCTGATCTTTGAGAAGAGTGTTTTGAAGTATGGGAAAAAAAAGTTCAGCGGATTCCAAACACTCATCTTTGGAGGTATATTAGAATTTAGCACACTGCGTAGTCGAGACTCGCGGATTACCTCTCACAAAAAGAGCCGAACGAAGGTAAGCCTCGGCTAGTCTCAGCTACGCAGTGTGCTAGATGAAGTTGCACAGTTTCCTGGTTCAGCTTGTCCCACCATGATACAATAATACACTGTGGAGATTGCCCGACGTGGCCAGGGCCGACGTATCTTATACATTGCATGACACGACAAAGCTGTCCACGTGTTCAGGAGAAATCCTTTGTGGGGCGAACTGCACGTGCTTTGTTTGTGTAAATGGCACTTCTCAGACCCTCCGTTGTTTTCGAGAAGAAAGGGGAGGGCAGAGTTGCGTGATGTAAGGAAACTGTGTCAGGGATCATAATGGTAGGAAGTTGAACATTCTTCTGCTTGGAAGTCTGCTTACACGACGTTTTTCGTGGCTCCGCTCTACACTATTTTGCGTGTCTATATTGTTCCTTAAGTTGACATAAATGTGAAATATCGTTGTATGTGTGCATTATGTGTTATGTAATATTTTTACTCTTTATCACTAATTGTGTCAGTATATTAATCATCATAAAATAATAATAATACTAACTGCTTCAAAATGCAAATCTCGACTTGACTTACAGCTTGAAGCTGTGTAGATCGAAACAGAATTAGATCTAGAAGCAACAGCGGCTATTTTTATGCAAAGATGTTTCACCACAGGTTCTGAAGTCTTTTCTTTCGTCTTTGTAAACTCGTGGGCCTCCTACATACGTACGTAGTATATATACAGTAGTATGTAATTGAGGCCTACGAAAGACGAGACTTCCCAGCCTGTGGTTTCACGTAGTCCTGCAAGCATTCGTTCGTAAAACATCGGATAGTTTAGTTCGACTCGAAGAGCTTCGTTCGACTTCGGTAATTGCCTTTTTTGGCGAATGACTGGAACTAGTTTGGAAAAAACAAGTTCGCGTCCGGGCTAAACATATAAATGTATTAAGATTAGTCACAGGGTGATTACACTAGCCGATCTCCGCAGACAAAGACGAGTGGGTAATAGCATTCCATTGTGCAGAGCCCAGTAACAATAGACCCACCGTCACAACTTCAATTCGGTGAGGTGTTCAGAGCATCCGCCCTATTTTACCAGATCTGCCAAATTTCAATTACAGAATTAATCGTCCTCGGCGCTGGCTGACTTACTAACAAAATGTAGCAATCTCCAGCGATGTAAATTGAAGCGAACTGGCATGATGCACGTGCACGCGCGGTACGTGCGAGTCCAGTAATTGGTACATGGTGCGTGCTGCCTGTTCTTGTCTGAAAAGTGATGGCATTTCTCTTCTCAAGGTATTAGATGTAATTAATTTTAAACTTGGCCTCTTTTCGAGTTCATACAAAGCTATTATTATGCAATAGCTACTCTTTTTTAACGCGTGAAAGCTCCTTTTTAAAAAAATTAAAAAGACTTAAAACATTTTCATCACAAAATCCCATTATTCGAACGCGATCTTGTGATTCCGCTATTAATATTTTTGAGACATAATGTTGTAAAGTGGTGATCATATGATGTTATGTGTTGTTCTTAAGTCTTTCAGGGTGGTTGTTGTAGTGGTAGAAATGGAGATATAATTCTCTCTCTCTCTCTCTCTCTCTCTCTCTCTCTCTCTCTCTCTCTCTCTCTCTCTAGGTTATTTACTATGTTAATTTGTTAAGGGACAGATTGGAAGATTAGACTTCTTATTAGTCTAAAATCTTTATCCCTAATAAAAAAATTGTTTCAAAAGTTTCAAGTTTCTCTCTCTCTCTCTCTCTCTCTCTCTCTCTCTCTCTCTCTCTCTCTCTCTCTCTCTCTCTCTCTCTCTCTCTCTCTCTCTCTCTTGACTCCCGAGGAAAGAAAACTTGGATCTCTAATGTGAGAACTTGTTTGTATGAAAATGGTTTTGGTTTTTTATGGCAAGAACAAGGTGTTGGTTGTGATAAAGTTTTTTTTATAACGTCTGTTCAAACAGCGTTTAGTTGATTGTAGATGGCAAAACGTAACCGCTCATCTGAATGAAAGTGAAGGGATCTCTACTTATAGATCCTTTTTTTACCCACCAAATCAAATTCCCACGTATCTGTTTTGTGATATTAATCGCCATTAAAAATATATTATGAGCAAGTTCCGCTTTGGAGTTTCTGATCTTAGAGTCCATTATTATAGATATAGATATAATCGCCAGCAAGATTTGATTTGTCCATAATGTAATGTTGGAACTGAAGACGAAAAACATATTCTTTTTTGTTGTCCTTTATATGAATGTTTAAGGATGGAATTGTTTCCTAGAAAGTATTATAGAAGGCCTATTACATTTCATATGCATCTACCTTTGTCTTCAACAAACAAACATGAATATCATTAAAAAATGTCTGTATTTATTTGTATAAAGCTTTCAAGGCAAGGGAAATAGCGCTTTCTTGATTATTATGATAATTATTGTGACCATGTAGTTGTTTTAAACAAATTTGTTATAAATTGTGATGTACATTTTGTTTGTTTCACACATCCCTTCCTGATGGGGTGTGCCCTACAGGAATAAAACACGTTTCCACACGCTCGCTCTCTCTCTCTCTCTCTCTCTCTCTCTCTCTCTCTCTCGGGCGTGTGAAGAAGCTGTACTGACTTTTATATAATTAATTTTCGCACGACTTGGATAATTTTAACTGTCAGAATATAGAAAAGAAATCAAATAAAATAAGATGATGAACACTTTTGAATTACATTTCCCGCAAATCTAATTTGACAATGTAGCTGAATTTTTAAAACATATAAATTTTTTCTCACCGCAATAAAGTGGGAAATCCGTCTTGGGAATCACTTTTGCATTAAACGAACCTTTAGTCACAATAAAATACACGAAAACATTAACAAAAGATGAAACAGCTTATTTCGTGGATAGAAAAAAAAACAGCAACGAAAGGAGAGGCGTTAGAAAAAGGATATCTAGTAAACCAAGCAAGAATATAATAATATTTAATTTGTAAAAATTGAGTATTAAGGAAAAGAAGCTATAGAGTTGATTGATGCAATTATTAATATAATTTACCATTAAAAAAAACAATGCGTTTTCCCCCTTTCCGGGTCACTCAGGGTTGAGCTTAATCGTCTGGGCGTCAGACTATGCGCCCAAAGGCTGCAAGAGGGCGCCTCAGACCGCTTGAGCTAGATCTTGTATCGGTCAAGGTCTTGAGCGGCTTTTGGGCTGGAAATGCGCTATATAAGAACAATTAAATTATTTACTTGAATGAAGGCAAAAATCCTAATAACCTCATTTCAGATTTAAAGAATACATTAAGTCTAAAACAAAAACAGGTGATAACAGAACAATTTGATTAAGCGTGTTTTCGATTTAGCTGGCCTACATCTGTCCGTAGGATTAGACCGATATAAAACACGGTGAACTGTAACGTTTTCTCAGGTCTTTATTAACGAGGCTTTGTCCTGCTTATCTGGAAATCTGCTTATTTCCCTTAGTAGTATTTTCAGTAGTTTGTTATTGATGCGTTTAGATTGAATTGTATTGTTAGTTATGATTCATAGTTGTTATCCCCAATCAAGTTATTTTTTCTTCTTTTCCCCACTCAATACCTCCCCCTGCCACCTCTTCCACGCTATCCCGCTGTATAAATAAATAATTTTAATTTTTTTAAAATCTAAAATGTTATAAAATTAATTATTTTGCATGTTTGTGTATATTATTTTAACCATGTCCATGTGCCGTTAATGGGTTTTTTTTTTTTCTGGAATAAATTTGCCTTGCCTTGCCTTAGAACATCCTTCCTAAAACTGCCTTTATTTCGCTTATTATCGAAAAATACGCTGCTTTAAGCAGGGACAATTTGTTTCATCTAAAAATAAATTTTTCAAAATTCCATTCAGTATGGTGGTCTGGGGCTTTTGGATTACTTGATTCCAACTGAAACCTGCACTGTATTAAGAAAAATATGATGTGACATAATCGTAGCGCAAATAATAGGGTAAAAACTATATTCTCCCTTGTGCATTCTATCTTTAGGGCCCAAAATGTAACCGTACTTGTCATAATTTGACATATTCCTATAAAGAATAACTGGGTCACGCTATTTCTCTGGAGACATTTCACTGGCACCCAAAGTTTTACGGTCAGGACCTAGGGCGCAGGATTTTAGTTCGACAGTTAGCTATATCGTTCTTATATAGCGCTATTCCAGCTCACGAGCTGCTCAAGGCGGCGGCTGATACAGGATCCAACTCCAGCCGCCGTAGGCACCTTAGGTTCATTGTCTGACAACTGAGCACTAACCTGGGCAACTGAAAACGGAGAAGAAGAGACCCAGTGCTTTTGGGTGTATTTGTTTAACTGCCACTCCGCCGTCTAGGACACGGGCGTCAGGATCTTTAAACTGTGTGTGCATGCACAGACAAGACCACGGTTTATGCTCTCATCCGCAATAATACGCCCGAGAGCACAGCTAGCTTCCAGAAGCCAGATTAATTCCTGTTTGTGCTGTAGCAGCCTCGAAGTTATTTTATGTGCCCGATTTCATCTGTCTGTGTATTGTGCGATAATATGGTCTCTAGGTAATATCTTCGAAGCCGCTTCAATACTACAGGGAGAGGGATACTGCCAAGCTGTGTCAAATGATAATCTATAGCATTTTGGCAGCTTCACGTTTTCCATTGTCCAAGTGTTACCATGCATCACCATGCTATAATAGTGGTATTGGAGGCAATCAATCTAAACTTTCTAAATTCCAACTTGATTTCTATTCCGACTTCTGTAATAGCGATCTCTTCAGATCGCCGCGCTTTGAGTTCGATTGAAAGAAAAGCGCGTGATAGTCTAGCTTCCTGTTTTATTGTTAATTTTTAACTAGACAGTGGCAAGAATTATAAAAAAATATATTTAACACACACACACACACAAAGAGAGAGAAAGAAAGACAATAAATATGAAAGTGACAACTTTGTAATGGAGGAGAGAGCTGTTGCCAGATGGAGGAGAAGCACAGGTTTGATAGTATTTAGAGTTATTGTCCCCTATACGCACTGTGTCCGGGGACGTTAATCTAACCACTGAAACTGAAACTGATCGAGAGAGCGTCCGAACGTTCGAGCGCGAAACAATTGCAACCAACCAGAACAAACCTCGTCATCACCATCTCACGTCATACAACCATATTTAGGATGGAAGCTTCTCTAGTTACCACTAGAATTATCCATACTAAGCTCTGACGGGGGTTATTTTGTTGCTGGGCTCTGCACAATGGACTACTATTACCTCCTCGTCTTAGTCTATGGGGATAGCTAGTTATCTCCATATGACTTAACTTAATACATTTATTTGTTTAGCTCGGTCTGTGTTTAGGCTGGGGTACAGAGATAGATAGAAAAATGGTAAAATATCACTGTCACACTAGCTTTCACACGGCTATGAATCATATGTAGTCCAGCCACTTAATAACAGTAAAAATCACACATTTATTTCTTCTACTCTATACACGATATTCGAAGTATGAAACTAACTTAAAAGTTCAATTGTCAATGCGAATGGTTAGCTTGCTGATAATCTAGGCAGCTACTTTTTCATCATAGGGCACTGGATACTTTCTGCCTTAATGGTCAGAGTTCTTGAAGAGTGGACTACTGTGGTCCTGTTTATACAGAGTTTTAGTGCACTGTTTCTTGTGGCACTTAACTGCGTGGTTGAAGGGCTGCGTTGAGGTCGCTTCTGGGACAAACTGTGTTGTCGTGGAGTCTTTGACTTTGTGGTTCGTCGGTTGAGCTATCTTCGCACAATGCTGGAGATGCCTCGGCAGCCAACTTTAAGCGTCGACGTGGTTTTGTCTTTTGCTGAGTTGGGCTCACGATATAACGCCTGCTCGTCTGTAACATATGAGACGAAATTCTGCACAACCCTGTATAATAGGTCCGTGCAGAGCGTATCACTGAAGGTTAAAGTAGCCCTCAGTGATAGCTCCACATCTTTTACATAAGCGACGAACATTCTGCTAAGTCTGTGGTCCACTGGAAACTCCACTCTAATTTCCTATACATATATAAATATAAATCGTGGCTAACTATACACATAAAGAAATAATAATATTATAAACATTCTCGGGTACAGACACTGGTCTGCAAGCATACATATAGGTTAAACAACAGTGGTTCCGTATATAATACAACATGGCGTCAAAACTGGTCGTGCTTGCCTCGTGGTCGGATTATCCATGTGGTCAGGCAAAGTCGGACTAACAATTCAATTCTATGCATAGCAAATTCCACAAACATAATTTCAACAATAATATAAATACATCACGATGAAACAGAAGTATGTTCATTTACCTGTTTGACAATGTCAGGCCGTGGCTACTTGATTGAATTCGAATATTCAACAAGTACTGCTGTCTAATCTTCTCAGGAGAGAAATTTCTGCTTGAGTGTACTGTATACTGCTCAGCGTTTCAAACTAGACTGACTCTCTATCTCTTTGCTTGAATCACCCAGAACTGGTTCTATCTAACCTAGCTGTGTTCTCATTGGATGAAAAATCTAAGTGGATGTAAAATTCGAAACTCCATCGTAGGCTGCGATGATGTCACCAACTGTGCTTGCATCAAGCTACAAATGTGTTACGCATGATCACTTCTGTCGTCTGCTACAGACCAACAGTAACGTACTAAGTCTACACTGACTAAACAAGCAAAAGCTCAAAATGTGCTGAGTAAAACTGCTCTTGTTACAGCTTCGATCGATAGTAAACAACCAACTCTAGAAAATTCTCAAATAATATCGACCAACTAAAATTACCAACGTTATACAAAGCTTCTTCTAACAACGCAAAATCAAATCAAAGATAAATACACTCTGTTATTGCATACTTAGGAAAACAAAACAATCGCATCTATCGTGCGCGTCACACACGAACTATCGTGCGCGTTTCAACGTAACAACCACGATAATGCGAATAAGAGATAACTTGGGCGAGAAATGAGTAATTACCGTGATCTTTACGAATCCAATGGGTAATAAGTACGATACATTAGAGGAGATCACACAATCGCAAAAAGTCGTATATTGTAGCAAATACTAATGCATTACTTTGAACAGAAAAATCTTCCCTGCCATTTAGTACAGTAGTTATTTCTTGGTGGTTTACATTAAGAGTATCAATAGTCCGATCTCTAGCAATGTCAAATAATGGACAAAAAGTAGGAAATGTTCAGCAGTCTCTGCTAGGTAGCCACAGTCGCATTGGGGGGTTGCTCCTCAAATGACGTCTAAACAAATCGTAAGTTAAGTCACTCATTCCAAGACGTAATTTGCAATGAACAACCTGCTGGGCTCCTGGACCATGGTAGAAGTGTGGTGGGACTATGGTGTCATTTTTAGATAGGTACCCTTTTAATGCACTAAGTGATTTGTTGGACTGGATACCTTCTGGGAGTTCGTTCCACAGAACAGTGGCTGACGGAATAAAGGACTTTTTGTATAATTCAGTTATACACATAGGTACTTTGCGTTCAAGCGGGCGCCTACGATAGTAGGGGTTGGTATCTGACACAAGTGGGGGAGTTAGATTAAACAGGTGGTCAGGGCATTGGTTATTAATCATTTTTTGAATCAACCTTTCAATCAGGTAAAAAAAAAAGATCGATAAACCAACTTTATTCGACCTCTCTTTAAACCCCCCCCCTCACTTCCCACCCATCCCCCACTCCCCCCCCCCAAAAAAAAAAGAAAAAAAAAGAAAAAAGACGCTATATCAGTTATTTTCCTGCCTCTACACTACATGTTTTTTTTGTGCTAGATGTGTGTATGCTATATATGTTAGAGCGTGTGTAACATATGAACATGTACGTTTTATACTGGTGTTTTGGGGTAAAGCGCGTATATAGCATCCAAAATTATTATTATTATTATTAATAGTAGTAGTAGTAGTAGTAGTAGTAGTAGTAGTAGTAGTAGTAGTGGTAGTAGTAGTAGTAGTAGTAGTAGTGGTAGTACTAGTAGTAGTAGTGTTTTGGGGTAAAGCGCGTATATAGCATCCAAAATTATTATTATTATTATTAATAGTAGTAGTAGTAGTAGTAGTAGTAGTAGTAGTAGTGGTAGTAGTAGTAGTAGTAGTAGTAGTAGTGGTAGTAGTAGTAGTAGTAGTAGTAGTGGTAGTAGTAGTAGTAGTAGTAGTAGTAGTAGTAGTAGTAGTAGTAGTAGTAGTAGTAGTAGTAGTAGTAGTAAAAATGTACTAAAATTATTCACTTTTTTACACTCCTCTTCCTATCCGCCTATCATCCTCTCCCACTAACCCCAATTCCCGACACTCTCCCATAGAACACTCCCCACCCACCACCTCACACCCTATTGAACCCCCCTCTCCTAAACTCCCTTCTCAGACCTCCTCACCATCCCCTCTCCCATTACTGATGGGATATACTGACGTATAGAAAAAAAACGGTAGATCCTACCCTATCCTATCCCATTACTCGAGGGTCGTTGGGGCACCACAGATGATTGTTTAACCAGCGTATTCCATCTTTCTCTGTCCTCAGCAACCCTCGTGGCTTCGCTCAGTGACAAGCCAATATATTCTCGAATGTTGTCCTCCCACCTCTTTTTCTGTCTCCCTCTTCTTCTGCCTCCTTCCACTGTGCCTTGCAGGATGGTCTTTGCAAGGCCTGATGAACTGGTGACGTGGCCATACCATCGGGGTTTCCGTTTTTTCACCACTGTGAGCAGGTCATCGTGTTGTCCAATGGCTTGTGTGATGGTCTGCGGGACTTCGTCGTTGGTGATGTGCTGGGTATAGGAAATACCTAGAAGTGTTCTGTAGCATCTCATCTCCATGCTTTGTATTCTTCGTTGTAGATCTGCCGTGAGATAGATAAATAGCGTAAAAATCTCTATGTGGTCGTAAAGAAGATCCTTGACAAAAGATAGGTCACCATACACTGTAGCTTCAATCATAGGTTTCGTTCAGGGAGGAACCCATTTTGTCTCCGCCTCCTCAGCATATCCTTTAAACATTCACAGTAAGTGTTGTCCCACTGAAAAAAGCTTACAACAAAAATAACTTTCGAAAGTATATTTATTTTTTCAATGAATAAATTCCGTAGTTTTTATGCCTATTAATTGCAACAGCCGCCAATATTCTGGAGCTCAAGTTAGCAGCTAACAAAGCCGTTTAAAGACAGAACGCTTAAAAATAATTGCTTCTAAGGGTTTTCGTTTTATTTTGATAAAACAGACCCTACCCTACCCTACCATACCCTTAACACCAAAAACGCACACTTCCAGCCACGTGGTTCACTCAGAAATAGGGTCAAAGGTCACACGGCTGTACCGTTAATAACAGGGGAAATAACTTCCTGTCAGACCCGAAATGTAAATTCAAACTTGAGCGTTTGGTTTGAGCATCGAAAGCCCGCTGTATCATCATCCTTTAATGTAATAACAATGCGAGTTTTAAGGGTAAACCCGTTGTTGCCAAAAGTAAACAAAGTCTTCGACTTGGGGACTTTTAAGCTGTAATTGTTAACTGATTACCCAATTTCGTACCGAGACGATGCAATCAGTATTGCTGTCTTGCCCGGTTGTGACGTGGCGCTGCGCTTAAGAAATTGAGAAAACGCGTCAATGTCTCGTTAGTAAGGCAGACTCATCACTTGTATCTCCAGTAGTAGAGACAAGGGAGTAGGGTGGGGGAAATGGGTAGAAGAAGAGTGAGAAGAAGTCGGCAAAACGAGTGAGAGAGAAAGAGAGAGTCAAATGTTTAATGTATTTTCTTGCCATAGACCCCTAGCACAGGCTTGGGAAGGGGGAAGGGAGGGGGTATGGGATGGGGGAAAGAGGGGATAGAATCAAGTTATAAAAATTACTAAGAATAATAAGGAAATAACATGAAAAAGCCACAACGACAGTATTTTAAATAACATGACAACAACATAAGCAACAATAAATAATAATAATAATAATAATAATAATAATAATAATAATAATAATAATAATAATAATAATAATAATAATAATAATAACAATAATATTAATTAGCATAATAATCATAATCATCATCATCATCATCATCATCATCATCATCATCATCATCATCATCATCATCATCATCATCATAACAATATCGTAATATTAACAATCATCAGCATTAGCTGTTTCATCACCACCTTACCCCAAATGTCATCCATAAATAAGTTTATCTAAAATTTTAAATAAATAACTGTAATAATAATTTTAACAACAACAGTAGTAGTAGTAGTAGTAGTAGTAGTAGTAGTAGTAGTAGTAGTAGTAGTAGTAGTAGTAGTAGTAGCAGCAGCAGTATAAATAAATAAAAACCTAAACACCTAAACACGCTGTCTTCCATAGGGCTTCCTATAGTATTATTGTTTAGCAATGGAGGCATTTTATATTTATGCGTTTTGTTAATATTTTATAATGACGATTAAATTATATTTTTGTTATTGTAAACGGGAGTTTGATAAGAGTACAGCCTCAGTGCATGGGAAGCCTTTATTGTAAAGTTACCGGCTGGTGGAGTGCCTTCGGTGTTACCATTAGGGCTGTTTCAGCAGATCTTTTTGGTAATAGTTTATAATGATGTTTATATTCTAGTTTGTTTTTGTAAACGGGGGTTCGATACAGCGTATAGGTTCAGCGTCCCCTGCGCGGGATGCCTTTATTGTAAAGTTACCGGCTGGTGGAGTACCTTCAGTGTTACCATTGGAGTTGTTTCAGCAGATATTTTATACGGATCAGGGATGAATCCTCTTTCAACCAAGCTGATTTTGTGGTTCTGATTCGGCTCTTTGTAGTCCGCTGGACCCTGTAAGCAATGAATAACTCACTATCTCAAAATACGCTTTGCTGTTGAAATGGTTTTAATGCACGCCACGCCCACACACACACATACATACACACACAAACACACACACCGAACACACACACATTCCTTCCGTCTCCATCCCCATACCCACGTATCCAATAAGGGGAAAAATAAACACATAAGCCTACAAATGCATCCACACAAATGCATGCAAACATCCTGTAGAGCAATCACTGTTAATCGTAGAAGACACGGACTTCCTACGGTGACGTAAAACGCACCTTTTATTAATGTGCGGGTGCAATGAATCTGCGTAAAACGTAGTGGGTGGTCGTCAGCGGCTGCTCTCTATCTCTGTCTGTGTCTGTCTGTCTGTCTCTATCTCTCGATTTGTTTGTGTCTGTTTTCCCATGTTTTTTTATTTTTATTTTTCATTTTTTATGTTTTGTTTTTGTTTTTGTTGTTGTTTGTTGTTGTTTTCTCTTTTCTATTTATTTTGTCATCACCACTTCCCTTCCCTCTCCCTCCAATTCTCTGACATGGCCTTTTAATGATGTTCCTACTCCGATTCCCTCCACTCCCCCCTCTCAACCTCCCTCCCTTCCCCTTTCCTCTACCTCTTCCGTCCTCACCCCCCCCCTTCCTTTATTTGGCCTTGTTCTTCCTCTAATAACGTCGCTGCCTGCTGTGAGATGTCGCAACATGTCTTTAGAGCTAAAGGGAAGCCAGACGAGCAACTTTTCTACAACAATGTTTCAAAAAACAACCCCCAAATTTATTGTGTTGCAACAGTGGCCTAGTCACACGTGTGTACACGCAGATGCATGAAAGAGGACATGCCAGAAAGGAATTTGAAAGAAATTACCTTCATTTGACGACTAGCGATAGTAATGTTTAGTAAGTGTTTGACTGTCAAACTGGCATCATGGCAGTGAATCAGATTGTACACGTATGTGCATGTGTGATTTGGGCCTTGTCAGATTCAAACCGAACGGGACTCAATCTCGGCGCTATATTTGACGCTTGACTACTTAATTTAGTGCAAGCGCTGGGAGCTAGAGTGTACGCAATGGGCTCTATGCACAAAGGCGTGGCGGCCACGTGCTGCGGGAATAACACGGCGTGCTCGAGTTTGAAAATGGTGAAGTACTGTGCTGCGTTTGGATGCTATAACTTCGACGTAAACCTTTATGCAAAGAAAAGAACATTTCCTTTCATCGATTTCCACTGAAAGATGAAATATTGCCATGACCGCTTTGTTATTCCCGCGCCACGTGACCATGCCGCCGACTTGTGCATGTAGATTTGATTGTCTACCACTGTTTTCGTGTAACAAACATTTTAGAGCAAGTTCTAATGTAATCACGCAACATTTTTTTAAACACGTGCACTTCAGATTTTTCAGACATGATCACACGTGAACCACAGAAAAAAGCTTTAAAATATCTGGTTTCATACATGCTTCGTGATATTTCTAGGCGCGAGTGTGCCGCGTGTGGCTTGACCTTTTGCCCTCTTTGCCGCATGCTGCATTATTGTATCTCTTTGTTTTCTTGTGTGTATGGCTTGGTTCGTTTGATAAATGGCATCGACGATGGTCGCAGAGCAGGGCAAAAGACTGGTATAGATGAGTGAAAGTCCATTTCCATACATTTTTTTCGCTTGTTAATACAGGAAACAAAAAGAGTTCGGATGTAGGCATCATGCAGTGAAAGACGGGTGTCAGTTGAGTACTAGTCCCATTTCCAAATATCTCCTCTTGTTATATAGCAAAACAGGAAAGAGGCCGGGGTAAAAAGAAGGTGAGGGTGAGGAGAGTGTTGGGGAAAAGTGATGGGATGGGGGAGGGGGACGGTAGAAGAAATGGATTCGTCAGTATATGGATGCACGGCTTTCGGCGAGAAGGCCCGATGTTCTCTGCTTCCCGTCTTGTTTGGACGTGTGTGTTCCAAACTTCCGGTTGCTGAATGGCGTACATGTTTTGATAGTGATATTTTGACCTTGTTGACATGTCCGCCAAACGTCGCCCTCAGGGCAGTTGCTGCTATTTCGCCGTAAACTAAAAGAAATAGGTAAAAAAAACAACAACGATAGATTAAATATATACACTACTAAAGTTACAAATGTATCATGAAAATTTCCATGATAAGAAATGACTACAATCTAGATCTCTACCTTGCCTCGCAAGTTTTGGCCTAGGGAAGCACGCTGGCCTCTGGTAGAGCTTTGGCTTGCGGATCTGAAGGTCCCGGGTTCGAGCCCAGGCCGGGGCATTTTTGTTGTGTTCTTGGGAAAGACACTTTACTCCCATTTCCTACTCCTTCGGATGAGAGTATAAACCGAGGTCTAGTCTGTGTCGCATACATTCCATCATAACGGACTTTAATGATCCTGACGCTCATGTCCTAGACGGGTGAGTGCTGGTAACAAGAACACACCCAGCATGCACCTTGTGGACTCATTTTCCTCGAATACGGGGTATCCACAGTATTACGAAGAAGAGGAAGAAGAAGAAGAAGTGACAATGAGTGAATGACACGTCAGTGGCGGTCTCTCCGATGGCGGCTATTTGCACAGTCGAAAACATCAGGTTTCACATTTAAAATAATCGATGAAGAACATTAAATCTAGTACTTACACTACACTTTTCTCCTTCGTTAGTACATAGAAATTTAGAAAGGAAAAAGTATCTACATGCCTCAACAAGGTCATCTAATTGGTCCATGGTTTGTACTTGCGGACATAAGACTTTCTGCAACCGGAAGTATCGAACACAAGGGCAAAACCACGTGACTTGGCTGCGAACTCCCTTAGTCATAGTTTCCATAGTTTGTACTTCCATGAAGAAATATATATATATATACATGCTGGGATCTTCTTCGCTTGTCAGGGGTGGGGAGAGGGTGGAGTTGGGGGGGGGGGGGGAATGGTGGTGAGGAGAGGGATTTTGTAAAAGGAAATTTATACACACACGATGAAATAGCTTCTTCGCTTGTGGTGTAGGAAGCAGGAAGGGGTTGAAGAAAGACAGATATAGGGCTGCACGAAAGGGCAATATGTCAGTGGGTGCGATTTACTGCTGGTTGATTATACAAGCAAACTGCAGGGCTTATTCTTCTACCTACTCCTCTTCCCTTTTTTGTTTCCCTTCTTCTTCAGCCTCCTCCTCATCTTCTTCTCCTCCACTTGTTATAGAGGATGCAACAGAACGGGGGTTAACCAGTTGTAGAAAGATGTACCAAAAAGGGCAATGTATCTACCAGGCTGATTTATTTCTGGTTGGCTATACAAATAAGCCGCAGGGATTCTTCTTCTTCTTCTTCTTCTTCTTCTTCTTCTTCTTCTTCTTCTTCTTCTTCTTCTTCTTCTTCTTCTTCTTCTTCATCATCATCATCATCATCATCATCTTCTTCTTCTTCTTCTTCTTCTTCTTCTTCTTCTTCTTCTTCTTCTTCTTCTTCTTCTTTATCATCATCATGATCATCATCATCATGATCATCATGATCATCATCATCATCATCATCATCATCTTCTTCTTCTTCTTCTTCTTCTTCTTCTTCTTCTTCTTCTTCTTCTTCTTTTTCTTCTTCTTCTTTATCATCATGATCATCATCATGATCATGATCATGATCATCATGATCATGATCATGATCATGATCATCATCATCATCATCATCATCATCATCATCATCATCATCATCATCATCATCATCATCATCTTCTTCTTCTTCTTCTTCTTCTTCTTCTTCTTCTTCTTCTTCTTCATCTTCTTCTTCTTCTTCTTCTTCTTCTTCTTCTTCTTCTTCCCGTGTGTGTAATATTCATGCAATTAAATAATATATTTACCAATATTGGGTTACATTTTTTATGGAACTGTATTAAAAAATGATTGTGGCACTAAGTTACTGGTTCTTTTAAAAAAATTCTTCTTGTTCTTGTTTTTCTTTTTCTTCTTCTTGGTCTTCTTCTTCTTCTTCTTCTTCTTCTTCTTCTTCTTCTTCTTCTTTTCTTCTTCTTCTTCTTCTTCTTCTTCTTCTTCTTCTTCTTCTTCTTCTTCTTCTTCTCCTCCTCCTTCTTTTTTTTCTACTTTTACTACTACTACTACTACTGCTGCTGCTGCTGCTGTTGTTGTTGTTGTTGCTGCTACTAGTACTACTACAACTACTACTACTACTACTACTACTACTACTACTACTACTACTACTACTACTACTACTACTACTACTACTTCTCCTTCTTCTTCTTCTTCTTCTTCTTCTTCTTCTTCTAACTTGAACAAAAACGTTGTGTTATTGCAGAAACTAGTGCAACAGAACTCATATTATTTCATCGTATGGAGAAAAAAAATCAACGAAGCCTTGCTATGATTGGAATGTCAAATAACAAGTATTTAACCTTATTAAAATATTATTTGGAAAAGTAGTCATAACTACAGGAGACATCGTTTCTAATAATTACATTATTATGAAAAATAATAACTCTTACGGAGCTGGATATCAACAAACTCCTCCCTTTCCCATCTTCTTCTCTCTCCCTCCCAGGTTTTCATCTCCTCGCCCACCTACGTCATAAAAATGGAGTAAATTGGATCCCCTATATGCACTTGTCAGAATATTTCTGTGATCTTCAGGAGTTTTCAATATCTCGGGGATTTAAGAAGACCGTAATAGGGTTCTTGTTTTGTAGTTTTATACAGATAATATTTTAGAAAAAAAAGTATTTGTGTAACATAAAAACACTGGGAAACATTGTCTAGCCACAACTTCAGATCTCTTTGCCCTTTCACTCTTTCCAATATTCGCACACCCCTCACTTCTCCCCCCTGATAAACTCGCAACAGTTTCCCTCCCGTCTTTGCTGTTGTCAGAATTCTGCTGTGACGTCCATTTTGATGTTTTAGAGTATTTAAAGAAACCGTTATTTCTTTGTCGTATTACTGCCTACTAGTGATACATATCAATTTAGGGGAAAACAAGCAAAGTCGTAGTTGTTTTTTTTTTGGACCTTGCAGCCACGGCTTGGCCTAACACTTATTACCTCCACTGCCCCTGTGCTCTTTCCGCCCATCACACAAAACACCCACCCGGTACACATTGGTCGAAGGCTGCCAGAAGCATGTTTTACTAGTCGCCTCAACAGGCGATAAAGCATGCTCTCATGCTTCATAGCACTGCTTCCTACACGCTTCAAGCGCTATAGTGACGGAAAAAGCGCAATTTCACTGTAAATATATACAGAATGTTGCTCTACAACATTCCGCTCTTTCCGTCTCAAAAACCCAATTGCCTTGTTGGATTCTTAAATTGCATGAAACCAAGTGAGGACACTATCCGGCGTCAACAAACGGTTCAAAAACATTGTCAAACGGTTCGTAAAAGACAGTTGACCTAGAAACTAATACAGTTTGACCTAGAGGAGACGAAATTGCGCTTTTTCCGTGACTATAGAGCTTGAAGCGTATAGAAAGCAGTGCTCTGAAGCATGGGAGCATGCTTTATGGCCTGTTGAGGCGACTAATAACGCATGCTTCTGGTAGCCTTCAACCAATGTGTATCGGGTGATTTAAGACAAAGCCGTTATAGACATAACATTCTGCTTGTAAACTTACTGCCATATACAAATCAGTTTCGATAATTACATATTTAGGAGGCTTCCAAGTAACGCTCGCTTACCACACAACTCCATATCCCCACCCACCCACTCCCATCCTTGTCCACATCCCTTCCCCATTTCACCCTGCCCGCCTATTTCTTTTAAAAAAAAATTTGCAATTTTCATCCTTTCTCCGCACTTGTCAGATTTCTGCTTGATCCGTTTAAAACGTCAAGCTTGTTGACGCCTGTTGGAAGCTTTGATCTCGATGTTTAAGTAATAGCCTGTGCGCGCAGTTTGACAGAAATCATTTACACTTTCAGATTGAAGGACCCCTCGCGTTCAAAGCTCCCCTTTCGTAAAAAGACGCTGATAAAGTCAAAGGAACAGGATGGGCCTCGTTTCGACTGAACCTGCGGAAGTGACGATAGATAAGGCGTGATAGTGCAGGAATAAAAAAAAGAGCTGTGTGTGAGCGGGGTGTGTTGATGGGGAGAGTGTGGGTAGAATTGAAGGCAGGGTGATCTTTTGTCACACAGCTGGGTATTATGTAGGTTAGGTTGTAATCGTGATGGAAAGATGGAGAGTGGTGGAGTAGGGAAATTAGTGTAATGAGAAATAGAATACTTGCAGAGTTGTAGGGGATGGGAGGTGAAAAGGGGGACGGAGGGCGGAAGGAGATGCATATTGAAGAGTTTGGGTTGTCAGATAATGCTAGATAATGAAGGATGTGTGGCGCAGAGATTTGGCGGTGGTGGAGTGGCCACTGTGAAAATCGTGAAACATGTTTACAGTCACAGTGGTGAAAAAACGGAAGCTCCGATGGTATGGCCACGTCACCAGATCATCAGGTCTTGCAAAGACCATCCTGCAAGGCAAAGTGCAAGGAGGTAGAAGAAGAGGGAGACCGAAAAAGAGGTGGAAGTATAACATTCGAAAATGGACTGGTTTGACACTGAGCGAAACAATCAGGGTTGCTGAGGACAGGAAAAGGTGGAGTACGTTGGTTAAACGAAAGTCTGTGGTGCCCCTACGACCTCCGAGTTACGGGGATAGGATAGGAATAGGATAGGATTTTAAAAAAAATGTTTCGGTTCGTGCATGCGCGCGTGTGTCTGTTTGTGTGCTGTGCTGTGTTGTGTTGTGTTCTTTTGTGTTGTCTTGTGCCGTGTTGTGTTGTTTTGTGTGTGTTTAAGGATGTTGTGTATGTTTGCGAAAAGAGTGTGTGACTTGGACACAGACGCACAGAGAGATAAAGACATTCCATACCGACACAGACAGAGACGGAGACAGAGACAGAGACGGAGACAGAGAGAGAGAGACGGAGAGAGAATGAGGATAACAAGTGGCACTGAAACAGTACTCAACATTAACAGAATTTGTTTATTTCATTTAACGTTTATTCTCCGAAACCCCCGTTGGGGTGCCGGGGGTTTCAGTATAAATTGTATCCCCACTTTCTGGAAATTTAGTGCTTTAAATTCCCACTGTCGCTGTCTTTCTCATTTGCTCTTTCTCATTCCTGCTGTGTTCTATCAATCTGCTATACCAGCGTCTTCTTCGCTAGACCAGTCTCCTACCTTTTTTCTTGAAAACTCTTCCGGGACAAGACTCCTTGTTTGTGTATGAGGTCTGTTGGATCAGCTTGGGAATATTGAACGCTTTCTGCCAGGTGGTCACTAGGGCTTCCTATGATGTTATTATTTAGCAATGTAGGCATTTTATAAGTATGTGTTTTGTTGATAATTTATAATGATGTTTGTATTCTATTTTGTTTTTGTAAACGGGGGTTCGATAATTTGGGGTGAAGCATCAGCCGTCCCCTGCGTGGGATGTCTTTATTGTAAAGTGACTGGCTGGTGGAGAGCTTTCGGTTTTACCACTAGGGTTGTTTCAGCAGATCTTTTATGCGGATCAGGGGTTGTCCGGTCCTGATTTGGCTCCGAAGAGTCCGCTGGACCTAAAGCAATAATAATGTAATTATTATCCGAAGTGATTTTAGGCTAGGAAATTAAAAGGGTAGATAGGGGAATGGGAGAGGATGATGGTGGTAGAGAGAAGGATATTTGCTAGTTGATGTGGAGAGGAGAGAACAATGAAACAAAATGTTTAAAGAAAATTAAAAGAAAATAAAATTTAATTAGACAAACTAAATAATAAAAATTAAGGAAAAATCTAACTGATCTATTGTTTGAATTCGCTAAAAATATAACGTCAAATTAGTGCAATGTTCATATAAAGAAAGTCCAATTAGTGCAATTGTTAGGCATTAACTCAGAATAAATTTTCACTTTCATTAAAAACACACAAATAAAACAACAGCAACAAAAAAACATCCTACAGGACTATACATTATAGATTTTGCGATGGCTATCCTGTATTCACAATTTCTAATTTGAACATTATGACATTACTGTGGAACATACTACGCAAAAGAGAAGATGCCTGCAGTGTGGGCCAAATAAATAGCCTAGTGATGAACTTCCGACAGAGACAGAACAGGAAATGCAAAGAAATCTTGGAAGAAAGAAAGATCTTTTACGATCCCTTTAATTCAATCATCTAAGAAAATCAGTCCAATTTACTATAGTCTATAAACTCTTTACTTTCTCCGGAAGGAATTTCAACCTAACGATCATTTAAATTTAAATCCACTTTGGCGCTAATTGATTGCATCAGATCTTTCTGAAAGAATACAAACTTTTCAATTTACCAAATATTCGTATATGCAGTCGACTGTAGTGATAATGCTAAATAATCTTGACCGGAACATTTAAAGCCATGTAGTTCTTGTTTTTTTCTTCTTTCATTTTTCATGAGGGGATTAGTAGATGTAAGTTTAAATTTGGACTGGTTCATTTGTTTTATTTCCAGCTCTCCGGATTTGTTGCCGCTGCAATACCATATAGTTGTCGTGCCTTTCGTTTGTTTGAGAAGCGACTTCTACATTGGGAGGGGTTCGGATCACCCACTCTTGGGACACTATGTGTATGTTCGCAGTTTAAAACAGCATTTTTGTGTTTGTTTCTGTTATTTTTACCCTGTGGGTTCGGGCACTGAATAGAATAGAGCCAACGTTTCCTGGCGTGTCGTAAGAGGCGACTTACAGGGGTGATGTCAGCACGGCATCACTGGGCGAAAAAGTCTTCTACACAGAAGTCACTGGCCAGGACGGAGGAACCTCATGTTACTACAGGTTCAACGGCCACGTGCTCGGGCCCAAGGCGACCCACACTGTAATCGTGGATATCGGCTGTGGCCAACAGGCTGGAGAGGAATTGGTCCCTGCCAGGTCTTTTTTGCCCAAAACACACTGCATGATGAAAACAACCATTCTCCCCATACCGAAAGATGGAATACGTTGGCTAAACGATCAGCTGTGTTGCCCCTACGACCTCCGAGTTACGGGATAGGATAGGATGGGAAAGGATAGAATAGGATTCTGTTATTTTACAATATTTCTAGGTCTTTCTTCAAGTTTTGTTTTCTCATGCAATAGCTGTATTTTTCCTTTTCCTGACGATAGGGCATCCTGTGGCTGTTGGCCCTTTAGCGGAGGAAAGGGAGGTAACGCAAGGAGATTAACGTTGTGAACCACTTAGTAGCTCTGCTCGCCTCCACTTCCTTGTCTTCTTAACAGGTCCAAAGATTACACACTTCAGCTTCACAGATCCTTTGGAAATTTACAGTGATTTTTAGCCCGCCTGAAAAAATGTAAACGCACAAACGCACGAACTCTTTTAAAAGTACACTTGTACTATTACCTGACAAATTCTTTTTGGTGCCTATTAATAGCTTCAAAGTTGATTCTAAAAATAAAACCGCGGCGAAAGTTTGTATGACAGCCATAGTTATTTGTTTACATAACAAGAAAGAGAAATGCCTAAAATTCAAAATGTAATGGCCGGTTAGCTCAATGATTGCCCATTACATCTTGTTTTTTGTTTGACAATTAACACTGCAATTTCCCAAGTAAAACTCATTGTCTATAAAAGAAATTTTAAAAAACACCATAAACAAACGTCCTTGATATTTTGGCCCTCCAACCGACAATGGGGGACAAAAGTGTTGTGCATGACACACTTGATATACACTTGTCGTCTAAAGGGATCGGACTGGAATTTACTAATAGCTCCCTGGATGTAATCCTTATTAGATACTGTACTCCAGGAAATGAGGGAATGATAGCATTAAAGATCAATTCCACCTTCTCTTGTTGCCGAAAGTTTGCACTTGGGGCCATTATAGACACAGATGACCAGTTGGCTGTGCTCCCTGCTCGTAAGTGTTTCAGCTGGGCTTGCTGGAAATTAAGACTGTGACTGATTTTCCATAGCATAAAAAGACCTCTGAATGAAGTCCTCGGGGAAAAAAACCATCTACATGCGAAGAGTATCCACAATTTGACTGGTTGGCAGCCGGAATAGAAAGGAACGTAATTTTTTGGTTTAAATAGAGAATTTATTGGCTGAACTAGTTCTAAAATCTAAACATAACAGACAGTGACTTCAGTTTCCTGTCGGTCATCTGGGGTCTTTAATGGGCGCTTAATTTTTCACCTACACCTACTCTAATAGCCCACTCAGACGGAGGCTTTTACGGTATGTATCCTCATTTGCTGTCTTACGGTTTCTACCAGCGTCTATGCGACTGACACACCTTTCTTCGGCGATGATGAGGACGACGACGTTGCTGATGATGATGCTAGAGCAGTGGAATGATTGTCAACCAAACGCGAAATGGTCTCGGGCCTGTATATTATTACTATGTCAGTCATCGGTCATTGTTCTCAACTGCCGAGAAAAAGAGGCAGATTGAGAGTAAGGGAGGGAGAGAGAGAGAGAGAGGGAGAGAGAGAGCGGAACGACAAAGAAAGTGTGTGGGTGGGACGTGTTGCATGTGTGCGCACGTGCGTGTGCTCCTTCTCCGTGGGGAGAGAAAAAGGGAGTATTGAGGTCTCCTTATGGGAGCGATTGGATTTAGGAATTGTCTTGATCGATGCAGTTCTTGGCGCGACAGGAAGATGAAACGGTGTGTGAAAGATATGTGAAGACCCAAAATAGGTTGCCTCGATCTACACGACGTCGATGTCATCATTATTGAGTGCAGTCAATTCATCTGTGTGTAATTAGCCTTTAAGGGCATCACAATATTAACTGTAAAAGTCTGTCTTTCATCATGATTCTGCGTTTTGGTTGAAGTTCAAGAGATTCACAAACTAACAGCTAAAGTTTGAATGATCCATTTCTATTTTGACAGGTAGTGATTTCCCCTGTTTAACGATACATCAGTACCATAGCCGTGTGACCTTTGACCCTATTTCTCAGTGAACTACGCGGCTTCAAGAGCGCTTCATTGGTGCGTAGAATAGGTTAGGGTATATTGTTACTCCCTAAAACCTTACCGAGCAACCTTTGTTTTTATTGGCTCTGCTTCTTATCCGCTTTGGTAGCTGCTATATTTAGCTCTAGAGGGGTGACTAGCGGTTGCTATCAATAGGCACACACTACGGAATTTATTGATTTTTTCAGTGTGGCAACACTCACTTTAAATGTTAATAGGACCGATCCAGGGGGCGTGGTTAAAGCGAGTCCCTTAAAGGCAATAGCGAGCGAGGTTTTTTTCTCTTAGTTACTTCAAAAGCAAAGGGTCGTGGGGTCTTGACTAGTCGTGATCAGGCCGGTTCACCTGACACCCTCTATTGGCTTCCAGTCAAGCACAGAATTGACCATAAGGTAATCATTTCTGGACTTGTCAGACGTGATCAGGAGACTTGACAATGATCATTATTTTCCGGAAATTACTCCCTTTCACGTGAAATAAATCCGCCAAGGACACTAATTTAATATCTTGAGGGTCACCGCTGCGCGCTGTAGGAATAACCATCAGCCACTGTATGAAAGCTGTGGGTATTGAACCTTTGTTCACCTAGACTTCAGGCTGCCCTGCAATTGCGGAAGAACAATGAGCGACAAGGGAGATAATTCGGTCAAAGTTCGACCTTACAGTAAATGTGGACTGTGAATAAGAGCGAAAGGGACCTAACTACAGTTCATTTGAGCGACATTTGAACGCAAGATAATCCTGTCCGTTCGACCATATTGTAGCGAAAAGCGACCATTAGAACGATCTAGCCTAGACCCTGAACTTTTTTTTCCTTTCACAATGGCTTCTACTTTGCCTCGCTTTTCATGGAAAGAGAAACTATCGAAATGGTGGGGGGGAAAGCCTAGGTGAATCAAAGCAGTCCTGCGCGCTACGATGTTTATCGTGCGGTGTAGGTGCCGACCAGGTCCAAATATTATCATCTTGTCTGACTCTGGCGTGAGGTAATGGAATGCACAGCGGTAAAGGGAAATAACCTAGACTTTACAGCAAAAAGGAATAAAATAAACATACTTTTCCCGCCAAATGGGAAGTAACCGCGATCATGGCGGTGTGGCTATGGCAATGTTATATGATTGCACGTTATTTGTTACGTGAAAGTTAAAGCACTACGGATTGCTACGATTATTGTGTAGTGCTTGCGTCATACAGACATAGAAACAGGCAGGCTAGGCTGGTCCTCTTTTGGAGACTTGGCTTCAGACCCTGCAATTTAGTCTACCCTTTGCTCAGAAATCCGGAAGCGTGGTCGGCTTGTACCCAGTTTAACCGGAGGAAAAGCAACTATCTAACATAGCTGATTCTGTCATATTTGCTTTTCCATAATGTTGACCTTCGTCGTCTACCAGAATTCAGTGACACTTTTAAGATCTTGTTGTTGTTGTTGTTGTTGTTGTTGTTGTTGTTGTTGTTCTTCTTCTTCTTCTTCTTCTTCTTCTTCTTCTTCTTCTTCTTCTTCTTCTTCTTCTTCTTCTTCGTCGTCGTCGTCTTCGTCGTCAGATGTTTCTTCTTTTTCTGTATCTAGGTCAAGGGGAGAGACTGACAGTGTTTGTTGGCTGAAAATTGAGACTGACATATTACAGTCTGACTCCGTAGGTCAGATTTGCTGTTGAAAAGACGAGGGACCGATTATACGATTAGGATGTAAGAGAATAGGGCTTAGAAGGAAAAGTGTATCTCCAGAGAGGGAGAGAGAGAGAGGGAGAGAGAGAGAGAGAGACAGAGACAGAGAGACAGACAGGCAGACAGACAGAGACAGAGAGAGAAAAGAGAGAGAGAGAGAGAGAGAGAGAGAGAGAGAGAGAGAGAGAGAGAGAGAGGGAGAAAGAAAGAGAGAGAGACTTTTTGGGAGAAAACTTCTTTTTATTAAATTAGCGATAACGAGATTTTATACAAATTAAAAAGTCTAATCTTCCAATCAGTCTTTTAACAAATCAACATAATGCAGATCCTTTAAAATTACATTGGAAATATATTTTTAAAAAAACACTCAATCACATACACCCCGCCCCCCACACACACACCATTATCTTTCTTCGTCATCTTTAAACAATATTTATTAGACCCACCACCTCCACCCCCTATCTTCCATGCCTCACACTTAAAAATAAATAAATAAATAAATTTATTATGTATTATTATTATTATTATTATTATTATTATTATTATTATTATTATTATTATTATTATTGTTATTATTATTATTATTATTATTATTATTATTATTATTATTATTATTATTATTATTATTATTATTGTTGTTGTTGTTGTTGTTGTTGTTGTTGTTGTTATTATTATTATTACAAACTGTGTCATTATTAATTTGTGTAGTGTCATGTGGTGGTTGCCTTCCAAACACCCATCCAAGTATTAACCCCTCCCGACGTTGTTTAACATGAAACATTGCTAGCGTGTGCTCGGTCCACTACAACGCTGCTACACCCCAGTCCTGTTTCCTGCCTGCGCCTTTAGCTAGTGCTTTGAGCTGGTAAAACGCTATACAAAAACTCTTGAACTGAACAGCAAACGACTGTTTCAAAGTATTTCCTGGTACGTTTTGCAAAATACAACGATGGCGATGGTGGCGCGAGCGGGGAGTGTAAAGAGTCGTTTAAATGTTTTAAATAAAAACAACAAGCTTGAGAGAGATATAGATCGAACGAGAAAACAGACTCGAAGCTAAGTGTGAAACAACTTCCTCCCCATAAGATTGGTTTAAATGTACGTTTAAGATTGGAAAAAAGGTTTGATGTTTTGCACCAAGGAAGAAAATAGGAAGATTGGCCAATGGGCAGAGTATTGTCAATTTTCAAGTTTTGTGAAGTGTATGCAAAAAGAGAAAAAGTACTGGCTTTATTATTAGCTTTTGAGTCATTGTTTTCTTAATATGCCTACCTTATCCGTGCGCAATTGATTTATGTTGTGGGTAATGCAATTTTTAAAGGTAAACAGAGTAGTTTTATGCAAGTGAATGTTTCTTTTTTCTGGATAGGATTGTTATTACACTTTTTTTCTCCCCTCACATCTGTTTTATTGTTTGAGGAGTGTGTATCGTTAGCCCCTGGTATATAAATTATATTAAGAGTGATCACTGATGAATTTACAAGATTGGTAACTGTACAGCACCATCTGTAATAATGTCGAACTTAAAGATGCTCGGAACGGAAATGCTCTGAAGCAGACATGCACATCTAAATCTCAACTAGAAATTTAGGTGTGGCTAATCGTACTCTACCCACTTTCCTTGAGTTTGTTTTTCTAGAGAAACAGTAGTGGAAATAAGGATCTCACTTTGTCCACATTGGTCTTTGAATTTAGTTCACTACGTTAACGGTGCCATATATAACAGGGGATCCAATTTGTCTTTCTCCGCCCAGGGAATAACGTTAATTTGCAGTACACACTCCCTCAAAGAAAATGCGGCCTGGGACTTTCATTACCAAGGAACTAAAGTTGATTCTTTTGACTCACATACGCTGACTACGTATTCAGAATGCAACGAAATCCACTTCTTTGCTTAGCTTAATGTCGGTTGACTTTCAGTTTTAGCACCAAACAACAGAATTCCCCATTTGTGTTACCCTAATTCACAACACAATAAAATAGTCCATTTATTTGCTGGTGTACTACTTTCCCCAAAACACGTGAACCCACTTATATATTTATTTTCACCCAAACGCACACAGACAGCGCAAACACATAGTCACATTAGTCACTTACTGTCACACACACACACACACATACACAAGCACTCACACACATACAACCACACACACGCATGCACACACACATATAAACACACATACACACATACTTGCGAAGACCCCATTGTTATGACTGTCATGAAACGCCACATACGTTATTTTGACATTTAGTAATATTTCTTCCCGTTTTTTAAAAGTAATTTTAAGTCTCCTAACGCTAATGCTAAACCCAAACCCTAACCTAACTCTAACGGAACACTCTTTTGACGTCGACATAATGAGGTCCGTCAAAAAAAACGGTAGTAGATTTTCATGAAATTTTCCCAAAAAAACCGCGTCTAAACATAAACACACGCAAAACACTCACACACACACACACACACACACACACACACACACACACACACACACACACACACACACACAACCGTGTAGAATCGCCGTTGTGATGACTTTAATGCAACTCAAAATACGTTACTTTGACATTTTTACAAATTTTTCCTTCTGCACACACACAAACACGTATACACTCAACCGTGTAGACACGCCGTTGTGATGACTTCCATGAAACTCTACATACGTTACTTTCACAATTTTACAAATGTGTCCATTTTTTGAAGCTAACCCTAACCCTAGCTCTAACCCTAACCCAAACCTTAACCACAATCCCAATCCTTAACCTAACCCTAATACAGCCCTAACCCTAACGGAACACTTTTTTGACGTCAAAATAACGAGGTCCGTCAAAAGAAAGTAGGTAGAGGTTCAAGTGTATGTCAGAATAACGGCGTTTCTATCTAGACACACACCCCTTGGGGTCATGAGCAATCTTGCCACTGTAGATTGTTCAAACCTATAAAGGGAACAGTGAAAGCCACAGTTGAAAACCTGTCTTTCCTTTATAGGCAAGACGCTTCACTGCGGCAACAGTACCCCCGTTGGAGTGCCGGGGGTTTTCAGTATAAATAGTATCCCCACTTTATGGAAATTTAGTGCTTTAAATTCCCACTGTCGCTGTCTTCCTCATTTACTCTTTCCTATTCTTGCTCTGTCCTTCACTCTGCTATACTATCTTCTTCTTCGCTAGATCAATGACCTACCTTTTTTCTTGAAAACTCTTCCTGGACAAGACTCCTTGTTTGTGTATGAGGTCTGTTGGATCAGCTTGGGAGTGTTGGACGCTTTCTGCCGGGTGGTCACTAGGGCTTCCTATGAATGTACTATTTAGCACTATAGGCATTTTATATGTATGTGTTTGGTTGATGATTTATAATGATGTTTGTATTCTATTTTGTTTTTGTAACCGGGGTGTTCGCGTAGTTGAGGTCAACCCTCAGCCGTCCCCCGCGTGGGATGTCTTTATTGTAAAGTGACTGGCCGGTGGAGGGCATTCAATTTTCCCACTGGGGTTGTTTCAGCAGATCTTTTATGCGGATCGGGGGTTGTCCGGTCCTGATTTGGCTCGGAAGAGTCCGCTGGACCTAAAGCAACAATAAATCAATCAATCAATCAACCTAGACACACACACACACATACATTCTCTCTCTCTCTCTAGACACACACACACACACACACATACACACACATTCTCTCTCTCTCTGTCTCTCTCTCTCTCTGTCTCTCTATCTCTCTCTCTCTCTCTCTCTCTCTCTCTCTCTCTCTCTCTCTCTCTCTCTCTCTCTCTCTCTCTCTCTCAAGAATTTAGAGGTAGTATTTTGCGGGCCACCATATTGTTGCACGCATAACCTTTCGCAAATCCCCCGTGAGGGTGCCGGGGGTTTCAGTATAAATAGTATCCCCACTTTCTGGAAATTTAGTGCTTTAAATTCCCACCGTCGCTGTCTTTCTCCTTTGTTCTTTCTCGTTCCTACTCTGTTCTATCAATCTACTATACTATCTTCTTCTTCATAGACCAGTCACCTACCTTTTTTCTTGAAAACTCTTCCGGGACAAAACTCCTCATTTGTGTATGAGGTCTGTTGGATCAGCTTGGAAATATTGGACGCTTTCTGCCAGGTGGTCACTGGGGCTTCCTATGATGTTATTATTTGGCAATGTGGGCATTTTATATGTATGTGTTTTGTTGATATTTTATAATGATGTTTATATTCTATTTTGTTTTTGTAAACGGGGGTTCGATAAATTAGAGTATAGCCTCAGCGTCCCCTGCGTGGGATGTCTTTATTGTCAAGTGACCGGCTGGTGAAGTGCCTTCAGTGTTGCCACTAGGGTTGTTTCAGCAGATCTTTTATGCGGATCAGGGGCGAATCCTCTTTCAGCGAAGTTGTGGTCTTGATTTTGTGGTCTTGATTCGGCTACACTGGTCCTGATTTGGCGCGGAAGAGCCCGCTGGACCTAAAGAAAAATTCATGTAATGTAATATAATGTAACCTTTCTCAAGCTTTCCATGGTTTAATTTGCAAGCTGAACTTGTCGCTTTTCATTATTTCTACTTGCACACCCTAACTACTACATATATATTATCCCTTAGCCTGTCAGGTCGTTAGGGAAACACGAGGGATGCTGTCGCGTAGAGTTTCCGCCTCTTCGGTTTTTTCTGTTGCTGTTTGTCAGGATGCGTACCATGTCCAACGCTGTCCACGTTTTAACATTATCTGTCCAGTATTTTTTTCTTTGCCTTCCCCTGTGAAACCCAAATTACGAAGATATTAAACTGAAGAAACTTCTACTTTGGCATCAACGGCTTTATCCTAACATAATTCAATGTATTTCATGCCATTTTTCCTAAGAGACCTAATTCCTAGATCGCATAGGAAATAATTATACCATAGTTTCTAAAAAAAAAAAAAAAACAACAACACAACAACAACAAATAACAACCAACAACACGTTTGAACATGTTATGAAGTTGGTTTGTAACTCCTGACGGCCTTTCAGCGAAATACATGTATAATCTTTTAATCTACCTTTTTTTTTCAAAAAATCTCCTGCAACCCATTTAACTGTCTACTTGTTATGTATAGGGTAAAAAATCCACAAAAATAAACTCACTGGAAGTTGGTCTGAAGAGCACCTTCCTATAAAAGAAACTATTGGTGACTGTTTTAAATAGATAAGCTTACATATGTAGTTTACTTAATAATTTTCTAAGCCCACCATTATGAGTCTCACAAAAAGTTAGCACTTAAAAATGAAAAATTTGCGCTTAGGTTAATAGGTTAGTTTAGGTTGAAGCCAATTTGGAAAGACAGGACCATCAGTCTACATTCCAAGGTAAGGCTGCTGCGCTCCCTTGTCATCTCCATCTTCCTATATGCTTGCGAAACATGGACACTCACAGCAGATCTCCAACTAAGAATACAAAGCATGGAGATGAGGTGCTACAGAAGACTTCTGGGCATTTCCTATACCCAGCACATCACCAACGACGAAGTCCGACAGAGCATCTATGTCGCGAAAATACGCGTCTCTTCTGCCAGTTTTCCTGACAGCAACGGTACATCGTTTGTTTTATTTTTTCGTATTGTTCAAATGACATATTTTGGGTGCCTTTGGATGAAATGCTCAAGACTCTATGTTTTGACGTCGGTGTATACGTCATAGACCGATTGCGTCAGAGCAGAGCACGGAGACATTTTGTCAACAACACCGTTCACGGGCCAACAATCGAAGAAGACTCCTAGATGCGGCATTAACTGTGCAAGGCACACCAGTTGAAGGAAGCCAAGAGGGATACTGAGAAGTACCTGAGGATACTGAATGAATCAGCTTTGGGTGGAAAAGGTCCGCCAACTTTCAACTGGTTCAACTATCCAAGGTCGTCAATCTACTGGGCGTTACCCGTATCAGGAGCCATCTTGGCCGTCACGAACCGTTTGGGTTCTTTCTTCATGCGCCATCGTGGGTACGTGTTTAGCTAAACTGTACTGAGCTAACAGAGGCTAGATAGATAGCTAGACAGGTAAACGTATCAATAATAATTATTCATGCACCATTGTGGGTACGTATTTAGTTAGCCTGTACTGGGCTAGCAGACGCCAGATAGATAGTTCTAAAGATAAAAATTTGTTTATTCCACGTTAGTTAGTTTGTTTTCGTATGAAATAATTATAATTTTTCCATTATTGTTTCTACATTTTTTAGCCTTAGTGCGTTCTAGACCGATTCGTAGATTTCTTAGACGTCATCTAACAGCGTTGATAAATATATGATTGTGTTTAGATTTAGATCTTTTGCAGAGGATCCGGTTTGGAGAGCACTTGGCAGAAGTGTTTGTTTATGTCATTGCATGTAAGGCATGGAAGTGGAAGGATGAAAGTAGGATCATCAGTCATCTCATCTATCATTCATTATCAACTATCGTGTGTTATAAATTATACAACGTTTTTTTAAAGGTTCGACGAACTAGCATTACATCATACTTGTGCTTCATTCTAGAAAAGTCATCCATTCATATTTGGGACATTAGGTCACCACCTGATCGTTTCAGGCGCAAGTCAGTGCAGGCCGGAAGAAGTGGTGCAGGCCAGAAGAATTGATGCAGGCCGGAAGAATCGGTGCAGGCCGGAAGAAACAAGTGCAGACTGAGAGTTGTATAGAAGTCGCCGGGTGACAACTTCAAGATATCCAGAACATCATGGAAAAGCCAGCGACAATGAAGTAACAATATAAAGAAAGACAGCGACACTCCGCGACTGCAAGACAATTTGTGTATATTCTCCAGTCTCGATACTGCAGATAAGTGATTTATCTTATTACAATTTGAACAACAGCTGGAACATCTCTGTCCAAGTACTATACCATCGTATTTGACTATATCATTCTCAGCCCATATCATTCTCAATCATTCATAATTTCATATTTGAGTGAAGAATTTGATTTATATCACTATCATATTCTGAGTGTACACGTCTATGGTGCAAATGCGCGCGTGTTTCTTATCTTTGATGCTATAACTCTATCCTGAATTGCACACACCACCTATTTTATAAAGAATTCGGAGGCAACCACGGCAGGTGGTGCAGCACCCCCTGAAATCACTGCGTATTTCGGGCAAGGGCTGCACAAGGATCCTCCCGTGCGTTGACATACTGGGGGCATCGTTTCCGGGATAGGTGCGTGTGTCGGTTGAGGATACGGTATCAGAACCGAGAATAAGCATCAAGGATTTGACCACGACGTGTGTCTTCAAAATTTAATGCGGGCGGTTGGAGGGAGCCACTATTACAACTGGGTGGACGTACCTTCTGCCATAGTGTAACATCCACTTTTATCGGACGATCTAGCAATAAGACCAAACATGCATTAGCCATAATTTTAGTTTTATTTCGAGCCTGTACAATGTTCGTTTCTTTGGAAAAATATACACAGTAGTAGGTGAGTAACTAGCAGATCTAGGCTTTCCGCAAGGGTTACAGCGGTAAGTCACGTGAGAAGAGGTACGAGGTTACCATCACGATATATGATCTAACACTAGTTACGAGAATCAAACTATACTCGTATTCACATACGTATAGACGTTTTCACCTCTAAGGATAGTGCAGTTAGCAGTTTATTTGAAAGCAACTTGCGTTTGAGATCGTTATAGGTAAGTAACATGCTCATGATAGCGCATGTATGGTAAAGCTATCTGGCACTTGAAAGTAGTTTATTTTCCAAACGAACATCGAAAGCAGTTCATGTGATTGTTGAATCACAACCAGATATTCAAGTAATAATTGTATTACAGCGGGTACCCAATTATTATCACTATGTCGCAAGAACGCGTTAGAACGCGTCAGGGAACGTCACGAACGAACGACCAAGAGGAGATACCAGACTGGAAGGTTCGCATGGAACAGTGGAAAAGCGAGGGGGAGATGTTGGGCCTGACAGGTAAGGACCTTTTAGATTATGTCTCACGGAGTAGGAAAGAAGAAAAAGAAGACGCCGAGCGCCGGAGGAAAGAAGAAGAGGAGAAAGAAGAGCGCCGTAGGAAAGAAGAAAAAGAAGACGCCGAGCGCCGACGAAAAGAAGAAGAGGAGAAAGAAGAGCGCCGACGAAAAGAAGAAGAGGAGAAAGAAGAGCGCCGGAGGAAAGAAGAAGAGGAGAAAGAAGTGCGCCGTAGGAAAGATGAAGAAGAGAGAGAGGAGCGGGAAAGAGAATTTCGCTTACGGGAGGAAAACCAGAAAGCAGAACGGGAGCTTGCGATCAGATTGAAAGAGATGGAGCTAGAAATGCATCGAGAAATTCAATCGACGGCTTCCGCATCCAGAATAAGTAACAACTCTATGAACGGAAGCAGGATTAAAATCAAATTGCCGTTTTATGAGGACAACGACGACCTCGAAACATACCTGAAACAATTTGAGCGAGTAATGAAGGCGGAGAACTGTCAGCAAGAAGACTGGGGAGTTAGGCTAATAGCTCTATTAAAAGGGAAGGCCAGAGAAATCATGACTCAGCTCAGTGATGCCGACGTTTTCGACTACGACACTCTAAAAGAAGAGTTGCTCAAGAGGTTTCAGTTAACCACAGAAGAATACCGTAAGAGATTGAAAGACGCAAGACAGACGTCGACTGAAATGGCCAAGGAATTCATGTTCCGAATCAGGTTGTATAGGAAGCGGTGGTTCGAGCTGTCGAAGAGATCATCAACAGTCAAGGACTGGGAAGACCTGATAGACATGGCACACTTCATTGAAGGCTTACCAGCTGACAAAGCCCGATTTGTCAAGGAACACAAGCCGAGCACTGGCGATGAAGCAGTAGAGGCTGCATCATTATTCGAATCAATCAGGATGTCTGAGACTCCTCGAGTCAGATTCGAAGAGCGCCATCGATCGCTTAGAAGGGACCACCAGCAAGAGGCGAAAAGACACAGATCGCCCAGTGTAGATTCGCGCGACAGCCGCAGTCCAAGCCCTGGAGAACATAATACTGGAAATTCAAGCACATTTAGGGCATCGAGTCAGCGCAGCCGAAGTGGTACCATAGAGTGTTATCGTTGCAGCGGACCACACAAGGCATCAGACTGTCCAACAAGGTCGCAGTCACCAAGGCCACAATCGCCAAGCCGTCACGTACAAGCGCACAGCGTCAAGACTCTAACAGCTTCCAATGCCGCTTGTGCAATACAGACGGGATCGCAATTGTGCGAGAAATGCAGCAGTATTCCGTTTAAACCGGAATGTACCCTCATCGTCGAAGGGACATTAACGGAGGGAATACGTGACACCGGAGCCACTATGACAGTGGTGAAAGCAAACCTGATCCCTGCAGAGAAGTACACTGGGGAGAAAACGAAAATCAAACTCGCTAAAGCGGACCAAGAAATAGAGGTGCCTTTAGCGAAAGTACACTTGGACACACCTTTCTTTATTGGGGAGACTGAAGTGCTTGTTTTGGAGGACACATTGTACCCAGTATTGATTGGAAACTCCACAACTTTGAGAAAGAATGACAACGAAACGATTCCCGTTTATGCAACCAGAGACATTTGTTGCAACGTAGAGACCCGGTGCAGTTCAAGAGGGAAAGCAAACCGAGAGCTCTTGATAGAGGGAAACACTATCGGAGGAGTTACCAGTGCCGAGTTAAGGAAAGCACAGCAAGAGGACGAGACCCTTAACAGTGCGAAGGAAGCAGCCAAAGCACCAAGACCCATCCGTAGAGACAACAAAAGAACATGTAAATATCTTTGGAAGGACGGCATCCTTTATCGAGAGTTTGTTTCGACAGAAGGAACCAAGAAGCAGATCGTGGTACCCAAAAAGTACAGAAACGGTATCATGAAGCTGGCACATGACATGCCAATGAGCGGCCATTTGGGCAACAAGAAAACACGCGACCGCATATGGGCGAATTTCTATTGGCCAGGAATCATCGGAGATGTACAAAGATATTGCGCATCATGTGATGCATGCCAAAGAACAGCGCCAAAAGGAACTACCAGGAAACTTCCCATGGGACGTGTACCACTAGTGGAAGTACCATTCGAAAAGGTAGCCATTGACTTGATCGGACCGTTCACCACGCCATCAGATAGGAAACATCGTTACGTGCTGACGATGGTGGACTATGCAACACGTTACCCAGAGGCAACCCCTTTGAAAACCTGCAAGGCACCCGAAGTTGCCGAAGCCCTATGGACGATGTGGACCAGAGTAGGAGTGCCAAAAGAAATAATAACAGATCAAGGGTCACAGTTCACTGGAGAAGTGATGAAAGATCTACAACGATTGTTGAGTGTCAAGGGAATAACAACGACACCTTACCACGCTCAAGCAAACGGGTTGGTTGAAAGATTCAACGGCACACTAAAGCAGATGATCAGAAAGATGTGTCTGGAGCAGCCTACAGAATGGGACAGACTAATACCTGCCTTGTTGTTTGCATACAGGGAGGTTCCACAGGAGTCCACGTCATTCTCACCGTTTGAATTACTGTACGGGAGAACAGTAAGGGGACCACTACAAATACTCAAAGAGCTGTGGGTGAACACGAATATAGCGCCTGAGACCCGAACAGCCGCGCAATACGTGACTGATTTGAGAAACCGGATCGAGGAAACATGCGCTATTGCCAGGAAACACCTGGAAACGGCGACAGCACGACACGCGCGCCAATTCAACAAAAAAGCCAAGATGAGAGAATTGAGGAGAGGAACAAGAGTTCTGCTACTACTTCCAGAGAAGAACAACAAACTGGAATTGACTTGGAAGGGACCTTTCACAATACAGGAGAAAGTGAACCAATACACCTACAAGGTGGAGATCAACGGTAAGTTGAAAACGTACCACGCCAATCTCCTGAAGGAATATGTGGAAAGAGAACCAGAACCCGCAGTAGCAGTGGTGATGCTTGAAGACGAAATCAGCATCGACGAGAAAGATGAGTCATTGCAAGAATACGTAAATGCTCTGCCATCCATCCCTTTGGGTCGCACTGAGACTCATCAGGATGTTCTCATCAACCCTGAGTTGGAGGCATCTCAGAAAGCTCAGATCGTGGAAATATGCCAAAACCACGAAACAGTGTTAAGCGATCTACCAGGCAAAACGGTTTTGGAGAAATGCCATTTGCGTACTCGCTCTGAAAAACCAGTGCACGTGAAACAATATCCATTACCCCACGCAGCGAGAGACACCGTCCAAAAGGAGGTGCAAGAGATGATCAAACTCGGAGTGATAGAACCAAGCATATCAGCGTACAGCGCGCCCATTGTACTGGTGAAAAAGAAAGATGGTTCAATTCGATTCTGTATTGATTACCGGAAACTAAACAACGAAATCGAATTCGACAGTGAACCCATGCCAGACGTCGATCAGCTCTTTGCGAAACTCAGCAAAGCAAAATATTTTTCGAAACTCGACTTATCTAAAGGATACTGGCAAATTCCAGTCGATGAAAAGGATCGTCACAAGACAGCATTCTCGACACCATACGGTCAATACCAATGGACCACCATGCCATTTGGATTGAAAACAGCAGGGGCAATTTTCACCCGCATGATGAGGAAACTACTACAACCCATGGGCAGAGACGATGTCGACAACTTCATTGACGACATACTAGTCGCATCCGAAACATGGGAGGAGCACTTAGAAGCTCTAGAACAAGTGCTGACAAGACTAGAGCACGCTGGACTCACAGCCAAACCTTCAAAATGCCACCTTGGGTTCCAGGAACTGTCATACCTGGGACATCAAATAGGGAAAGGGAAGATTCAACCAGAAGACGACAAAGTAGGGAAACTGGCAAAAGCAGAAAGACCTACTACAAAGAAAGAAGTACGAGCTTTCCTAGGACTAGCCGGTTACTATCGGAAGTTTGTTCCAAACTTTGCCGAAATCGCTAGCCCACTCACAGATATGACCAAAGCCAAGCAGCCAGACCGAGTGCAGTGGAACGAAACAGCTGAAAAAGCTTTTTCCACATTAAAGAGTCATCTGTGCAGCAAACCCATCATGAGGTTACCCGACAAGGAAAAGGAGTTTGTGCTACGCACAGACGCATCTGACAAAGCCATAGGAGCAATCCTATTGCAGGATCACGGAGAGGGACCGCAACCTGTGGCTTACGCTAGCAGGAAACTGAAGAACGCGGAAAGAAACTATGCCACAGTTGAGAAGGAATGCCTAGCATCCGTCTGGGCCATCAAGAAGTTTGAACCATACTTATATGGGAAGCAATTCATTCTTGAGACGGACCATCAACCACTCCAATACTTGGAGAAGTCAAAAACAGAAAACGGCCGACTGATGAGATGGGCTCTTGCTCTCCAACAATACGACTACAAAGTGAGAATCATCAAAGGGAAAGACAACGTGGGTGCTGACTACTTGAGCCGCTCTTTCACGAACGAGAATTAGCTAAAAACTAGAGTTTTTAGTTTCAGAAGGGACCTATGTCGCGAAAATACGCGTCTCTTCTGCCAGTTTTCCTGACAGCAACGGTACATCGTTTGTTTTATTTTTTCGTATTGTTCAAATGACATATTTTGGGTGCCTTTGGATGAAATGCTCAAGACTCTATGTTTTGACGTCGGTGTATACGTCATAGACCGATTGCGTCAGAGCAGAGCACGGAGACATTTTGTCAACAACACCGTTCACGGGCCAACAATCGAAGAAGACTCCTAGATGCGGCATTAACTGTGCAAGGCACACCAGTTGAAGGAAGCCAAGAGGGATACTGAGAAGTACCTGAGGATACTGAATGAATCAGCTTTGGGTGGAAAAGGTCCGCCAACTTTCAACTGGTTCAACTATCCAAGGTCGTCAATCTACTGGGCGTTACCCGTATCAGGAGCCATCTTGGCCGTCACGAACCGTTTGGGTTCTTTCTTCATGCGCCATCGTGGGTACGTGTTTAGCTAAACTGTACTGAGCTAACAGAGGCTAGATAGATAGCTAGACAGGTAAACGTATCAATAATAATTATTCATGCACCATTGTGGGTACGTATTTAGTTAGCCTGTACTGGGCTAGCAGACGCCAGATAGATAGTTCTAAAGATAAAAATTTGTTTATTCCACGTTAGTTAGTTTGTTTTCGTATGAAATAATTATAATTTTTCCATTATTGTTTCTACATTTTTTAGCCTTAGTGCGTTCTAGACCGATTCGTAGATTTCTTAGACGTCATCTAACAGCGTTGATAAATATATGATTGTGTTTAGATTTAGATCTTTTGCAGAGGATCCGGTTTGGAGAGCACTTGGCAGAAGTGTTTGTTTATGTCATTGCATGTAAGGCATGGAAGTGGAAGGATGAAAGTAGGATCATCAGTCATCTCATCTATCATTCATTATCAACTATCGTGTGTTATAAATTATACAACGTTTTTTTAAAGGTTCGACGAACTAGCATTACATCATACTTGTGCTTCATTCTAGAAAAGTCATCCATTCATATTTGGGACATTAGGTCACCACCTGATCGTTTCAGGCGCAAGTCAGTGCAGGCCGGAAGAAGTGGTGCAGGCCAGAAGAATTGATGCAGGCCGGAAGAATCGGTGCAGGCCGGAAGAAACAAGTGCAGACTGAGAGTTGTATAGAAGTCGCCGGGTGACAACTTCAAGATATCCAGAACATCATGGAAAAGCCAGCGACAATGAAGTAACAATATAAAGAAAGACAGCGACACTCCGCGACTGCAAGACAATTTGTGTATATTCTCCAGTCTCGATACTGCAGATAAGTGATTTATCTTATTACAATTTGAACAACAGCTGGAACATCTCTGTCCAAGTACTATACCATCGTATTTGACTATATCATTCTCAGCCCATATCATTCTCAATCATTCATAATTTCATATTTGAGTGAAGAATTTGATTTATATCACTATCATATTCTGAGTGTACACGTCTATGGTGCAAATGCGCGCGTGTTTCTTATCTTTGATGCTATAACTCTATCCTGAATTGCACACACCACCTATTTTATAAAGAATTCGGAGGCAACCACGGCAGGTGGTGCAGCACCCCCTGAAATCACTGCGTATTTCGGGCAAGGGCTGCACAAGGATCCTCCCGTGCGTTGACAATCACACAAGCCACTGGACAACACGATGACCTGCTCACGGTGGTGAAAAAACGTAAACTCCGATGGTATGGCCACGTCACCAGATCATCAGGTCTTGCAAAGACTATCCTGAAAGGCACAGTGCAAGGAGGTAGAAGAAGAGGGAGACCGAAAAAGAGGTGGGAGGACAACATTCGATATTCGAGAATGGACTGGTTTGACACTGAGCGAAACAATCAGGGTTGCTGAGGACAGGAAAAGATGGAGTACGCTGGTTAAACTATCATCTGTGGTGCCCCAACGACCTCCGAGTTATGGGATAAGATAGATAGATAGGTTAATAACACTATGGGTAGTTGGAATGATTCATGGCATGTTGGAATGATTCATGGCATGTAAACAGTGCCATCTTGCAGCAAACAAACGTTTTGGTTCTCTGACACCGTGTGCCTAGCAAACAATATTGTTGTGCATACCAGACCCCTAAGGTTATGCCTTGAACAGCTCTTTGTTCTTCTATACGCGTTGTAGCACGACTGTCCACTCCTCGATCAAGACCGTAGTATACACTGCGTTTATACAATCTGGAGAGAGGGCTGTACTGAATTCCCTGCCAGAGAAAATAACGAGAAGTTAACAACTTTGCCAACACTTTTCAGTCGTTTGTATGTGTTAGTCCGTACGGTTTACTTCATGGGCCCATTTGAAATTGAATGTTCAAATTACCAGAGCGGGAAATGCGCACGTGTCCGTCAGGATTGGGAAAGTGTGAATGACGGATGGATGTTCTGGACACGCGTCTGCATCGCGGAAATAGATGTGGGATTAATTTTCCCGTCTGCACTACTTCACACAGTTCGTACTCGGTAATTCGTCTGCAGTAACCTGCACACTCGACTGGTCTGTATGCTTGGTAACACCCAAGGTTCGTTAATATGGCGCTGATTCGGAAGGATCCATTCGTCGTCGTACACAGTAACTGGGTGAGATATTCTCGGATCAGTTCTGCCACTCCCTCATTTCTTTTCAAGCGCAATGAGCATAAACCTTATCCATGGATACTTGCGCTAAACAAGACTACGTCATCATCATCATCATCATCATCATCATCATCATCATCATCATCATCATCATCATCATCATCATCATCATTATTATTATCATCATCATCATTATAATCATCATTACCATGATAATCATCAATATAGTTAATTTGCCTCGCTGCAGAAATAGATTTAATGGACTCGAGCTCTGTTTTTACACACAACAAAATAAAATTAATAAGAAAAGCATCGTTTGGGCTGAAGCTCTGCACCTATTCAGGTTAATTTAAATATCACGCCACTAACACAAACACAAAGGTTGAATGCATTATCATCTTACCTTATATTGCATGACATTGTATTGAGTTCTTTCTAAATATCATATTAAGGAAAATACATTGCAAAAATAACATCCAGCTTTTATGTATAAGCTGGCGGCAGGGATAGCTCAGTGGTCAGCGCGCACAACTTGTGTGAGTGCGTCTTGGGCGACGTGTGTTCAAATCCTGACTTCAGCAAACTATTGTGTGATTTCTGGATATTACGGGCCAGCGCCTTGAGAAGCTCTCTGAGCTTGTAAGTGCGCTATATAAGAGGAATCTCTTTGTTTCTTTTTTTCTTAAGCTGACGCATTATCAAAGAGTGTTCCCTTGAAACATAATCTTAGCATAATGGGCCTCGGTCGATTTGTACTTTTCGTGACAGTTCAGTTCAGTATTTTAATTTTTTTTGTACGTATGTTCACTCTAGTTAACATTAGACAACAAAATTAAAATTAATTAAAATAAATAAGAATGGTAACAATATGCCTGGTAATTAATTACCTGGTAATTTGCATTGTTGTCGCATTAAACCTATTTCAAAGTTTTGAATGGTCGGTTTCTCTTTGTTTGAACGTAAACAAACAACTGTCTTGTGCTATGCATAGTTCGCAGCGATGCTATTTTTATAATCAACCTTGATGCTATTAAAACGGACATGGACAAATTGAATGTATCGATTTTGTTAACCTACTTTTAAAAGATGTTATTTCTTGTTTTAGTCATATTTTTTTCCAGTGGGACAACACTCATTGTGAATTTGAAAAGGATTTGTGGTACAAAAATGTTTAAACATTAGTTTCTCTACGCGGTGAGTTATACCGTTTTTAAGATGTAGTCTAATTTTTAAATTAAAAACCCACTTTAAAACTCTTTTGTGTCGATGTCCTTGATAAAAAATCCCTACAGGCCTCAGACGCTAATCCTATTCAGCTAAAGAAAAGCAGTTCACAACTTTAAACTATAGTAAACATGCACTATGCTGCCTTCATACGGCGCGCTCATCAACCGCGGGCGGCTCCAGTTAGATTTTGTATTGGCCAGCGCCTCTCCAGCTGACAAAGGGCTATATAAGAATGATTACAAAAAGGTAATACTGAGCTGCGTCCACAGGCAAGCTGATGTTGATGATGATGACGACGACGATGATGATGATGACGACGGCGATGGCAACGACGACGACGATGATGATATTGATTATGATCATGATGATAATGATGATCATATGATCATGATGATCATGATGATGAAGATGATGATGATGATGATGATGATGATGATGATGATGATGATGATGATGATGATGATGATGATGATGATGATGATGATGATGATGGCGACAATGACGACGATGATCATGATCATGATGATCGATTACAATTTCCCCTTCTACAACTCTTAGGTGTTTAACGTTTGGTGTTATGTAGTCTTGTGTAATAGCTTAAGACCCAACTGCATCTTATAATAATAATAATAATAATAATAATAATAATAATAATAATAATAATAATAATAATAATAATAATAATAATAATAATAATAAATACTAAAACAGCAGCAACAACAACAACTAGAATAATAGGAATAATAAGAATAATTTAATTCATTTAGAAACACGCAGCACCCCTAGTTAAAACTGGAAGTGCAGTACAGTGCCAAGCAAGTTTAGAATTAAAAATAAAATAAAATAAGACATTTAAAGTTAATAACTTGTAAACAGACACAAGAACTTTAAAACTGTCTCCAAGCACGCACTCTTCAAAATTTACAACTAGTGCAGTCAGGAAGATAAAAATCATCCGATCCAATTCCCATGGTGTATATTTAAACACTATTTTTGAAGATGAGTTGTTTATTTGGTCTTGGGCAGCATCTAACAATCAAATACGAATACGAATACGATCACTTTATTATCTCAATCAAAGAGAAATTCACACGTGGTGCCACATATAAATGTTACAAGACGATAAAGGACAGTATAACAACAAACTGTAAAACAGGATAAAAGTATATCAAGAAGACATTACTGAATTAACCATTTAAAACTGTAATCATAAGAAGTTACATGGGGAAAACAAATACCGATTTGCGTTCAGTGTCATAACCATGATAGAAGGTATTGCAACATAACAATTACTGTTGGCAAGCAATAATCGCATCAATATACAACAACGTAAAACTTTTAAATAAATATGTTCATAAAAGAATATAAAAATCGCTAAGCATATAGGCCTACACTAAACGGAAATATAAGATCACAGGGGCACATACCCACTATCTCGTGCGAATTGGACATTAATTATATAAATCATGTCACGCACATTGTCATAATAGAAGCATCATACGTTAAAATTCTTAATCATTTAATAAAGAGATTGCGGTGGGTATAAAACAATTTTTATTGCGTACAGTTTTGAACTTTGGTGTCCTGTAGCGCCTACCCGAGGGCAGGAGATTGAAGTGGTGCGCGAGCACGTGACTGTTGTCTTGAAGTATGCGACGGGCCTTTCTCGCCACTCGCCTTTCATACATCGCTATCATACTCACTTGTTGCACTCCCACAACCTTCCCACACACTCTCACCACTCTGTCCAACACATTCCTGCTGCCCAAAGACAAACTTCCATACCAACATACAAAGGAGAAAGTGAGAATAGAAGAGATGAACGAATCATAAAAGGATAATCATATTTCTTATACTTATCAATAAATCCAATCTATTCTACTCCAATGTCCATTTGTACATAGTCCAATTGTATGTACAGTGCACAGTAAAATGGAGGACGGCTTCTTTTCAGTTTTACTCTATTGGACTTTTTTAACCACCTCAACTATTTTTCCATCCTACAGTACTCTTAATTTAGAGCTCCATTTTCCAAACATTGCCTATTCATGTTGCATTTCCCGGAAAGTTATAGTGTGTATGAGGTCAATCCTTGAGTAATTGGGTGACTAAAACAGTAACTTCCAGTTCGACATTTGTTTTGCTGTATTTTCAGAAATGCAGCTTTGTGATAATATGTACAGAGGTTACCGTAGCTTTGTAAAAGGAATGGCTTGTTCGTGTTTTCAAGTCAAGTCATGCGCAGTGATTGCGACAGTCGAACCATCCATTAGTTATAATATCTAGATTTAGATGTCTATGCCAATGATTGCCGGATCAGGGTAGCGGTTTTTTTTTTAGTGCAATTTATCTATGTAGACCCGATAGGGTGCCCTCATCCTATTAGATTTCAGTTTTTTCCATATTATATTTCAGTTTCTTCCTATTAGATTTATGTTTCTTCTTATTAGATTTGAGTCCCCCGTTGGGGTGCCGGGGGTTTCAGTATAAATAGTATCCCCACTTTCTGGAAATTTAGTGCTTTAAATTCCCACTGTCGCTGTCTTTCTCCTTTGTTCTTTCTCATTCCTGCTCTGTTCTATGAATCTGCTACACTATATTCTTCTTCGCTAGACCAGTCACTTACCTTTGTTCTTGAAAACTCTTCCGGGACAAAACTCCTTATTTGTGTGTGAGGTCTGTTGGATCAGCTTGGGAATATTGGACGCTTTCTGCCAGGTGGTCACTAGGGCTTCCTATGAAGCTGTTATTTAGCAATGTAGGCATTTTATATGTATGTGTTTTGTTGATAATTTATAATGATGTTTGTATTCTATTTTGTTTTTGTAAACGGGGGTTCGATAAATTATAGTATAGCCTCAGCGTGGGATGTCTTTATTGTAAAGTGACTGGCTGGTGGAGTGCCTTCAGTTTTACCACTAGGGTTGTTTCAGCAGATCTTTTATGCAGATCAGGGGTTGTCTGGTCCTGATTAGGCTCGGAAGAGTCCGCTGGACCTAAAGCAATAATCATGTGATGTAATGTAAGTAGATTTGAGTTTCGTCCTATTAGATTTCTGTTTCTTCCTATTAGATTTTATTTTCCTTCTTATTAGATTTCCGTTTCGTCCTATTTTACTTCAATTATATTTAAGTTTCTTCCTATTAGGTTTCTGTTACTTCTTATTAGATTTTAGTTTCGTCCTATTAGATTTCAGTTTCTTCCTATAAGATTTCAGGTTATTGTGTGATCAACCCGTCTTCCTCTATCGATCATCGCTGCATTTGTTAACCCCTTCTTTTCTTCTCTCCAACCCCATCAATAAAGTCATACCGCTGCCTGTACCTGTTATGTCCAACCATTGTGAGACCTAAATCAAAAATCATAACAAGCAAAAGAATCATTGAGAGACATAAATGAGAAATCATAACAAGCAAAAGAATCATTGAGAGACCTAAATCAGAAATCATAACAAGCTAAAGAATCATTGAGAGACCTAAATGAGAAATCATAACAAGCTAAAGAATAATTATGAGACCTAAATCAGAAATCATAACAAGCTAAAGAATCATTGAGAGACCTAAATGAGAAATCATAACAAGCTAAAGGATCATTGAGAGACCTAAATGAGAAATCATAACAAGCTAAAGAATAATTATGAGACCTAAATGAGAAATCATAACAAGCTAAAGAATCATTGAGAGACCTAAATGAGAAATCATAGCTAAAGAATTATTATGAGACCTAAATCAGAAATCATAACAAGCTAAAGAATCATTGAGAGACCTAAATGAGAAATCATAACAAGCTAAAGAGTAATTATGAGACCTAAATCAGAAATCATAAGCTAAAGAATCATTGAGAGACCTAAATGAGAAATCATAACAAGCTAAAGAATCATTGAGAGACCTAAATGAGAAATCATAACAAGCTAAAGAATAATTATGAGACCTAAATGAGAAATCATAACAAGCTAAAGAATCATTGAGAGACCTTAATGAGAAATCAAAACAAGCTAAAGAATAATTATGAGACCTAAATCAGAAATCATAACAAGCTAAAGAATCATTGAGAGACCTAAATCAGAAATCATAACAAGCTAAAGAATCACCGAGAGACCTAAATGAGAGATCATAACAAGCTAAAGAATAATTATGAGACCTAAATCAGAAATCATAACAAGCTAAAGAATCATTGAGAGACCTAAATGAGAAATCATAACAAGCTAAAGAATAATTATGAGACCTAAATCAGAAATCATAACAGGCTAAAGAATAATTATGAGACCTAAATCAGAAATCATAACAAGCTAAAGAATCATAGAGAGACCTAAATCAGAAATCATAACAAGCTAAAGTAAAAACGATAAAGCTCTATCGCCGCATAATATTCAAGAGCAAAAGGTGAACACAGGTTAAAAGGGCTGATTTATTTTTGGCACAATGGCTATCGATTTGTTAATGTTCGTTTCATTCTTCGTTGTCCTTCTCTTCCTTTTTTCCCCTAATCAATACCATCACCATCGTCATAGTCATCGTTATCATCATCGTCGTCATCATCATCATCATCATCATCGTCATCATCATCATCTTCGTCATCCTCGTCATCGTCATCATCATCATTATCACTGTGACGGTGGGTCTATTGGTGCTGGGCTCTGCACAATGGAATGCTATTACCCAATCGTCTTTCGTCTGTGGGAATCGGCTAGTTCATCTACCGGTGACTAATCTTAATACATTTCTATGTTTAGCTCGGTCTGTGTTAGGCTGGGGTTACAGAGATAGGGAGACAAGGGTAAAAGATTCACTGACACACTAGCTCTCACAAGGCTATGAAACACAGGTAGTCCAGCCACTTGTTAACAGTAAATATCACACATTTATTTCCTCTACTCTATACAAAATCTTCTAATCACTATACTAACTTAAATGTCCAAATAGCACATCGAATAGTTTGCTCCCTGATAGTTCTATGCAACTACTGTTTCACCATTATTCTAATGGTGCGTTCTGTCCAACTTTTCAGTTTTCTGGAAGAGTGGACTATTGATGTCCTTCTATAGCAGTTTTAGTGCACGGTTTCTATGGACTTAACTCTCTTGTAGATGAGCGGTGTTGTGGTGGTGTCTTCTCCTGGTTGGCAGACTGGTGGGCTATCGTAGCTCAGTGCTGGACACTCCAGTGCAGGCCAAATGTCAGTGTGGACTCGTAATGGTCTTTCTTCTGCTTTGAAACAACGATGCCTGCTCGTCTGCAAAATATGAGACGAATTTCTGTAACACCGGGTTCACTAAGGTTGGCCAGAGCGTCTCACTGCTGGCAGAAACAGCCCTCAGTGATAGCTACACACACACACACACACACACACACACACACACATATATATATATATATATATATATATATATATATATATATATATATATATATATATATATATATATATATATATATATATATATATATACATTCTGCTAAGTCCGTGGTCCACTGGAATCTCCACTCTTATACATATATATATAGATATATATCATGGCTAAACTAAACACATAGAGAAGTGATTAATACTATACACATTCTCCGGTACAGCCACTGGCCTGCAAGAATACACATAGGCTAAAGAACAGTTGGTTCGTAGGGGATACTTCATGGTGGCGAGCTGGTCGCGTGTCCGCCATGTGGTCAAGCAAAGTTTGACTAACATTCACAATTCTAAACATGGCAAAACTTTACAAACATAATACAGCAATAATATCAATACATCGCGGTAAAACAAAAGATAGATCACTTACCTTTTTGACAATGTCAGGCTGTGGCTAACAAGGTTGAATTGAATTTCACCAGTCCCTGCTTTAGTCTTCAGGTAGAGAGATCTTTCAGAGCTTAGCTCCTTCTGCTATGTGGTTCAAACAAAGAATGACTCTCTAGCCCTGTGGTCAGCCGGAAGCCCGGGAAATCTAGACTACAAGAGGCTTACTCTGGCGTGGGTGGGTGTTACTGGCTATACGTCAACAGACTGAGGTCACTGTCTAACTGAGCAAGCGTCAGCGTACATATACTTAGCCCACATTTGACTTGCGTCGTCTGCTGTATGTCGACTTTAATTTACACAGGCTGACTTATTTAAGGCGAAAAGCTGTAGTGCTGTGTTAAACTGGTCCTCTTATGACAATCACCATCTTCTTCTTGTTCTTGTTCTTCTTGTTCTTCTTCTTCAAGTACAAATCTGCTGATTAGGGAAACGTGGTTTTAAAAAATATTTCGCGAGCAATAAAACAGCTATCCATTGAGAACAGACTGTTTGTTTATATTTTCTATAGAAGAAGAAGAAGAAGAAGAAGAAGAAGATGGTGGTGATGATGATGATGATGATGATGACGATGATGATGACAAACATTACGACGACGACGAAGAAGAAGAAGAACAACAACAACAACTACAAGTGAGGAAGCGTCTCCTCCTCCACCTCCTTTTTTTTTCTATCGCTTCCTTTCTCTTTTCATTTCTTTTCGTCGCCTCCTCTTCCTTCTCCTTCTTCAAAGCAGCTTCCTGATTTGTTTCTGTTCTTACTCTTTGCCCTCCCTCTGAATAATCGATCATTAAACGTTGCACGTTGTTACCATTACCCTTTAAGAGCGTTTATCGGCCGGCGAATTCAAGATTCAATAACACTTTACTATCTTAGAACGAGAGATTAAGACATGCTTTTCTGACATAGTTAAAACAACAACAACAACCACAACTACTACTACTACTACTACTACTACTACTACTACTACTACTACTACTACTATTACTACTACTACTACTACTACTAAGCTTACTACCACTACCACCACTACTACGCCCCGTACATCAAGCATAGTGAGGTGGGGTGCTTACCTATATGGTGTATGTTTATTCAGGTGTATCTGTATAAGTTTGTGAAAGTAGTTGTATCAATGAAAAGATTGTTTTAAAAGCTAAAACTAAATGAAGAGTGCTAGCTCCAAATTATAAAGCATTTACTCTTTTCAAACGACTTATTACTTTTCCCCACCATGTCAGTTTTTATAACTTCACTATGGTCATTCTCTGTTTCACAGGTTCGTGGCCATCGTGTTCCCCATCAAGGCGCACGTGGTGTGCACGCGACGCAAGGTGCTGTACGTCATCGCGGTCATCTGGCCTCTGGCTCTGCTGTGTGGACTGCCCACCGCCGTCTTCAACCAACTCACTTCCCCACCTTCCAACACCCAAGTGGTCGCCTGCCTTATCGTCTTTCCCCAGCCCCACCAGTGGGAGTACAGGATGGTGTTCAACATGCTGGAGTCGCTGGCGTTCTACTTTATCCCCCTGGTTGTGCAGGTGGCCTTGTATACCGTGGTCGCTCGCAGGCTGTACGCCAGTATGGAGGAGCTTCATACACGATTCCAGGTGATATTTATCATTCTAAATTCGTCCCACTATCCAATAAGCCGGATTCCACTAAACAGACGACCTTGGCTTGGATGGCTGAGTGTCATGAGATGTTACCCAGTACAGTATGGGTGTAGTAGGCGTATGCCCTCGACTACCTCTGACGCTCAGATTGTGGTCCGCGTCACTTTGGGTCCCTCTGCCTGTACAACCTTAGAAAACAGTCCGACAGCGTCACTTTGGGTCCGTCTGCCTGTATAACCTTAGAAACAGTCCGACAGCGTCACTTTGGGTCCGTCTGCCTGTATAACCTTAGAAACAGTCCGACAGCGTCACTTTGGGTCCGTCTGCCTGAATAACCTTAGAAACAGTCCGACAGCGTCACTTTAGGACCGTCCGCCTGTATAACCTTAGAAAACAGTCCGCCAGCGTCACTTTGGGTCCGTCTGCCTGTATAACCTTAGAAACAGTCCGACAGCGTCACTTTAGGACCGTCCGCCTGTATAACCTTAGAAAACAGTCCGCCAGCGTCACTTTGGGTCCGTCTGCCTGTATAACCTTAGAAACAGTCCGACAGCGTCACTTTGGGGCCGTCTGCCTGTATAACCTTAGAAACAGTCCGACAGCGGCACTTTGGGGCCATCTGCCTGTATGACCTTAGAAAACAGTCCGCCAGCGGCACTTTGGGGACGTCTGCCTGTATAACCTTAGAAAACAGTCCGACAGCAGCCAAAAAAAAGTCTGCTTGTAAAGCGCACATTTCCATGCTACGAGAACATGCTCATTATTTTTGTTTTAAGTTTACTTATTTTTCACCAAAGGGACATGAACAGGCCGGGTCCATTTGTGTCGCGCATACCTCTATGCCATAAGGGCATGCCCAATGTAAATGTAAATCCATAGTGCACAATTCCATGCAGCAAGGACATTCTCAGTGCGCTTGCAAAGTAGTAGACTTGCCGCCCTAAGATTTTCTGTTCAGTTCGCTACAGTTCGATATCATTCAGTTCATCAGTTTTACTTTTGTCCCAGTTGAAATGTTGGTCACTATCAAGTAATGTTACAAAATTATGTTTTATATAATGCACTTACCAACTCAAAGTTCTGCTCTAGGCAATCAGCTCCGCTATTTTACTATCAACAGCTGATTCACAATCCAAGTTAGGTTCAACTATATCCAGGCAAGTTTCAGTCTCTCTCCCTCCCTTTCTCTGTCTGTCCCTCTCTCTGTCTCTGTATGTCTTTCTCTCTTTCTGTCTCTTCCCACACACCAGCCACCTCACCCCACCCGCTCTCTCTCTCTCTGTCTGTCTGTCTCTGTCTCTGTCCCTTCTTCCCCCCCTCCCTCCCATCCCAATTCGCACCCTTGTTTCCGCTGCATGGTCAGATGGTCAGATAGATATTTGCTGGATTTCGAATTAGGACCAACGAGACGATAAGAAAACAAATTAGGAAAGTTGTCCATGCCCTGCAGTTTTGTTTGTGTGTTACTCCATTATATAATCTGCTTTTCCTAAGAATCGCATGCAAAGAGTTCTTAACGTCGATTTCACGAAAGTGAACCATACTTCACAAATTCCCGCAAGCGCAAGCGTTTTTTTTTGTTTTTTTTGCCGTGAATTTATTATTGTAGTTAGTAGTGCATTATTGCATTTATTTTATTTTATTATATTAATTTCGTTTCTTTTCTTATTTTTAAAATATATTTTATTTTATTTTATTTATTTTTTCTTATGTACGCTGTATTGCCCTCCATTATAAAAAAAAATTTTAAAAACACTGTGCAATAGGGTAGAAGGGAGGCAACCTAAAACTCATAATAATACTTTTATTGATAAAAAGTTTTCGAAGCGTCTTATTTTATTTTTTGAAAATAACATCATATTTGTGAAGTTAGGTAATTTAAAATAATACGAATTAACTCGTGCGAATAATAGCAACTGAGCAAAGCAACAAAACCAAAATAAACATTTTAAATATATGGGTCTTAAATCAACAAGCGTATGTAGTGCAAACGATGTTTGTTTGTTTTTTTAAAGCATACTTTTGTGGTGGTGTTACGAGTTCTTACTGTTTCCTGCTGTGTTTTTCCTTTTTGTTGTTTTTTTCGTCGTCCCCAATGTTTTTTTTTTTTTGTTTTTTTTTGAAATGTGTAACTTTTTAATGGTACATTGTATGAACTGGGTACCATTTGTTTTTTTTTCCTTTTTCCTAAACAGCTCTAACCAGACTACAAAATAAAGATTCTGCGGAGGACGCCAGAGGCATGACGCATGGTTTTGATCCTCGGTTAAACGAGAAATTAGGCGTGAAACATGCAGCGGCGTTTGGAATGCTATTACCCAGTAGCCTTGGGTAGATCAAGGTGGAGGGGATATAGAACACAGCAGATTCAAACAGTTCTCTATGCATGCATTTCGCCAAAAACGCTTCGTCAGGTTAGCTACAAGCCAACTCCTATAGGTCATAATTCTTCCTTGTGCTCAATGCCATGATGATGTGTTTGCAGATGAGGTCAGGGGACTCTTCCGCCAGCGTCGCCCTCAACGGAGGATCGGAATGCAGGAACGGGGGGTGGGTAAGCGGGACCAACGGGGCTGGGGGAGGAGAGGCGAGAGGCAGTGACCGAGCGGTGGAGACGATCCGGGCGAGGAAAGGGGTGGTGAAGATGCTGGTGGCTAGCGTGGTGGTGTACACGGTCAGCTACAGCCCCGTGCAAGCCCATACTCTCTACACCGTCATCACAGGGAGGGAACCCCACCTCAGCTGGACCTTCTTCGTCCTGGTCATCGCCCTCACCCACATCAACTCCGCCGCCAACCCGGTCCTGTATTCCATCTTCTCGCAGAACTTTCGCCGCAACTTCAAGCGTTGCCTGTGCTACATCTGCTACATCAAGGACCGGCACGAGTACAGGCGCACGCGCTTCGATTCTTTCGACTCCCGCGGCATCTCCCGGCGAGTCAGCACCACCAGAACCACTGTATCGCGAGTATAGAGCTTAAATTATAGACAATACTTATTTGAAATGTGTAGACATATTCTACTGTGCTCACGCATAACACAGCCATCAAGCACCCCCAGACCAACTGTATCGCAAGTATACACTCTATGACTCAGTCGTGGGCCTATAAGGACTCGTGACGCCGACATTAGAAAGTCAGTTTCACCAAACTGTCTCTCAGGAAGCACTGAATCGGAAGTGTTGATCATGGCTTATATTTCAGCGGCATGACTACGAAGTCCTCCATGCTGCATTGTGTCCCTTGCAAGTATAATTATTATGGCCTGTACAATTAGGCCTCTTGGAAGCATTGGATTTTCAGTTTGTGTCACCACATTCAGCCCCAGATTTGCTAATCGGCACCATCAGCATCACTGTACTACAAGTGTAGACCTATGTACACGCCTGTAGGCTAATATATAAACTGGATTGCTGTGAATGTTTCAGCGCTGCCTCATTATGTCCCCACGCATGCGAAAGAGTTATGAATGACAATGTAGACTCATTCGTGCATACGCACTGACACGTTCAGAGCCACGAACTCCATTGTTCCCAAAGTATGAATGATGGTGTCTACAATCATGCTTTAATTACATATACAATAAAAAGTTTTACCTTCGCTTGGGCAGAAAAAAAAACCGCTAATTGTGTGAGAATTTCGCTCCAGCGTCACGTCTCCAATGTCGTCTATTCCCTGCCTACAGGATGACCTCATGTACATAATATGTTGTGCGCAGCATTGTGGTGAACTTTGGTTCTGAAATAAGATTGTTGACGCACCAATGTAAAGATTGAACTGGAAATCAGAAATGTTCTGGGCTGATGGTTTGAAAGCATCAATACCCCAAATCAGCCTCAATCGATCCACTGTATCGAGAATGTACACTATCACTGCCTAGACTGATGACTTAAAACACTTCAGGTCTGCAGGACACGTTCCTCCATTGTAGCATGCAGTGCCTCTTTTTCAACGGCGGAACAGTAGGAAAACTCCGATGATCGCTGTGCTCGTCAACACTATTACATTGTGGGGTTCGAAAATAGAACGCGTCTATTATTTCCAAGGAGTACACAAGCATCTTCGTTGATCAACGGGTAAGAAAGGAAAAATGAGTTGCTCGGGCCATAGTTCTAAATAGAAACTACTAAGATGTATGTGTGTACATGAATTGTGATGACCGGATGGTTGCCAGTCGCAATCTTCTGAGATATAGATGTTATTTATTTTTTTAAAAATTTAAACAAGATAGTGTGAACATAAAAGAGTTTATTAATCCACGTTATTGAGGTGAAAGCTATTCGATAAGCGAATAAATAGGTTTAATATGGCACTAGGATTACTAGCAATTATATCCCATTTTGCTTCATTGGGCGTCACTTGATATAACAGGCAACAGAATTATCAGTCGTGCTGTGTCACAGTAAAGTCTTGTAGCTTATCGCGCTGTCAGTGTGGGGTCACGCTGCGCTGAGTTTATTTGTGTGCACCTATACAAGTATTCTCTTTAAGGAATGTCTGTAACATGTGTGCGTGTATGTTGGTAACAGATCGCCGCGCTTTGGGTCTAATTTAGGAATAAGGCGCGAAAATAGCCACTGCTTACAGCAGACGCCCTTTTGAACGCTCTGACTCGACAAATATGAAACCAAGGAAAACTTACGAACAGTCTATAAAAGGAAACAGTAATTTCTTAGCTTACAGAGATTAGACTTTTCTTTTGCATTTTGGCTATGGGTTCGGAGATACTTTAAGTTTGGAGCAGCGTTTCCTTAGCAATTTGATCTATTTTATAAATCAATAGCATACTCCACCATATTGAGAAACTATTTCGGAGATTGTAACCTCCCTCTGTAGTTCTGATTCTGAACGTGGACAGGTGAATATTGCCTTAGTAAGCATGACACAACATACCATTTGGATAACTGTGCAATGCAATAGCGTTCTCCTCATCAGCCATCTCAAGCTGCGATCGTGGCACTTGAAGGTGTGTTTGATTTAAGTGTGTCGGAGACCTTTTGATATTTAGCCTATTTTTATCCATTTAAATTGTTGTAGACTGACTTATCGGGTGTATAATTCTATCTTTGTATGTGTATCTCATCCTCATGACTCGTTCTTTTTGTTTTAAATTGTCATACTATATATTTGTTTACCCCTTGGGGTCATGAGCAATCTTGTCACTGTAGATTGTTCTAACCTATAAAGGGAACAGTGAAAGCCCCAGTTGAAAACCTGTCTTGCCTTTGTGGGCATGACTAATTCACTGCGGCAACAGTTCCCCCCGTTGGAGTGCCGGGGGTTTCAGTATAAATAGTATCCCCACTTTCTGGAAATTTAGTGCTTTAAATTCCCACTGTCGCTGTCTTCATCATTTGCTCTTTCCCATTCCTGATCTGTCCTATCACTCTGCTATACTTTCTTCTTCTTCGCTAGATCAATGACCTACCTTTTTTCTTGAAAACTCTTCCTGGACAAGACTCCTTGTTTGTGTATGAGGTCTGTTGGATCGGCTTGGGAGTGTTGGACGCTTTCTGCCGGGTGGTCACTAGGGCTTCCTATGATTGTTTTATTTCGCACTATAGGCATTTTATATGTATGTGTTTTGTTGATGATTTGTAATGATGGTTGTGTTCTATTTTGTTTTTGTAACCGGGGTGTTCGCGTAGTTGAGGTCAACCCTCAGCCGTCCCCCGCGTGGGATGCCTTTATTGTAAAGTGACTGGCCGGTGGAGGGCATTCAATTTTCCCACTAGGGTTGTTTCGGCAGATCTTTTATGCGGATCGGGGGTTGTCCGGTCCTGATTTGGCTCGGAAGAGTCCGCTGGACCTAAAGCAACAATAAATCAATTAAAAAAATATATTTGTTTTTGTTTTGTTCTCTGTGTGTCGCTGCATAAAATTAATGTCTGTGTGGCTAAAACTTGGGCACAACTGCATATAGGAAACGAAAAGAACGAGAATTATGCTGTTTATTACAATTAATTGTGAATTTTCAACGATTTGCCTCATTGTTAACGCTGTGCAATACAAGTACTGTATTGTACAAATAGTATAATAAACCCTGTATTTATTACCCACGCATTACTAGAATTTGAAATTGTTAACTATTGCTTCTATCAATTTAACTAACAAAAGATTCGATGCGCACTTCTACCGCATGAATTTGGAAATGTTTGTTATCTCGTTTGCTACTTAAAATTCTATTTTGTTCTTTTCTTGTCGTTTCTTTTTGTTTTCCTCTGTCTCCTTTCCTTTTCTCTTCCATTTTCTGTTATTTTTCATTTGCTTTCTTTTCTTTTTTTTTTCTTTTTGTTCGTCTTGTCTTTTCTGGTCCTTTTTTTTAATTATGTATCGTTTCTATTTTTTTTGGGTTTTGTTTCTTTCTTTTTTTTCTCTTATTTTTTTCATTTTCATTTATTCAAACAATTTATCAGCCGCCAAAGCCAAAACATTAGCTAGGCTTTTTCCGCCCTCTGAGGTGTGTCAAATCTTGATTTATGACACTTGGTGCAGTGTTTTACATCTGTGATTCATCTTTTATAATAATACATGGCTGGTTTTGTCCCATACGTCTCCCAAAGCAACATAGCTGCATATTTATTCTTTTTGTTGTCAGTGTGATATATTTCCCTTTGTATATTCGTTCTTCTTGTGGAATATTTCTTGTAATAAAATACTTATTCCTTTTATCTAAGGACAGTCCTAAATCTTGACACTGCTTTTTAATTTCTTATCATGTTATTCATTAAATAAATGATTATCATTTTTTAATGCAACAGAAATGTCATGTTTTACAAAAAGTTATGTTTAAAAAAAGCTTTTCATGTATTGTCTCGTTTTTAGGACATCAAACTGCCGTTGGGTGCACGGAATTAATTTCTTTCTCTATAGTATTATTTTACAAATCGCGTTTTGTATTTAATTCCATGTCAGTGTCTTTAAATTATTACACCTGAAGAAACAGTTTTTTTCTAATGCTGACTACAATTGGGTTTGGTTTTATTAGATTAAAAAGATTTTAATGAATAAAATGAAAAGAAAGAAAAAAAGGAAGAAGAAGAAGAATTAGAAGAAGAAGAAGAAGAAGAAGAAGAAGAAGAAGAAGAAGAAGAAGAAGAAGAAGAAGAAGAAGAAGAAATAACTAAAGAAACACGAAGAAAGAGGATTGTGTTGATGAGTACGAAGAGAAAAAGCTAGAGAGCGAAAAGAATAACCAGGAGAGGAGGATTAAAAACAAAGACGAAACAATTGATCTGCATGTGAACATGTCCAGGGGCGGTTGATTCCAGTTTCCAGGGCGGAAGAATGGGACGCAATTATTGTGCTTTGGCGTTTCCGGTCCTTGAACGCCATTCTAGAATATTTGAATAGTGCAGCAACCGTTTTTGTTGTTCTTTCGTTATTTTCGACCACCCCAGCCCCTTTACGTTTATCTTTCTCTCTACCCCTTGGGGTCATGAGCAATCTTGCCACTGTAGATTGTTCAAACCTATAAAGGGAAAAGGGCAAGCCACAGTTGAAAACCTGTCTTTCCTTTATAGGCAAGACAGATTCACTGCGGCAACAGTACCCCCGTTGGAGTGCCGGGGGTTTTCAGTATAAATAGTATCCCCACTTTATGGAAATTTAGTGCTTTAAATTCCCACTGTCGCTGTCTTCCTCATTTACTCTTTCCCATTCCTGCTCTGTCCTTCACTCTGCTATACTATCTTCTTCTTCGCTAGATCAATGACCTACCTTTTTTTCTTGAAAACTCTTCCTGGACAAGACTCCTTGTTTGTGTATGAGGTCTGTTGGATCAGCTTGGGAGTATTGGACGCTTTCTGCCGGGTAATCACTAGGGCTTCCTATGATTGTACTATTTAGCACTATAGGCATTTTATATGTATGTGTTTTGTTGATGATTTATAATGATGTTTGTATTCTATTTTGTTTTTGTAACCGGGGGTTCGCGTAGTTGAGGTCAACCCTCAGCCGTCCCCCGCGTGGGATGTCTTTATTGGAAAGTGACTGGCCGGTGGAGGGCATTCAATTTTCCCACTGGGGTTGTTTCAGCAGATCTTTTATGCGGATCGGGGGTTGTCCGGTCCTGATTTGGCTCGGAAGAGTCCGCTGGACCTAAAGCAACAATAAATCAATCAATCAATCAATCTATCTTTCTCTCTTTCTTGCGTTTGTTCGTTCTTCTTCTTTTTCTTTTTGTACTTGTTTTTCGTGTTCTTGTTCTTGTTCGTTTTGTACTTGTTTTTCTTGTTCTTGTTCTTCTGCTTTTGTACTTGTTTTTCTTGTTATTGTTGTTTTTGTTATTGTTGTTATTGTTGTTATTGTTGTTGTTGTTCTTCTTCTTCTCGAATGACTTTTGGTTTTAGCAGACGTTAATAAACTATACTACACTACTATTATTTCTTGTTCTCCTCTTCCTCCTCCTCCTCCTCCTCTTCCTCCTCCTTCTTCTTCTTCTTCTTCTTCTTCTTCTTCTTCTTCTTCTTCGTTACGTGACTGGATTTGTTACGTTTTTCTGCTAATTACAGATTGATCGTGAACTTTAAAAACACAACCTCCTGTCATAACGAGCTGGCGATAGTTCCGACCGAATAATTATGTCTGGCTGATTTCCTGCAAAGTAGACGAGGAAGACAATCAAGCTGCTGCTGATGATGATTATGATGAGGATGGGGACTAAAGTAATAATGAAGACGATGAGGAGGAGGAAGATGATGATGAAGAAGATGAGGATAATGATGAATGTGATGGGGATGATGATGATGAAAACTATGTCCAAGGCGAATATAAGACACCGATTACAATGACGATAACGATAGTGATAATGATGATTAAGATGTTGAGGAGGAGACTGTGGAGAAAATGCCGGAAACTAAAAATTCTGTCTCCTTCGAACACTGAAGATACAACTCATGAAACAGACAAACAAAACAAAAATTGTGCTGATTGAAACAAATCTTAACAGATGTTTTGCTTATTTTGCTGCATATATTGATGATTAGACCTAGTGACGATCATATGCAAAGGTCTGATCTCTGTTGAATAAATTATCGGTATTATTAACACACAAGTTATAATATGCAAAGTGCACACATACACATACATGTACACACCCGCGCGCGCGCGCTCCTATTTTACAAAGATCCCGTTAATATGACTTTCCTGAAACGCCACATACCTTCTTTCGACATTTGGTGATTATTTTGTCCCTTTTAAAAAAAAGTACTTTTAAGTCTTCTAACGCTAACCATAACACCAACCGTTACCCTAACGCTAACCCTTACCCTAACCAAAACTGTAAAGGAATACTCTTTTTACGTCAGCATAATGAGGCCCGTCAAAAAAAGCTGTAGATTTTCATGACATTTGTCAACAGAAAAACGCCGTCTAAACACACACACACACACACACACACACACACACACACACACACACACACACACACAAGCAATGTAACATGTAACTTTTATTAGTTCACTTCAGTAACAACAATATTTCGTACCTTACGGTACGCAAAATAAAATTATGTCGTCATTTTTGTCAATCGGCAATCCATAGAGAGTCATCATCATCATCATCATCATCATCATCATCATCATCATCATCATCATCATCATCATCATCATCATCATCATCATCATCATCATCGTCGTCATCATCATCATCATCATCATCATCGTCGTCGTCGATGCTGTTCTTCTTCTTGTTCTTGTTTTTCTTCTCGCAAGACCTTTTGTTTGATCTCGAGACACTTTATTACCAAATGAATTCAAGATACATAAGATTTTGTCATGGTGATGCGGTAAATCATTCAGTCACTCTACACCAACAAACATGCTTCTACTGGACATTAAGACATTGAATGATCTAAGAGAAAAAAAAAAGTTTTTAGAAGTAAACAATGCACGCCCACACACACGCACAAACACTATTACACTCACGAACACACTCGCTCGTACACAATTTTACATGAGTATATAATTTCAGGCATAATCATCATATAATGTCCATTAAAATATTAAGAAATTGCGCAAAAGCCCAGTGGACTACTGAGGTCACTGGTGCTGAGAGGGCTCGCTCTGGGAAGAAGCGGAGTTTGACAGGTTTAAACTTTTAAAGCACCGAAGCTTTTCAGGAAACGTTATTAAAATATACTACTACTTATTCTTCTTCACGTTTCGTTGTTTGTTTGTTGCGTCTTTCTGGTAAATAGACGTTGCTAAGGAACTTTAAAAACACAACCTCGTTTGCATTATAACGAGCTGGCGATTTTTCCGACTGAACATGTCTGCGTGATTTCCTGGAAAGAAGACGAGGAAGACTATCAAGCTGCTGCTGCTGCTGCTGATGATGATGATGATCATGATGATCATCATCGGCATCAGCATCGATCGTCCTCACCATCACAATCCTCATCCTCCGCTAGTTTCTTTCTTTGATCAAGGTTTTGTTAAATCAGTGCAAATATGGGTTTTTTCTATATATATATAAATTATGGATGGAAATATATTTCACTGTTGTATGACCTGTAATATTAGAGATAGTTGAGGTTTTATTTTTTTTTCGTAAAGTGTATTTTATGTTACAAAGTATTAATTCAAGCAACTAAATAGTATGACTACTGTTATGTTGTAAGTACCTAATTATATAGTATAAGTTAGATGTGTTTGAGTTTTCAATTGTTTCAGATTGTTGAATTTTGCGTATTTTGGAACTATGTGATGTACGCTTACTGTTAGCTGAAATTTGGTTTGAAGGAAACTGAATTGTTTATACAATGTTATTTGCGTATATAAATAATTGTTGCAACTACTTATCTTCTTCGGACTCTGTTGCTCAAATAAAGTTGGATGACATACATTATACTTTTGTACTACTCATATAGGAATTCTTTGACCGGATTATGTCTCGGTTGGTCAATCTCCTTCCATTTTTTCAGCCTGTCTGTGGGTCTGTCTGTCTTTATCTCTGTCTGTCTGCCTGTCTGTGTGCGTGTGTCTCTCTCTTTCTCTTTCTTTCTTTCTCTCTCTCTCACTACTTCCGTGCCAATTTCCAGACCTGTTAACGGAAGCATAATGCTTTGATAATGAGCTCTTGATTTTTGAACCCTTCTAAGAAAAAGAGACATATTGGACAAAATCATAAACAAGTTCCTCTCTGGGTAAAAACGGTCCTGAGGAAATTTTTCCTCACAAAAAAATCTGCACGGAAACGAAAGCTAAACAACAAGAGTTTCAAATCAGAAATCAAGATATCAGAACGTAATAAAATCGATGCACACACAAAAGAGTTAGTTTTGTTTTTTAAATAAGAAGAACATAAAACTAAAGAAATAAACAGCCGAAATTTTTTTTAAAAATTGGGAAACCTTGAACTGGGTAAGGAGTGAGGACAGGAAAAAAATGGAACAGAACATAAGAAGACCAAGGGAAATCAAAACGACATATGAATGGAGAAAGGAAATAAAAGGAGGAAGAAGGTAAAAAAAAAAGAATGTCCGGAAATTAAAAATAATACGTAAAGAAGATGGCAACCATTCAGATGTATTTCCATACATAGCTGAAAAATAAGCATTTTCAAAAGTGTTGATTTTCATGGCGGCGTTGTCACTGGGTGTTATCCCAAATGAAGCAAAATGGAAAACATGGAATGACTGGCCACTGCCTGGAAGATCTACAAGCAAACAATTAAGCCATATGTTGGACATATCGCAAAATGTGTTCAGAAAATGGTGAAGCAAATTTACCTTGAGAAAGTGCAACTATGAATGATCTCACGTCCTGAGCAGTAGTTTACATTACATTACATTACATGAGTATTGCTTTAGGTCCAGCGGACTCTTACGAGCCAACTCAGGACCGGACAACCCCTGATCCGCATAAAATATCTGCTGAAACAACCCTAGTGGGAAAACTGAAAGCTGTCCACTAGCCAGTCACTTTACAATAAAGACATCCCACGCAGGGGACGCTGAGGCTATACTCTAATTTATCGAACCCCCGTTTACAAAAAACAAAATAGAATACAAACATCATTAGAAATTATCAACAAAACACATACATATAAAATGCCTACATTGCTAAATAATAACATCATAGTAAGCCCTAGTGACCACCTGGCAGAAAGCGTCCAATATTCCCAAGCTGATCCAACAGACCTCGCACACAAATAAGGAGTTTTATCCCGGAAGAGTTTTCAAGAAAAAAGGTAGGTGACTCGTCTAGCAAAGAAGAAGATAGTATAGCAGATTGATAGAACAGAGCAGGAATGAGAAAGAACAAATGAGAAAAACAGCGACAGTGGGAGTTTAAAGCACTAAATTTCCAGAAAGTGGGGATACTATTTATACTGAAACCCCCGGCACCCCCAACGGGGGAAGAGCAGTAGTTAAAGAATCCGCTAAGTATACATTATGATTTTAGGTTCATAAGAGATAAGGCAAAAGAGTGTTTTGGAAACAAAAATGAAATTCGGAGCGACGGACCGACGAACTGTCCGACAACCGGAGTGCTTCTGATTTACAGTACCTGTATATCAAAACGCAACAAAATCGATTCAGGCAACGGTTGATATATTGGGCCAAACGTGTTTAGAAACAAAATAATAGAATCCAGTGATCTTGGCCATTGAACAACGGCAAACAATTCGGCATGGGAGTCCGGCTACTAACTCAGCTAATGTTCCTATGAAGTGTGGTCAAAATCTGTTCAGTGGTTGTTGAGATATAAAGTCCACCGACAAATAATAGTAATTTTTATTTTCACATAAACTATTTAGGCAGTAGCCTAAAAGCTTTGAAATGTCCATTAAAAAAAGCTGTAAAACTATCATTAAAGAGCAAGAGAATGTACAGTATATACATGTTCAGATAAAATACATCAGTGTAGGAAAAAGACCCACCACCCTTTGGATGCGATACGAATTTTTCCCCAGTAAAGGCTAATTTACCACACGCTCAAGAAACATCAACATGCACACCACCAAGTATATAGAATAGTGGTGGAGCACATTACGATCAACATGTGCATTGCCACGGACACACCACAAGGACACGAACACGACAACACCAGGAAGCGGGGAGAGTACGGGGTAGAGAGAGTAGAAGGGGAAGGAGAGAGAGAGAGAGAGAGAGAGAGAGAGAGAGAGAGAGAGAGAGAGAGAGAGAGAGAGAGAGAGAGAGAGAGAGAGAGAGAGAGAGAGAGAGCGTATACGCGTGCCCGTAATTCCATTGTTTGCTTTTCTTTTCTTAATTTACATTTTTCTCCCATACTATAATGATGAATAGTCATAATAATAATAATAAGGATTAACATGACTGTGTTAATTTCGAACACGACCGACAAACTGTCCGACAGACAGACAGACCGTCATTGTGGTTCCTTCTCATTCCCGACTACTTTCAAAGTATTCCTAAATGACTCTGGAAATTTAAAAAGGGGGGAGAAAAAAAAATAACGAAAAGTACATGAAGAAAGCAGGATGTACAAAATAATACAACGAAGGGAGCATGGCGAGATATTATCTGGAAAGACAAAACTAAAGGGAATTTTAGGGAGGGGAAAAAACAAAAACCACGCATTACCATGCTAATGGACAATAGTTGTCCTTGTGTACGTGTTCCCAGACAATGGGGCAGCCATGCCAGCAGGAAGGCACAGGGGCACATGCCGACACATATGAACACGTACACATACTTTCCTATAGAGGAAAATGCCTTAGTGCGCTTATATCACATTTACAAGCATACCCACATCCTGCGATGATCACGCGCATATGGATGCGTCAACAAAACCTTGCAAACACATACTACTACTACTACTACTACTACTACTACTACTACTACTACTACTACTAGTACTACTACTACTACTACTACTACTACTACTACTACTACTACTACTACTACTACTACTACTACTAATAATAATAATAATAACAATAACAATAATAATAATAAATTGCATTTATACAGCGCATTTTTCATTAGAATAACAACTCAGTACGCTTACAACATCATTCGTACGCATCATCACAACATTCACACTACATCATGTCCAGCATCATTCAGAAAGTATTAGTAGTGTTCTTACTATTTATACAGAAAACGCCTTGCGGACAAGTGCGTTTTTATGCAGCTCTTGAAGGAAACAAGGCCTGTACAATGTCTTAAACCGGCACCTTGGGTGATTGAAAACTAAAAGACCGCTCGCAAATTGTTTTAAGTCGACGTTAGGGCGTTCTCAAAAGTGTTTCATCTGATGAGCGCAAAGAACGAGTTGTAGTGACAGTAGGTAGTGGATACCTCAGACAAATATGGTGAAATGGACTGATCAAAGTGGCGGAAAGCTGGGACAGCAATTTTGTATTCAATGCGGAACTTGACAGGGAGCCAGTGAAGCTCCTTTAAAAGAGGTTTGACATGATCACGCTTCCGTTTTTTAAGCACAAGCCGAGCAGCACAGTTTTGTACACGCTGCAGTTGGCTAACTTCATCAATGGGGAGACCAGCTAGAACTGAATTACAATCACACACACACACACACACACATACATACACACAAACACTTTTCCTTTCTCTCTTGCTTACACACACACACACACACACACACACACACACACACACACACGCACACACATGAACACACTTTGACAGTTGCAAGGTGCTCCACTAAGAATTATCCACACGCTCCACTAAGAGCATGATCTAGAGACACAGAGCGACAGAGGGGGGAGGGACAGGAACAGAGGATATGTGCATGTCTACTTGCCTGTGAGGGAGATGGGCGAGATGGAGTGTTTTATCACTGCCCGCAAAGAAACAATGAATACCTTTTTGTAGCTGTACGGTACACTGAAAGAGGGAAAAAGAGAGACGTAAGACATTTTATTGCGTAAACAAACAATGTTCATTTCAATGGGAGATGGAGTTACAATAAAACATAAAACATAGCATAACACTTTACATATATAAACCCCCCCAAAAAATAAAAAATTAAATAAGAGAGAGAAAGAGAGAGAGAGAGTGAAAAAGATAAAGAAAGAGAGAGAGAGTAAAAAAATAGAAAGAAAGAGAGAGAGAGAGGGAGAGAGAGAAAGATAAAGAAAAGAGAGAGAGAGAGAGAGAGAGAGAGAGAGAGAGAGAGAGAGAGAGAGAAAGAGAGCAATTTTATTTAACAAGGGTGAACGAGAAGGCACTGGGTGTGCTTTTTTTAATATCATGCCCTTAGGACTTGTAACTTTAACACTTAGTATAACAAAACAACTTCATAATAATAACATAACATAATGTAGCAAATCAACAGGTTGAAACCCCAAGCTGAACAAATCATAGCTGAAGAACAAGCAGGATTCAGGGCAGGGCGAAGTACCACTGAACAGATTTTCAACCTCAGAATAATCTGTGAGAAATACCTACAGCACCAACAACATCTATATCATGTGTTCATAGACTTCAAGAAGGCGTTTGACCGAGTCTGGCATGCAGCTCTATGGGCAACAATGAAAGTGTACAACATCAGCCCTAAAATTATTGAAGTCATCAAAAGCATGTATGACAAGGCTACCAGTGCAGTCCTCCACAACAGCGCCATCTGGAACTGGTTCAGAACAACAATCGGTGTGCGTCAAGGATGCCTACTCTCTCCAACACTCTTCAACATGTTCCTAGAGCGCATCATGTCAGATGCTCTTGCAGATCATGAAGGCACAGTCAGCATAGGGGGTAGAGCAATCTCCAATCTTCGTTTTGCGGATGACATTGATGTATTGGCTGGAGAGGGACAAGAACTTGAACAGCTGGTACAGAGGCTTGACACCACCTCCAGAGCTTATGGAATGGAAATAAGTGCAGAGAAGACCAAAATGATGACCAACAATACCCATGGTCCAAGGCCAATCCCTCAACACAGAGCATAGCTTCAAATATTTAGGAGACATTTTATCAGACAATGGGTCCCGACAGGAAGTCCTCTCCAGGAACGCACAAACAACTGCTACTCTGACAAGGTCGAAGCCCATTTGGAAAGACAGGACCATCAGTCTACATTCCAAAGTAAGACTGCTGCGCTCTCTTGTCATCTCCATCTTCCTATATGCTTGCGAAGCATGGACCCTCACAGCAGATCTCCAACGAAGAATACAAAGCATGGAGATGAGGTGCTACAGAAGACTTCTGGGCATTTCCTATACCCAACACATCACAAGCGACGAAGTCCGACAGACCATCACACAAGCCATTGGACAACACGATGACCTGCTCACAGTGGTGAAGAAACGGAAACTCCGATGGTATGGCCACGTCACCAGATCATCAGGCTTTGCAAAGACTATTCTGCAAGGCACAGTGCAAGGAGGTAGAAGAAGAGGGAGACCGAAAAATAGGTGGGAGGACAACATTCGAGAATGGACTGGTTTGACACTGAGCGAAGCCATCAGGGCTGCTGAGGACAAAGAAAGATGGAGTATGCTGGTTAAACGATCGTCTGTGGTGCCCCTACGACCTCAGGGTTACGGGAGAGGATAGGATAGGATAGTAACAACATAACCAAGATCTGCTTATAAGAGAGAGAGAGAGAGAGAGAGAGAGAGAGAGAGAGAGAGAGAGAGAGAGAGAGAGAGAGAGAGAGAGACAGACAGACAGACAGACAGACAGCGAGAGACAGAGAAAGAGAGAGAGACAGATAAAGAGAGAGAAGACAACAATTTTATTTAACAAGGGTAAAAGAGTAAGCACTGTGCCTGTCACGAATATAGGGGGTTGGGGGGATGAGGATTAGCAGTTATTCCTCCGTGCTGTGTCGCCTCCCTTGTCCTAGGCCGACTTGCGGTGACGTTCAGGGGTCGAATTCATGGCCCGTTAAATTATAGGCGATGGTTAACGTTACCAACATTGGTTTTGTAACCAACAATGGTATCGTTAACCATCGTTTAGCAGATCGCTATTCATGAGCGAGTGTCCACCCATTGGTACGTAACCAAGGCTATTTTTGGGCTGTGCGGGAATATCCGTAAGGGGGCATAATTCAAGCAGCTGTTTTCCTTCTTTCGTCAACAAAATGGGCCTATAAAAATGGCTGTGGCAATGGCAAAGAGAAAAGCAATTTTTTCGTACACTGAAACTAATGTTCTCCTTGAGAACGTTATAGAATTTAAACATATACTGATGGCAAGTTTATCAACTGATGTCACGAACCGCCTAAAAAACGACTGCTGGAAAAAAATCACCGAAAGAGTGACTGCAGTTGGTGGTGCGAACCGAACAGCCGAAGACGTGAGGGAGAAGTTTTATAACCTTAAAAAAGACCATCGGAATCGTGCAGCCGCACGATTAAAGTCTGGCAATGGTGGCGTGATTAGCAAGCCTACCGACAGCATGCTGGATATCATAGTGAGCAAGGAGAGCGAGCTTTTTGTTGGGGTGAAAGGAGAGAAATCACTTTTGATCACTTTGTAGTTTGTAATGTTAGGCCTACATTTTGTTTTTAGACTGAGGTTCAATTTCTGCCGTTTCTGGGTAGTTTGGAACTTGAAATGTTGTCTTTATTTCGTAGGGTTGCATTACCCTACGAGTATAAACTATACAGATACACAATAAGCCTACACATCACCAGTCAAAATCCAACAACAATATTTTAATAATAATAATAATAACCCGTTTTATTAATATGACAGATTATTAAAGGTGCCAGAGGCATAAAAACAAAGAGTGAGACACACATGTAAAAGTGGTGACAAAACGCCTTGCCGATCACACAGTTTCAGTCTGTCTACCGCGTTCGTTAACGTGATGATATCATGCCGACGAAAACGAAATTTTGATACCAGTTCCACATCATCAAATTTGTCAAGTGGATTACTTCTGTCGCGAAATACTCTCTCTCTCCTCGGAGCTCGTCTCTGTCGAAGTTGCCACCAAACGATGGCCGTCATTTTTAACCAGTGTTCCATTGGTTATCGGGTGGTCCCCCCTCCGTTAAAATAACCATGGTTAGCAACCGTCGTTAACTCTGCTAAGGCCTCATGAATTTAAAATTTCCAGCTTAACCAACGTCGTTAATTTTACCAACATTAGTTAAGCCTTAACCAACGGTCATGAATACCACCCCAGAGGAATAACGCTGAGAGTGCTAAAGAATTATGGAAAGGTTAAAGACAGACGAGAGATGTACAGGATTAACTAGTGGAGGGCTCAACAAGGGAAGAAGGGTAGTAGAGTACAATATACAATAATTTATTATCTGGGTGTAGGTCAAACAGTAGGTTGGGTTAAAGCTGGATCACGAGCGAAAGTCTGATAACGTCCAGGTTATCTTGGAGTAATTCTGGTTTATCTAGTTAAGAGTCACTGGGGCGAATATAGACTGATATCATCATATGGCAAGGGGTGGCTGGATGATTTAGCGTGGGTAGCCAGATAACAGCCGAGTTGTGGTGTGCGCAGAGTGCACACTTATCTGCTAGGAACGTAGGCGGTGGTAGCCTCAGGCGACTGGATGGCAATTGCGTAATTGGTCAGTAGCGTGGCTTGTGTGGACCAATGTAGGTCACTGGGTCGAGCCGATGGTGCAACACTTGGCTGGGTCGGAACCAGTCATAGATACTTGGCCGGTGGTCTTGCTCACGCGTCTTCAGTGACAGCCAGAGAATATGGGCTGCACGCGGCGTAGCTGAGTCTTGCAGTAGCCCTTACAAGGACCCGTTCTGGAAATGATCATTCTCAGCATCAGAGGTGCACACACGCTCTGGATGCTGCGCCCTTCAGCACGCATGCCAGTCAGATTTTGAATGTGGAAAGCCTGGTCAAGGAGGACCGGCGTCTTCCAACTGTCTAATTGTATCAACAATGGCTAATGGGGTTTGGGAGAATTTACTGGCGGCCGCTAAGGGATAATAGTTTCGGCGCCTGAGATGGGGTTATGGACAGCTGGGGTGGATATTTACACAATAGGATCAGGGGGGAAGCCAAAGGGATAAATACAGGACCATGGCTATTATGTGCAAGGATAATTAACTGGGGTACTTTAGTCTGAGTAACAGGGCAACATGGCATGGGGGATTTACACAGGGATCTAGACAGGGGGATATACATGTATAAATACAAGCATGGCAAGTGCAACAATCAGACTACAGATAATGGATACATGAAGCAAAATAGTATATCACAAGCAATACATCAAGACAAACCACAGACATGGACGTAAATATCTACAAGACATACGAACATGTGGGGAAATCGACGGGTGATGGGGAAGCTAAATTATATGAAATAAGTCACCACTCTTACCTGGACCAAGGAACGGCTTGAAACACAAGAATATTGGCGAAGCTCAGCGGTCGCAACGTGGGTGCAGACGTGTCTTCGGCAGGCAGTGCGTTCGCTCGGGCTGGCAGGAGTAGACTGACTAACTGATGTCTTGATTGCCCCCAGGTCTAGTCCAGGATCACGTGGGACTGTCCGGAAGGGCGGGGCTTGGATCGCTGGGTCAGCGGGCGAATAGGGGGGAAATGACTGAGAGCAGGGCCAGAGCTCAAAGTCCGACTGTGACAGTGCCTGCTTTTTTACATCTTGCCTTTGGGTTTGTAACAATAACAATTAGTATACAAAAATAACTACATAACAATAACTCCATGATGCAACAAGAGAGAGAGAGAGAGAGAGAGACAGAGAGAGAGAGACAGAGAGAGAGAGAGAGAGAGTAATACAAATTTGGCCTCGTGGCGCAGTGGGTAATCCGCCGGTTTCCTATGCTGAAGGTCGCGGTTTCGATTCCCGCAAGGGACAAACTTAATGATTTAGGTAAGAGACTATTGATGTCAGCGAGGGTTTTTTCTCTGGGTACTCCGGTTTCCTACCTCCCATCAATAATGGTATTGGGATCCAGTCAATCTAAAATTTCAACAAATAAAAGCTGGATCTCCCAGTCTTTACACCACATGTTTGAGTGACAGATGTGTTTTATTATTATAATTATTATTATTATTATTATTATTATTATTATTATTATTATTATTATTATTATTATTATTATTATTATTTGTTAGTAATAGTAGTAATATTAACAATAATAATAATCAGAAGAAAAAAAATAGTAGTAGTAGTAGTAGTAATAATAATAATAATAATAATAATAATAATAATAATAATAATAATAATAATAATAATAATAATATTACTACTACTACTACAATAATAATAATAATAATAATAATAATAATAATAATAATAATAATAATAATAATAATAATAATAATAATAATAATAATAATAATAATAATATTACTACTACTAACAAATAATAATAATAATAATAATAATAATAATAATAATTATTATTATTATTATTATTATTATTATTATTATTATTATTATTATTATTATTATTATTATTATTATTATTTGTTAGTAGTAGTAGTAATAATAACAATAATAATAATCAGAAGAAACAAAATAGTAGTAGTAGTAGTAGTAGTAGTAGTAGTAGTAGTAGTAGTAGTAGTAGTAGTAGTAGTAATAATCATAATCATAATAATAATAATAATAATAATAATAATAATAATAATAATAATAATAATAATAATAATAATAATAATAATAATAATAATAATAATAATAAAAATGTATGCTATATAGGCATGTCCTCAAAAATCATTGTCAACAATCAAGCTCAAAGCGCGGCGATCTTTATAAAAAAAACAACACTCACATGTTTTCATCCACTCTTGCACTCACAGCAAACACATCTGTCACGCAAAGATGTGGTGTAAAGGCAGGGAGATCGATATTTGAAGACGGAGAGGAAATCCAGTTTTTTGTTGTTGAAATTTTAGATTGACTGCATCCAATACCATTATTGGAGGGAGGTAGGAAACCGGAGTATCCGGAGAATACCCTCGCTGACATCAATAGTCTCTTACCTAAATCACATTAATTCGCCATTTGCGGGAACCGAACGCGTGACCTTCTGCATAGGAAAACGGCGATTTAACCACTGCGCCACGAGGCCAATTTCTTCTTCTTCTTCTTCTTCTTCTTCTTCTTCTTCTTATTATTATTATTATTATTATTATTATTATTATTATTATTATTATTATTATTATTATTACAGTGATGGAGATCACGTACAATCGTACGTGTTTCACGTACTGAGTTGGGAAATCACGTAACGAAAATGTAATGAAAGGGTATAAACACGCACAAAGTCAGTGCCAAAGGGGTATGAAAACGTAAAGCTAAGTTGCTGGGAGGTATCATCAGGTACAACTATTTCGGTTTAACTGCAGTTAATCCATATCACCGCAGAAGACCTCTAGAACGTAGAGTACCCCCATACAAAACTGAACTTTACAAAAATTCTTTTCTTCCTTCAACCACAGTATTGTGGAATGATCTCCCCGAGGAAATTCAAGAAAGCCCATCCATTAGCTTATTAAAAAGACACCTTTCCAAAGATGATCCACTTGTTCCATTGTATTATTACCATGGGACACGACAGCAGCAGGTTTTACATGCCCGACTCCGACTTGGCGTAAGCAACCTTAATTATGACATGTTCCGCCGTCACTTGTTAGAAGACCCAGTCTGTCAGTGTGGGCATCCTGCAGAAACATCTGAACATTTCATCCTTTATTGCCCTATATTCGGCATTTTACGTACGCAGACAATTAACCAATTAGACCCTACTTTTCGAAACATCAACACCTTATTGTTTGGCAGCGACCGTCTCTCCCCACAAGAAAACGCCAAAATCTGTTCAAAAGTTCACACATTCCTCACATCTAGTGACCGCTTCGTTTAGAAAATAGCCCAATGATATAAAAATCACCTCTGATTCGTAACCTTGATACCAGCTAAACCAATCCCCATTTGTTTCCCTCTCTCTAGTAGTATCTTTTTCTCGTTAGTTAGTTCATTCATTTATTTCTTTATTACTTTTATTTTTCTAGTTCGACGTTATTGCATTTCTTGTCTGTTATACTATAGTTACATGGTGTTTTTTTTTCATTGTTGAAAAGATTAATTTATGTGCTTCTGTTTTTTTTTGTTTTTTTTTTTAAATTGCTTTGTATAAATTTGTTTTTGTTCGCCAGACATTTCATTGTTGTCAAATGTCAAAGGGTAGCACTTATTTAAGCTTTGCTTTTGTGTGCCCTTTATGTTCTCCATGCTTTGTTTACTTGTTTCGTGAATAATAAAATTATGTTTAAACCAACTATTTCGGTCGTGCGTACAGCTTTCGCTCGATTTGGATCGTGTGCCTGTGCGTCTTGCGCGACCGCCTACCACCCTCTCTCCCCCTCCTATTCATTCTGTCGCTTCCGAGAAACAGCCAATCATATGCACGATAATATTCAGTATTTTTCTCGACGCTTTTGATTGGCTTTATAAGACTGACAACAACCCAACATTAAACATGGCCGACAAGAAGCGATCTGAGGTGAAGCCGAAGAAAAGGAAAAATAAAGCAGACAAAACTAATTGCTCAAAAAAATTAAAACAAGATGAAGGAAAAGAAAAACAAACATTTTTGTCAGCCTTTGGCTTAGAGTGCTCGGTAAGAGAAGAAAAAGGTAAGCCGCAACCGGGCCCGGCTGAAGAAACTCAAACTGATGAAAAGACTTTCCACGCAAAGTGTTTATTACGTATGTTGGTGTACCCCCAAAAAAACTGAAAGGGGGTATAAAACCCCCCTTATGTTTGCAATGAGGGTATGAAAACCCCCACATGTTTTGGTTGAGGGTATAAATACCCCTAGCTTAAAAACTTTCTCCATCACTGAATTATTATTATTATTATTATTATTATTATTATTATTATTATTATTATTATTATTATTATTATTACTACAGATTGGTTGGTTGGTTATTCATTGCTTACAGGGTCCAGCGGTTTGCAAAGAGCCGAATAAGGACCACAAAATCAAGACCACAACTTCGCTGAAAGAGTACCCACTCCCGATTCGCATAGAAGGTCTATCGAAACAACCCCAGTGGCAAAACTGAAGGCACTCCACCAACCGGTCACTTTACAATAAAGATATCCCACGCAGGGGACGCTGAGGCTATACTCTAATTTATCGAACCTAAGTTTACAAAACCAAAATAGAATACAAACATTATTATAAAAATATCAACAAAATATGTACATATAAAATGCCTACATTGGCAAATAATAATATCATAGGAAGCCCCAGTGACCATTTGGCAGAAAGCGTCCAATATTTCCAAGCTTATCCAACAGACCCCACAAACAACTGAGGAGTTTTCTCCCGAAAGAGTTTTCAAGAAAAAAGGTAGGTCATTGGTCTAGCGAAGAAGAAGATAATATAGTAGACTGATAGAACAGTAGCAATGAGAAAGAACAAAGAAGAAAGACAGCAACAGTGGGAATTTAAAGCACTAAATTTCCAGAAAGTGGGGATACTATTTTTATACAAACCCCCGGTAAACCCATGGGGAGAAGGGGGGGGGGGATTATTACACAGAGATGGGGAAAGAGAAATGTTAAGGGTTAGGGAGCGAGGACACAGATAGGGAAGAGAGTGGATGGGTTTTGGTGGTGAGAGGGTTTTGGGATAAGTGCCCCGAGGGACAACTGTGAGACAAGGAGGCGGAGAGAAGAGTTCAGGGAGAAAAGTGTATTGGTAAGGAACACGTGCTAGGAAATGATTGCGGAAGAACAAAGGTCTGGAAATTGGAAGACGAAACACTGCCCTCTAGCCAAGAAGAAGGGACAGCAACAAACCACACAACCAAAGTAACAACGTAACTTCCTATCCTATCCTATCCTATCCCGTAACTCAGAGGTCGTTGGGGCGCCACATATGATCGTTTAACCAGCGTATTCCATCTTTCTCTGTTCTCAGCAACCCTCATGGCTTCGTTCAGTGTCAAACCAGTCCATTCTCGAATGTTGTCCTCCCACCTCTTTTTTCGGTCTCTCTCTTTTTCTGCCTCCTTGCACCGTGCCTTGCAGGATGGTTGTTTCAAGTCCTGATGCTCTGGCGACTTGGTCATACCATCGGAGTTTCCGTTTCTTCACCACTGTGAGCGTGTCATCATGTTGTCCAATGGTTTTGTGATGTGTCTCATTCATCGAAAATATAGGGATCTCGCTCATTCTGGCCGGAGACATTCTGCAAGACATGCTGTGTCACTCTCCGCTGTATTACATCCAGAAAAGGACCGCAAGCCATTTCCTATGTATTTCCAGACATTCACACACATAGCCGAAAATCTGTATTTCGTCAGTGTTCATTTTTATGGGACTGTTTTGCTCGGGTTGTTTACCCCCCTAAGCAAATTGAAAATGTAGAATGCTTTATGGTCACTCTTTAAACTCTCTGCAAGCTAAGCGTAACAAAATAGTTTTAGCCGATGTTGGTATACAGAGCAAAAAGTGTTTTTAGAAAATGATGGACCTCCGCGAATATGACCATTAAGAAAGTGCAAATATAAATGCAATTTTGTTTAAAAAAAAAAAAAAACAAAACAAAAAAAAACAGGTGACCAGTAAGTATCTGCACATAAAATATCACCAAAATCGGTCAAATCAAATTTTCAGGTAAAGCAAAAAAAAATAAATGTTTTTACCGTTGTTGTTGTTGTGTTGGTTTGTTTTGTTTTTGGTTAAAAAGACATTGGGCGTCTTGGAGAACAAGCACCTTTGTTCGGACCCAAAGAGAGACACACAGTATCGGCAAGATGCTGAAATGAGTTTAGACTAATATGGTATTGCGCCGCTTGAAGTAGCATTTTCCTGTTCTCCGAAATTATCCACATAATTAAAGAGGGATTGGGGACAGTGACCACTTTGTAAATTTTACCTCCTGTTAGTGTCCACATAATTAGACCATTAGTGCAGCACATCCCAGATCGAAACAACCACACTGAAATTTCTTAATGTCGGTGCATCTCAACATGGGATTGAACACAACGATTTTACCAAATCTCCGAACGTGCACTGCAGTGTTCTAAAATTGGCAACCAGTAGATAGCAAAGGTCTCATCGCTAAGATCAACGGATTCAATCCCATTCAACCCCAAACCCCAATTACCCCTCCCTTCCCTCCCCCCTCCCCCCTAGATCAAGCGATACATTAAGTAGTATAAGTCGACTGATCAATTAGGGCTAGAAATTTGTTCTACCAAAGATATGAGAGATCTTGAGACTGTGAAACTAAAAATATATGCGGCCCTGCTAATTAGATTCTGAAGACGTTGTAATCAAAGAAGAACCACCCCTGGCAAATCGAATCTTTTACAGCTGAACAGCAGCAACAGTAAGCTTATAGTCTCACTATTAGACTGATGAGGGCTTTTCAGTCAAAATCAAAGTCTCTTCTTTCCTTTCATGGTCCGCTGAAGCATTTACCGAGGCGTATGTATGAGAAGTACTAGATCCGGCCTAAATGAGTCTATTCCCGAAGAATGGCATCTAAAATAGGACCTGTAACCTACTTGCCTACTGATCGGATCCCTTTAAACGAAGACACTTTTAATTTGGCGTAGTTCACACGAAATGGAGAGCTGCATTGGGTTGGTGCCCTAGCCTTGCCCCTCCTACAGAAAATGGTTAAAAGCCTCCAATTGGAAGGCTTCGTTTAAGTTTGACGAACACGGGTTAACCATAAAATTCGCATATTGTTTTACAGTTTGAAGTGTGTTTCGATCTTTTGTTTGGTGTTTGGGTTAGGGTATGGACTACTTTATCAACGTAAACTGAAGGTCCTTACGAGACATTATTTTAACGGGTTCTGTCTCTTACCGGTTTTGCTATATGCTATTTTTAGCTCCAGAATGTTGTCTAGCCCTTCCAATTAATAGGCACAAAAACTACCGAATAATTTGTTTTTAATGAAATGAAATGATTATACTTTGGAAAGTTTTATTTATTTATTTATTTGTTAGTAAGCTTATTTTTTCAGTGGTGCAACACTCACTGTGAATGTTAAAAAGAATCTGTCGAGGCAGCGTGGTCAAAGTGGGTTTGAAAGAGAAAGACCGGAACGAAACGAAACACTTCACTTTGGATCGACTTTCCAAATGTGAAATTTGTTACTTACCAAACGGCGTTGTTTGAAGAATTTGTGGTGTTGAAATGTTTTCCTTTCATTTCAACGTAGTAGATGAGTTAAAATCATAATTTTCTTTTTATTGACAGAACCAAAACGTAAATGTGTTAGTATCAGAGAGTAGGCCTATATGATGATCACGTGATTGGCGATTTAGGCAGTCTAGACCTACGTAATCCTATAATAAATAATAATAATAAAAAATTAAATGACGTCATATCGTATCATGGCAGCTTTATCAAGAGCGCTCTGGAGGAATGTGATCATGTCAAGCACTTTGAATTTTAGTGTTTTGTTTGCTTCCCACGTGAAAAATCATCGGTGTAGGAGAACGATTGCCATTACCGCTTTCTTTGTCTTTTGCGTGTTGACTGTAGGATGTTTGCAAGCGTCCAGTCAGGTGGATAAGACAAAAAACTCTAAGCGCATTGAAAAGAGAAGAGAAGCCTCAGAAGGTAAGGCAAGCCAGTCAGTGTATCCAAACGCTGACACAGTTTTAGTGAGTATTCACTGGACTTATCACAGGCGGCGGAAGCGGGGGGGCAAGGGGGGCACTGGCCCCCCCTAGAAAAATATTGGGGGGGCAAACCTATACATTTGCCCCCCCCAATATTCAGCCCCTCAAATAACATTATTTGGGGGTTCAAACCAATATTTTCCCCCTTTCTCTGGACTGATGGAAGTTAACAATACCTGTGCTTAGACCATTTTCACAGCACTGAAGGACTGCTTGATCAGACTTGACTTGCCAGTGCAAAACTGTAGGGGCCAGGCCTACGACGGGGCTAGTAATTTTCAGTGTCATGTGTCAGGAGTTGCAAAAAGATTCAAAGATGAGATCCTTGCTGTGACTGAAGAGCTGACGACAGTTCTTTCAAGAAAACAAACGACTTGTGATGACGCAGTAAGCGCTGCTGACATTTGTCTGTGAACACTGGAAAGCATGCGGCATGAAGATTGTTATGAGACATTTTTTGCTGACATCACAACGAAAGCTGCAAATTTGTGTGATAAGCCCTGCGTTCCTAGACAGAAGCAGCCTCCACGAAGACTGGTCGATGGCTCACAGGGTCACAGCTACTCTTGTCCATCTGCTTACTACAGACAGCAATACTGTGAGGCCATTGACAACATCAAAGAACATTTAAAGAGCCGGTTTGATCAAATAGCTCTCGACTTACCAAGGAAAATTTAAGTTCTTCTAAGTGATGGAGCAGCAGGGAAGAGACCAGAAATTCCTCAAGAAATCAAAGATACATATTTCGCTGACATCGACTTGGACAGACTCAAAACTCAGCTAGAACTCCTCCCACATGCACTGGGTGACACCAGGAAGGCGGCTAACTCTAGGATCACCATCTTCCAAGCAATGCCGGATGAACTGAAAGCTTCTGACACTGTGCGACGGATGCTGAGTGAAGTGGATAAACTTCTCAGACTGAACTTCACCATCCCAACCATAACTGCAACGGCTAAACGCAGTTTTTCAGCCCTAAAGCGGGTAAAAACATACCTTTGGGCAACGATGACGCAAGAGCGTCTAAATAATTGTCTTATAATGCATGTGTTCAAAGACAAAGTAGATCAACTAGACCTAGCGCAAACTGCTTACGAATTTATCAATAGAAATGAACGCCGTCAGGCATACTTTGGAAAATTAACGGTGAAATTTCCCATGCCAAATGACATGCATGAGTGCGGTTTTTGTTACTGTGATGGATCAACATTGCCAGGTCAGTTTTTCTACCATTTCTTTCTACCCTCCCCCCCCCCTTCTCTCTCTCTCTTATATGCACAGTTGTAGAAATATATGATATATCTTTTTTTCTCTCTCACATAGTGTCTATGAAAATAGTTCAAATTATTTGGAGTAAATGTCCAGGGCCGGACCCAGGGGGTGAGGGGTGGGGGGTTACCTGGGTTCCAGACCCCCCCCCCCCCCTCCAAATTTAAAATAAATTGAATTTTTTTTAATGCAAAGAATTTTAATTTTTTAAAAATTGTTTTTAAAACATTGCAGTTTTTAGTTACTTTTGGTCAAAAGTACAGTTATTTATAGTCGATTCAATGGAAATCCATTTCAAGGGATCCGTTAAAACGTCCAAAGCGTTTTCCCGTTGAAACGACCAAGTAACCCAACCCCTAAGCCTAAATTAGTAAATGCAGCCATATTTTCTTGTTCTGGCCGCAAGCCTCTTCCAGCACCTTCACCTTGATACTGCCATAGACCACCAAAAACGACTTTTTAGAAATATTAATTAAGATGCTAAATTGATAATTATGACTATTCGTTGAACGAACATCCATTCAAACGACCATCGCTGAATCGTCCAAAAATATCGTTGAAATTGAAACCCTTGACAGTGAAGCTGCAGAAAAGGACAAAAGATGTCGATGCCTACAGGGAAATCAAAGAGGTCTGTAACTGCATGTCTTCTATTTGAAGAGATGTCGACACAGCGTTCGTTGCCTGCTTTGGTGAAGTCAGCAAAATGGCAAATGCTTTGACAACTGGTGTTATTGTTCCTCGTCAAGCATACCGACAGACTCTCCATGACAACCAACCTGCGGCCACTCCAGAAGAATATTTTAAGATTAGCACTGCCATTCTTTTCTTGGAACACCTGTCAACCGAATTGGTCTCGAGGTTAAAAAATGCTGGACTAGCAGTTGATTGTCTCTGTCTGGTGCCAAGCACTTTAATAGACAACCAGGATGGTTTCATGCAGGTTCCAGAAGGGGTGAAGACTTTGGCAATGTTGTGGGAGTCTGACCTACCAGACAACGCTACCCTTGATGCAGAATACCAACGGTGGGTTTGCAATGGCGAAGTACTGCTGAGAATGCGACAGCTATCATCCCATCCACGGCATCAGAAGCACTGAAACATTGTGAAAGGGATTTTTATCCCAACCTGTTCATCATGCTAAAGAACCTTTGCACCCTATCTGTCACTACTACCGAGTGTGAGCGTTCAAACAGTCAGTTGCGCAACCTGAAAAACTACCTGCACTCTACAATGGGGCAACAGAGACTCAATGGATTTGCTTTACTGAAAGTGCACAGGGATGTTGATATTGACTTCAAAGAGGCAGTGAACTGTTTTGTCAGAAGATACAATTCACAAATGGTACTAATGCCGAGGAACCTATTGCAACAAGACAGAATTCAGTGAAAGCAGGGCGATGATGTTCATAAACTACAAGGTAAAGCTTTATACCGTTAACGATCAACAAAAAGTAGTGAATAATAATAGTATACAAAACATCTCTGCTGATAAATAAATGTTTGTGTGTGTGAGTGTTGTTGTTGTTATTTTAAGGGATGGGCAGAGGATAATTTTTGTACCCCAGAGTTTGTCAGTTCAATTGTTAAAAAAGCTCAATGTCCCAGACAATCACAAATGGCTTTTTCAAGGTTCAGATTGCACCAGATTGCACCATTTTGCATCCTTGAAAAAAAACATTTCCGGGGGAGCATGCCCCCGGACCCCCCTAGAAGGCTCGGCGCTTCGCGCCTTCGCTGAATCTGTAACCCCCGCCACCCCCCCCCCCCCTCGACTTTTCCAAGGTCCGGCCCTGATGTCAGTGAATAAATTGTGTGTGTGCCCCCCCAATCCTGAGCAGCTTCCGCCGCCTGTGCTTATTGATTATCATTGCACACGTCAGTAATTGTCCAGCATACCGGGAGCTTCTTCAGGGACTTCCTTCAATAATAGTATTGGATGCAGTCAATCGATAATTTCTAAATAATAAAATCTATTTCTTTTCTGTCTTCTTATAGCGATCTTCCTGCCTTTACCCCATACGTTTGACAGATGAATACGTGTGTTTGTTGAGTTTGTAAGAGCATGGTAACATGTGAGCGTGTAGAATGGTACAGTTTGCCGCGCTTAGAGTCTGATGAATGATTTAGGGTACAGCGCTTATATAGATCATCCATTCTTCTTCTTCTTCTTCTTCTTCTTCTTCTTCTTCTTCTTCTTCTTCTTCTTCTTCTTCTTCTTCCTCTTCTTCTTCTTCTTCTTCTTCTTCTTCTTCTTATTATTGATGACGATGTCACCTCATCCTCCTCATCAATAACCTTGTATTGTATTGTATCCTCCTCATCATCCACTCTCTCTCTCTCTCTCTCTCTCTCTCTCTCTCTCTCTCTCTCTCTCTCTCTCTCTCTCTCTCTCTCTCTCTCTCTCTCTCTCTCTCTCTCTCTCCACTGTATTGCGTTCACACGCAGTGCAATGTTCAGCTCAGTCCTAACCACTCCCGTTGTACCTACTTTCCTGCATGTGTGTTTAGTACTTGCTGGTGGCTTCCACATATATGAGATCAGCGTGCATGTCGTCACCCCTCGGAGTTGTGCACTATATAAGTACCGTAGCATTTATTAAACTAAATCCAAGTCAAGTGCTTACTGATTTGTACTATCAGGCACAGTTAAAGTGCCCAGCCTCCCCCGTTGGGGTCCTGGGGGTTTCAGCATAAATAGTATCCCCACTTTCTGGAAATTTAGTGCTTTAAATTCCCACTGTCGCTTTCTTTCTCGTTTGTTCTTACTCATTCCTGCTCTGTTCTATCAATCTGCTATACTATCTTCTTCTTCGCTAGACCAGTCACCTACCTTTTTTCTTGAAAACTCTTCCGGGACAAAGCTCCTTATTTGTGTGTGACGTCTGTTGGATCAGCTTGGGAATATTGGACGCTTTCTGCCAGGTGGTCACTAGGGCTTCCTATGATGTTATTATTTAGCAATATAGGCATTTTATATGTATATGTTTTGTTGATATATTATAATGATGTTTGTATTCTATTTTGTTTTTGTAAACGGGGGTTCGATAAATTAGAGTATAGCCTCAGCGTCCCCTGCGTGGGATGTCTTTATTGTAAAGTGACTGGCTGGTGGAGTGCCTTCAGTTTTACCACTAGGGTTGCTTCAGCAGATTTTTTATTCCCGATCAGGGGTTGTCTGGTCCTGATTTGGCTCGAAAGAGTCCGCTGGACCTAAAGCAATAATCATGTAATGCAATGGAAAGTGCCCAGCCCAAACGTGAATTTCATGAGTTACCTTAAAACCTTTTTTTTTTTTTTACTGTGCTGTGCAGACCTTTCAAATATGAGAGTTACCCTAACAGTGACCAACAGTTCAGTGGATGTCAATCTAGGAGAAGATACACAATGGGTAGTGGACTGTAAGGCTCCGAACAATGTCACGGTCAGTAAGCTGTCCATCGCAAGGACACCTCTGAGTGGGGAACCCAAAGAAGTATTAGCCGAGGTTAGTGATGACGATGAATACAGAAGAAGAATTAAGAATTCTCCCCGATAAACATCACAAGGAGATTTAGTATGATGATGATGATGATGATGATGATGATGATGATGATGATGATGATGATGATGATGATGATGATGATGAAGTAGGTGACGATAATTGATGCCTAATAATACTATGGTTATATTCATTATTGTATTCTTGGTTGATTTTTGTTAACCGTTTGGATGTCAGAATAGGAAAGCAGCATACTGCTGGGGGAATCCGTCGATTCTTTGCCCTGTTTTTACCCACAACTCGTTTTGGTAATTTTTTGTTTATGCTTGCCATGTGACCTGTTAACAGCGGGATGAACTGGGAGATTATTTGTGCGATATTTCATTTCTCGTTTCTCTCCTCTCCACCTTGGAAGGTCACCCGCCCATTCAGGATTCAACTAGCACTAGCCACTGTGTCATCCTAAACCGAAGGACCTACATGTGATTACAGGTCAACCCGCAGACCACAGGCTGGGACATTGCGGTAGATGTGGCGAAGCTTCCAAACACGACGGTCACAACTGGAAACTCGCCGGAAACACGTACTTTAAGCTATTCTATCCAACAGGTATGTGCCAGCACAGAAACTCGGTTCAGTACATATACATGTACTCTGATCTGACGTCTTAAAGCGCATATTATAATCTATGTAACTATCAATGCATAGTGATATTTGGAATTTCCGTATAAGCAGCAACTGAGTTTGATGGTGTGAAAGCCTGGCGAACAACATATTCTTTTATTAGTTCTACCAGCTAAGCCATGGAAAAGCTTTCTTGAGAACCTGTAAACGATGTAATTAAGTAGTGGCCTGTCAGTTACATTCAAATAAAATTGGTTATTAGAAATGAGCAGCTACTAATTAACATTAGAAGACTGACACTGTTCGGAATGTGCAAGGTAATTATTATAAGACCTAGTTGTAGTCTGGCGTTGCTGGTTTGAGCGCTATTTAAATATTTTCATTATTATTATTATTATTATTATTATTATTAGTAGTAGTAGTAGTAGTAGTAGTAGTAGTAGTAGTAGTAGTAGTAGTGTTATACAGTTTCCGACTATACTTCTTTACTTCGAAGAATTAGCAATTGAAGATATCCAGAGGAGCATGACTGAGAAGTGTTTGTCTTATGAAAGCAAGTAAATGTAAGGTGGATGTTTACCAATTCTTCTGTCCATCTTGTATAGTGGATGCTAACAATCCTATCCATCTTCTTTATCACCTTTATTTATTTATTTATTCAGTTATGTATTTATATATTTATTTATTTTATTTTATTTATCCCTCTACAGGTCAATTGCACGGACTCCGGATATTACTTCTGTGAGGCAATGTTCCAGGATGCCAATGGCAGTTCGATGACATCATCCGAAAATACACGTTTTTACGTCAGGGGTATGAATATCAAACATGTCTATCCGCAGCCTTTAGGTCGTCGCGCAGAGAGGTGGTTAGGGACCTTTCTTATTTTAGGCCAGCTTTGTGAGGGTGTTGTCTAATCTCTATTCCCTCGCTTCTTCGACTTCCCAAGTTTTCAAGAGAGCCAAGTACTCATAATCCATTTACAGCTGGATTTGTAACTAACGTTGTGCGACCTCTTGCTTGGGACTTTACACGTGAATATAATTATTAAAGCTTTGATAATAAACGATTTGCAATACTGCTCTCAATAAATTGTAGCTTATGAATATGAGGATGGTGACAGGGGTATTTCTGTATTACGGTGAAGATACATAATTCCATTCCGAAACAATACTTTATTACACCACCGCTGCGCATGTATTGTATATAGACGGGATATTGATTTGGATTGATCCATCAGTCTGTGTTGTATGTCCGTGTGTTTAGTTCTTGCAGGAGGTGTGGAATACGACGCAAACACTCGCACGAACGCCACTGTGCCCCTCAACACTGTGGTTTCTTTCACCTGCACCTCCATCGTGGGATCGCTATACTCTCCACTGGACGAAGTGTGTATTGTACGCCGTTTGTTTGATAAAAGAAAAAAAAAGACATTTATCGTATATAGCGCACTTACAAGCTCACAGAGCTTTTCAAGGCGCTGGCCCGTAATATCCAGCAATCACACAATAGTTTGCTGAAGTCAGGATTCGAACCCACGTCGCCAAAGACGCACTCACACAAGTCGTGCGCTCTGACCACTGAGCTATCCCTGCCGCCAATAACCAATACAAAAGTAGTTAACGTCGTACTAATGTACTGTCGCAAGCGTTTCAACCGTTCAGTTTTTACGATAGTTCGGGGTTCATATAATTATTTCATTATTATATTTTGTAAATATATTTTCTAATATATGCATATTATCTTACCAGTGGGACCATTTTGATTTCTGGAATTCATTATTACTATGTAATTGTATTTCCTTCTCGGTTTTGGGTTTTCATTCAATGTTTGATCAGTGAAGATTTGAATTGAAGGATGATATTATCCTTAAATAGACTTAAAGTGACCCACTTTGACCAGGCCCCATCGACAGATCCTCTTAACATTCACAGTGAGTTTGCACCACTGAAAAATAAGCTTACAACAACAACAAAAAACCCAATATATTTTGCAAGTTTGGTTATTTTTTAAATCAATAACATTCCGTAGTTTTGGTGTCTCTATTAATAGCAACCGCTACCACCGCTCCTAGGCTAAAGCATAGCATCTACCAAAGCCGGTAAGAGAAAAAACCCATAATAAAAAGTTTCTCGGTGAGGAGTTTTGTTTTAGGTTGATACAATAGACTCCTGCCCTACCCCAGACACCAAAAGACGCATTCTTGAAGCCGCGTGGTTCGTTCAGAAATAGGGTGAAAGGTCAGGCGGCTAGGGTATTTATTGTTGTACCGCTAAACAAGGGAAATCAGTCCCTGTCAGACCAGAAATTGAAAATTCAAACTTACGCGGCCACACCGCCTCAACCAAAGCTTTTAGGTTTTGAGGTTAGTTCAGCCAGGCTAGCTATAAATAGCTTCGCCGGTGCTTCTTTCCTTTCTTTTCACTGGAAGGGAGGGTGAAGGCAAGCTATAAATAGCCCGCAGCCAGCAAAATGTGGGGGAACCAAAGAGTGCTGCTCACATAGGCAATGAGCTGGTGTGGGTGGTTGGTTTGAGAAACAAAAAGCTCGCTTTAACGCTGTGTAATGTAATATCAACGCCAGTTTTAGGATAAACCTGTTTTCGCCAAATTAAACAGTCTTTAAGTTGGGGCACTTTAAGATCAACCAGATAAAAGAGTTTCACATCAGTGTCATAGTTTTTTTGTTTGTTTTTTTTGGTATGTGGTTTGGATAAAGAAGCCTTTTTGACTCACATGCATAGCAGTGTAAGTCTAGGTACTCACCCCCACCCCCACCCCAAACCCCGTTCCTCCCACCACCACCCACTCCCCCCTCCAAAAAAACAAACAAACAAAAACACAAAGTTTTTGCAAATGTGTGCGAGATGAGTCGAAAATAGTCCAACATTGACATTAAAAACATTTTTTTTATACGTCCGTCCCTCTGTCTGTCCGGCGTCCGCCGTATGGATGTGCAAAATATGCAAGTGGATTAATATCTCAGAACCTATTTCAACTATCACAACCAAACTTGTGATGATGAGACCTCATAAATGATCAGTGAATGAATGACTTAAGTTCAAGGTCAAGATCACAAGGTCAACCTATCCTATCCTATCCTGTCCCGTAACCCGAAGGTCGTAGGGGCACCACAGATGATCGTTTAACCAGCATACTCCATCTTTCTCTGTCCTCAGCAACCCTGATGGCTTCGCTCAGTGTCAAACCAGTCCATTCTCGAATGTTGTCCTCCCACCTCTTTTTCGGTCTCCCTCTTCTTCTACCTTTTTGCACTGTGCCTTGCATAATAGTCTTTGCAAGGCCTGATGATCTGGTGACGTGGCCATACCATCGGAGTTTCCCTTTCTTCACCACTGTGAGCAGGTCATCGTTTTGTCCAATGGCTTGTTTGATGGTCTGTTGGACTTCGTCGTTGGTAATGTGTTGGGTATAGGAAATGCCCAGAAGTCTTCTGTAGCACCTCATCTCCATGCTTTGTATTCTTCGTTGGAGATCTGCTGTGAGGGTCCATGCTTCGCAAGCATATAGGAAGATGGAGATGTCAAGGGAGCGTAGCAGTCTTACATTGGAATGTAGACTGATGGTCATGTCTTTCCAAATGGGCTTCAACCTTGTCAGGGCAGCAGTTGTTTGTGCGATCCTGGAGAGGACTTCCTGTCGGGACCCATTGTCTGATACAATGGCTCCTATATATTTGAAGCTATGCACTGTGTTGAGGGATTGGCCTTGGACTTTGATGTCCGTGCTGATGCCATTGGTGTTGTTGGTCATCATTTTGGTCTTCTCTGCACTTATTTCCATTCCATAGGCTCTGGAGGTGGTGGTGTCAAGCCTCTTGTCCAGCTGTTCAAGTTCTTGTTCCTCTCCAGCCAATCCATCAATGTCATCTGCAAAACGAAGATTGGAGATTGCTCTACCCCCTATGCTGACTGTGCCTTCATGATCTGCAAGAGCATCTGACATGATGCTCTCTAGGAAGATGTTGAAGAGTGTTGGAGAGAGTAGGCATCCTTGACGCACACCGATTGTTGTTCTGAACCAGTTCCCGATGGCGCTGTTGTGGAGGACTGCACCGGTAGCCTTGTCATACAGGCTTTTGATGACTTCAATAATTTTAGGGCTGATGTTCTACACTTTCATTGTTGCCCATAGAGCTGCATGCCAGACTCGGTCAAACGCCTTCTTGAAGTCTATGAACACATGATATAGATGTTGTTGGTGCTGTAGGTATTTCTCACAGATTATTCTGAGGTTGAAAATCTGCTCAGTGGTACTTCGCCCTGCCCTGAATCCTGCTTGCTCTTCAGCTGTGATTTGTTCAGCTTGGGGTTTCAACCTGTTGAGTATTATTTTCAGGAGGACCTTGCTGGGATGGCTGATGAGGCTGATGGTGCGGTAATGTTTACACTCCTGAAGGTTCCTCCGTCCTGGTGGCCAACGGAAGGCGCGGTCCTTGAGCCGGGCGACGACCGATCCGGCATGGAATTAGTGGATTGTGTCATCATGTAGTGTGTCTTGGGCAAAAAAGACCTGGCGGTGCCCAATCCTCTCCAGGCTGTTGGCCACAGCCGAAATCCACGAATACAGTGTGGCTCGCCTTGGCCCTGAGCACGTGGTCGTTGAACCTGTAGTAACGTGAGGTTCCTCCGCCCTGGCCGGTGACTTCTGTGTAGAAGGCTTTCGCCCAGTGATGCCGTGCTAACATCACCCCTGTTAGTCGCCTCTTTTTGACACGCCGGGAAACGTTGGGTCTATTCTATTTAATGCCCGAACCCACAAGGTCAACAAATGTTTGTAAAAAAAATAAATTAAAATAAAAAAACGAATTTTCACAAAATGTCACTTTTTTTTCAAAGTTATTGTTATTGAACATATGATTCTTTGAATCATGATAGATATGAATGAGACTCACATCCTATGTTGGTCAACCTCACTAAGATCAGTCACTAGAGCTGTCCAAAGTCAGTTAATATAGATACTTTGGAGTGACCTTGACCTTAAACTATGAAAGATATAAAGATCAAACTTATTGTATTTAGAGATGATCTGTCATGTTTGTTTTGTGTTTCGTTGATCTTGAAGGCAAAGTCATTTTAGACCTTGCAAAAACATTTAAAAAAGTAGGTGATCGTACAGTCGAGTGGCTTTTTTTAAACCCATGGTATGCAGCCCCATTGGGTTATTTGATCATACCTGAGCATGAGAGGTCACGTGAAGGTCAAGGTCATCCCAAAGTCAAGGTCACTGAAGGTCAGGGTCATCCAAAGTTCTCTGTTTTTCTTAATTGTTTGTATAATACACAATTCGCAATAAGGTAAAGGTAAGGGTGGTGCCATAGCCTTGTGGCCGTAGGGAAGCGTGATGTTGGAGATCACACTTATCTTGGGCCAGCGTAATGAGGGTGATGCCCATCTCTCTCCCTCGCTGCTTTACCTTCCCCTCCCTTAAGAGAGTAGGTACTCGGTCACAGTTGAGTCAACTGGGGGCGTTGTTATTTTATATTACATGAGTGTATTTGGAGCTGGAGGTCAAGGTCATCTCAAAGTCAAGAGTATAAAAAGATCAAAGTCGGAATTACTTTGCATTTTAACGCCACTTTATCATTTTTGACTCACATGCATAGCAATGTACTCACCCCAAATAAAACATTTTCCAAATTATTGCAGATCTCAAAGAGATGAGTCCCAAAAGAATATTTTAAAAAAATATCCGTCCGTCCGTCTCTCTGTTCGCCGACCGCCGTCTGTCTGTGCAAGAACTTTGAAGGGGCTAAATACTCCGAGTCTATTTCAACTATCACAATCAAACATGGTCAGATGGTGTATACCCAACAGACCTCGAAAATGATCAATGACTTCACTTCAAGGTCTAGGTCACAAGGTCATCACAGGGGGGTGAACGTATGTGACTTAGGTACGAGATTATTGAGGTCACCGAGGGTTTTCTCCGGGCACTCCGGTTTCTTCCCTCCCGTCAATAATGGTACTGGACGCAGTCAATATAAAATTTCAAAAAAATAAAAATTCGATTTTCATTCCGTCTTCCAATAGCGATCTCCCTGTCTTTACACCACCTGTTTGAGTGATAGATGTGTATTTGTTGTGTGTGTGCAAGGGTAGATGAGACAGGTGAGCGTGTATGTTGGTACAGATCGCCGCGCTTTGAGCCTGATTGATTTGAGGAAAGACGCGTATATAGCATCCATTATTATTATTATTATTATTATTATTATTATTATTATTATTATTATTATTATTATTATTATTATAAATGTTAGTCAAAACATGACACATTTTCACAAATGTTCTTTTTTTTTTCTAGGGTATTAATATTGAACTTTTGATTCTTTGATGCATGATATATATCAATGAGACACACGTAGTATGCAAATTTGGTCAACATCAATCCAAGATCAAGATCGTTGGAGCTGTCCAAAGTCGGTTAGTATAGGTACTTTGAAGTGACCTTTACCGCAGACTATGAGAGATATCAAATCCCAACTTGTTGTATTTAGAGATGATCAATTGATCTTTCAAATATTTGCTGTTCTTGCGTTGATCGTGAAGGTCAAAGTCATTTTAGGCCTTGCAAAAATTGGTCATTGTGCAGTGAAATGACTGTTTATTTAACCCATAGTATGCAACTACATTAGGTTATTTGATCAGACATGCGCGAGAGGTCACATGAAGGTCAAGCTTATCCCAAAGTCAAGGCCACTGAAGGTCGAAGTCATCTCAAGGTCATCATTTTTTGGGAATAATTAAACTTTTGCTGTAGTTTTTTTTGATAGCACAAGTGTATTGGGAGCCGGAGGTCAAGATCACCTCAAGGTCAAGAGCATAGAAATATCAAAGTCAGTATTACTTTGCATTTTAATGCCACCGTTTGATTTTGTTTTCTCTGGGCACTCATTCTCATGTTAAATATTGCGAGTACCATAAGGTACATGTGAGTCATATGGGCTTTGCCCCTTCTATTTTTTTTTAAATTTTCTTCTGGGCAGTCATTTTCATGTTAAATATGGCATGTTCCATAAGGAGGATGTTAGTCATATGAGCTTTGCCCTTTTAATGTTGTTGTTTTTTTTTAAATTTAAAATTGTTCTACTTCATGTACTTGTAAACCCTAAAGGAATCTTGAGAACACAGTTTCATGTTCTACACTCAATGTTTGTTCGTACTCTGGCCAAATACCCCCTGGTGTATGTCACAAAGTAGTAAATACATTAAGATTATATACCTTCTATCTAAAGGCAGAGTTCGTTTGGGAGTACCGAAGCCGAAGGAACTTAGTTGTGGACTCGCCATGGAGGAGGGTTAAGGAATGCTCTTCCATCAAGATGACTTTGTGGAACAGCAGCCAGGAAGGTTGTATCTACACTCAGAAATCGCGCATCGAGATCACGGTCAAATACACCGAGTGTCACTCTGCCTACCGCTGCTTTGTCAACAAGTTTGGGGATTCTTCCACTGACACCTACAATGTCACTAACCGTAACGCTGCCAAAGTATTTCCGGTGAGTTGTGTCGTGTCTACGGGTTCCTTAGGGCCCTTGACAGAGGTTACGTTTTCACAATGAGTTGTCGTCGGTAGTTCCGTATATAGCCTAAAGCTAACAGTTGTTCATGTGAGTTTGCGATACGTAGGTGCGATCAGAATTTCCCCACTATGGGTGACAAAGTAAAGTTTGTCACAATTTTTTTTTTTTTTAAAGCGAAACTACCCAAACAATTCGACATTATGATGATTATGATTTCGACGATGATGGTGATGATAATTACGATGAAGAGGACAATGATGATGATGATGATGATGATGATGATGATGATGATGATGATGATGATGATGATGTTGATGATGATTGATGATTGATGATGATGATGATGATGATGATGATGATGATGATGATGATGATGATGATGATGATGATGATGATGATCGAATGTTGTCGACTGATTTCAGATCACCATGAAGCCTGATTTAAAGGACGATATAACAGTAATCGAGACATCGGTTCCTCCGTCGTGCTTCGTTGACAGTGTGATCACTCTTTCATGCTACATTCTGACTATCGAGGACCTCTTCCCAATCAACCAAACTGATCGCCGTCCCAAAGGTTCTGCTGGCATTTAAAAACAATGCAATGCAATACAATACTATTATATAATACAATACAATTTCACAGGGAAAAAAACTCCTCCCCTCCTCCCTATTTCCCTGCCCTTCTGCCCCCTTCCCCCTCCATCTTCCAACACACATTTCCGCCTCAGAAAGCAGTGTTACAACTCAGTCCAATACAAAGCAATGCAATGAAAATATATTCAGGATGCAAACTTGTTTACCTAATCAAAATACATTGTCGATTCCATTTAGAAGAAATTGATTTTTTAAAAACAGATATTTTATAAATGCAGGAGAATATATTTATGTGACTTTAAAGTAATATGCCTTGGGCTTTAGACGCACAATGTGTGACATAATTGTGTGCCTATGTCGATGTATCGCTACTATACGAATATTGTGCCTGTGCCTGCGTGTGTTGCCTATCGGTATCCTATCCTATTCTAGGATGTGCCTGAGTGTGTATGTCGATGTGCCGCTACTATACGAATAATGTGCCTGTGTGTGTTGCCTATTCTATCCTATCCTATCCTAGGATGTGCCTGTGCCTGTGTGTGTGTGTTGCAGGAAACGTAAATCTGATTGGATTGTACATGGCTTTGGGCATCATGGGCTTGGTCCTGTCCTTGGGATTTTTTCTGTCCTGCTACATCGGCATGCGGTCCGCAAGACGTGCGAAGAGTAAGAGATCAAAAAGTAGGTTTCTTTTTTCGATGTTTTCAATCATTTGAATCTTTTTTTTTTCGCTCATTTGGACAATAACTAATCATTTTTTATTACTTGTCACTTATTTGTGACAATAACTAATCGTGTTTTTTTTTTGTTTTTGTTTCTCGACCCGATACTTGTGATAATACATGTACTTCAATGCTGGTGGTTTTAAAGGTTTTAAAAGTTGATCGATTAGCTGCCACGAAAGCAGAACTGGAAGTTGGACTTGAAGGAAGAAATGTCTCACGAGAAGTTAGTTATTTGCGTATGATGCGCCCAAACGCTGCAGGTGGGCGCCTCGGGTGGCTTGAGTTAGATCTTGTATCAGCCAGCGCCTTGAACGACTCTTGAGCTGGAAAATGCGCTATTTCAGAACGATTAAAATATGAATGAAATGTACCCTGAACGAGGGAAACAAACAGCCTTAGGAAGTAATTGTCTCGCCTGTAGAGATGGACGTGGAGTTTAATGGACAAAACCCTAATTAATTGCTCACCTCCGCGGAGTAAGCTTAGTGATAGGAAAGATCTAGACTATCTTCGTTTTTTGGTTTTTCCAATGCTACCTGGTTACTAACTAACCTGTGGAAGTATGCCATAGATACAGATAGCCATTCCGACGTGTTCTCAGTCCTTCAGTGTATTTTCAACTGAGCTTGCTGAAGATCACGAAGAATAAGGTTTTGTCGTCCTATCTGCAGTAGCGTTCAAGAAAGAATAATTATGTGATGTCGATCACTTGTGTGGCGCTACGATTTTTCCCATGTTGTGTTCAGCATACTCCGAGGAGCCCAGGTAAATAATTAAGGTCTTAACTCTGTGCAGGAGGCTCTGCGATCCTGAAGGGAGCCCTTCTGGATCAGTTCCTCCGTAAACATACAAAGGAGCATCACTGGATTCGCAAAGAAGTGCAGCATCCTGTGGTCTACATCCGCGATGAAAAAACGGGAGCCATGGTTCCCGTGGTGAGAAAGTCAAGGTGAGGTACTAAAATGACCCGACGTCCCTGGATTAATTAGGTTCAGGAATTCCCTTGTCCAGGGGCGGATTTTGGGTGTGTGCACTTGACAATTGTGCACGTGCACCCTAGCGATCACCAAAAAAAAAAAAAAAAAAAAAAAAAAAAAAAAAGGAGAAGAAAGAAGAGAAAAAAATATACTAATTCTCACTCACCACACAGTTTCATGTACCTCCAAATTAGTTTTTTTTTTCTTTTTTTTTTTTATTCATCAGATCTAGAACTACAGGTAGTTCTTGTACATCATCATGTCAGTTTTGAATAAAACTGATGTGAGTGGTTATTCCTTGTTTTATTTGTGGTAATTTTACCTGTCTTTTTATAAACTTTTATGCAAGATGTTCCGCTATTGTAAATTTTATCATCAGAGTTTGTAGAGGAGTGTGTGTTGGGGGGTGGGAGGGGAAGAAGGGGGGCTAAAAGAGGACTTTTAGCACAAAACAATACTGTTTTCAGTCCTCAAAATAATGGCCAGAATGCACTAGCTAGCACAGATTTTAATAATTATTTTCAAATTTTTCCGGACCTCCCCTAGTTCGCCACTTCGCATTAATGGTTTCAGGGAAGAGTGCACACCCCCTCAACAATGGCGAAATCCGCCCCTGTTGACCGACGTGTATTTCTTGTGCATTCACTTGACAATGAAGATTTTGCATCCTAGTATCCTGCTGGTTTGTTTTATTCAAATAAATACGAACATTCACTATGATTAGCTACTTTTTAATGGATTCTGGGACACTTTCCCCCCCCCCCCTCCCCCTCGGCCCTGGACTATTTCCACCCGGACTTTATGCCCCCGAATTCTTCTACCCGGACTCCCCTCTCCTCCCCCTCCCTCCCTCCGGACTTTTTCCCCCTGGGACTCTTTCCCCCTAGGACCTTTCCTCCCGTTATTTTATTCTTGACCCCCGTTGGGGTGCCGGGGGTTTCAGTATAAATATTATCCCCACTTTCTGGAAATTTAGTGCTTTAATTTCCCAATGTCGCTGTCTTTCTCATTTGCTCTTTCTCATTCCTGCTCTGTTCTATCAATCTGCTATACTATCTTCTTCTTCGCTAGACCAGTCACCTACCTTTTTTCTTAAAAACTCTTCTGGGACAAGACTCCTTATTTGTGTGTGAGGTCTGTTGGATCAGCTTGGGAATATTGGACGCTTTCTGCCAGGTGGTCACTAGGGCTTCTTATGATGTTATTATTTAGCAATGTAGGCATTTTATATGTAATAATAATAATAATAATACAGTTGATTTATATAGCGTGGTACCCCAACAGACATGGGGTCGCCACGCTTTACAATGCACTAAAAAGCAATAATATTAAAACAAAATAAAATATATAAAACAAAAACATGCCTAGTAAAAACTGCTAAACCAGGAGTATGTACATTAATTAACAGTAGACACACACACACAGACGCATGAGCGCCTGGCCAAAGTACATGTCCACAATAAAAACATGTATGTGTTTTGTTGATAATTTATAATAATGTTTGTATTCTATTTTGTTTTTGTAAACGGGGGTTCGATAAATTAGAGTATAGCCTCAGCGTCCCCTGCGTGGGATGTCTTTATTGTAAAGTGACTGGCTGGTAGAGACAGGGATGTTGCTAGGAAATTTTTTCTTCGGCGATTTGGCCGAAACAGTCGTGAAACTTTCGGCTTTTTACAGAAAGTTTCGGCTCTCTCTTCCAAAGCAGTCTCATAAGTTTTTTTTTACTAGTTTCACTACGTTAACGTCCACCTCCATATATTAAAGATGTTCTGTGGATGCTTATCTTTGTAATAAAACATTATTTTAAGAGTAGAATAAGAACATTCAAAAGAAATTTTATTTTCTGAAATGTTAGACACACAAAAACAATAAAAAGTTTAGACTGTCCCTTGACAGACCACAATACTGCTAACTGGGTTTAACCTTTGAAATTATCGAATCCTCACCTAAACTGCAAGCGTACAGCACAGGAATATCGCAAAATGGACAAAACCGAGCCGATTCACCCGTGAAAACTTCGGCACGGCGAGCCGACATGACGGACAGTTAATCGGCTTTTTTATAAAAAATTCGGCTAAAAGCCGAAGATCCGACCCAAACGACATCCCTGTAGAGAGCATTCAGTTTTACCACTAGGGTTGTTTCGGCAGATCTTTTATGCGGATCGGGGGTTGTCCGGTCCTGATTTGGCTCGGAAGAGTCCGCTGGACCTAAAGCAATAATCATGTAATGTAATCTACCTATACAGTTCTGAAAACTCAAAAACAGTCGAGCCTTTTTGAGATATTGAGCGACACGTGTTTAGCAACGAAATGACTCCAGTGACAATGACCTTTGTGGTAGACACACTTATAGTGGCTAACACTGCTAATTTCTCCCCTGAGAATACCCAATGTAATGTGCGACCAATTTGTAAAAGGATGGACATGTTTTGCGCGAGTGAGTTCCCTTGCTGAGTCTCCATAAAATTCATAGGCGTGTGCAGCCTGTCATGTCTTTCCGCCACAGTATTGCGATTTGCAAGTTGATCTGAACTATTTTAATTGGGGAAAAAGTCTTGCAGGGGAAGAGTCACGGGGGAAAAGAGTCCCGAGGAGAGATGGGGGAGAGGGGTCGTAAGGGGCAGGGGTGGGTGGGTGTAGGGAAATATCCGGGGAGAAGAATTTGAGGAGCGTGTGGGGGTGCAGTGGGTTGGGGGATGGGGAAAAAAGTCCAGGGGGGAAAGTGTCCACATACGCTTTAATGTTAAGGTATTTATTCCTCTGGCAAGGTTAGTTCAGCAATAACAGCAGTTTACTGACGCCCTCTGACACTGACCTTGAACAGGGAACAGTTAGGAATTTGCCAAGGTAACATAGAGAGCAAACATAATTAGAAAGAAGTTTTGGGCAGACCTACTTTAGTATTATTTGTTGATACATCGCAAAATAAACTTGGCCATTTGTTTCTGTTTTATTCTTTCAAAGAGCAAGCTTCACCCTATTCAAAACATCAGGATAAGTTGATCAGCCCTATTCAAACCATTCTTAATATTACCATTCCTTTTTTCTTCTCTTGTTAACGTTACAGGATCAGCTTCAGCAGAGCGAAGGCGATTGCCGAATTCGACAAGAAAAACCCGCCAATCCAGAGCATAAATGAAAGTTCTACTGGCATCCAAGTGCTACGCAGTGACCAGTATGACCCATCTGGGACTGCCAGCAGCGTATCTCCCAGGGCTGAGACCACAGAAGAAGAGTCCACTAGTTTTGTCCCATACGAGGCCAGTAGCGTCGATCTCAAAGCTGGCAAGGTCGAGAGACCCATAGGCTCCATTCTCCGGCATGACGCTAGTAGTAAACATTGAAAGATGTTTCCGTGATTTAGCTGTTGGACTAACGGAACAGTGTGGATGTCCTAACATTTGTAGGCGCATCTATTGTGCCAAGTCTCGTGACGTGGAAAACTAACACCTGTGATTGCGTAGACGTCTTCTTAAATATATTTTTAGAAGTGGGACAGAACGTTTCGTTTGTATATTTTTTCCGTCGTTTCCTAGTATTTGTTACGCGTCCGTTACACTAGATTCTTGTAAAAACAGATTCTCTTCACCACTTGAAAGGACACAAATATAAATCTCACAATCGATTATTATTAGTGTATGAATTCCCTCGCAAATGTTGCAATAAATTAAATAAATATCATAATAGATTTAGATTTGTGGTTTTTCTTATCCTGCCTTAGATCTTTAAGTTATAGTTGGTGTGTTTTTACTTCTTCTTCTTCTTCTTCATTATTCCAAATCTAAGTGTACCATTTTTTTCCCCAATGGCTTGGATTAAAGTTCGCTGAAGTTAGGTTTGTAGGAAAACATAAATAAGGTAAATCGGGTGAAAACTCTGGAGAAATTACATAGCAAAAGGCATATATAATTGTTACTGGCTCCTGCGACTGACTTGTCGATCAATATCAATAAATTAGAGGCAGTCCAGAGAAGAGCAGCACGTTTTGTCGTCAACCGGTACCACAACACTTCCAGTGTCTCCAAGATGATCGACAAACTGCAATGGCCTTCTCTCCAACACCGCAGAAAGGTCGCTAGACTTGCCATGCTACGTAAAATACTCAACAACGAGGCAGTCGTCGATACCAGCAAATTAGTCCCAGCCCCTCCACGTCAGCGAAGAAGCCACCCCCAACAGCTCACCCAAATTCAATGTAGAACCAAATACCGCCAGTTCTCTTTCCTTCCCAACACCATCAAGGACTGGAACGAGCTGCCCAAAACAACAGTGACAGCTGATACTCTTGACTCCTTTAAGTCACGAGTGCCACAACTATAATTTTTTTTTTTTTTTTTTTCCCTACGCAAACCCAGTTCAGTACGGCAGAGTAATCAACCTGATGATTGAGGCCGTCTAATGGATGAAGATGAAGATGAATATCAACATAAAGATGTTCTTCTGTTCCAAGGAACAGGAAATGACGTCATCAATTGTCTGAAGTTATTTATTGACGTCATAGAAAGAAAACAAAAATCAAACATAAAGCAACTTCACTGTAAGGAGATCTCACTTGTATTGCTTTCCGGACGGTCCTGATTTGGCTCGGAAGAGTCCGCTGGACCTAAAGCAATAATAAATCAATCAATCATTGCTTTCCGGACATAGTGGCAGTAAATTGCAATAGTGATAATCAAAATGACAGTATCAGTGGCTGCGAAGTTGTTCTTTTCATTCGGTACAACAGTGTTTGTAAGTATTTGCAAGTCGGCAACTACGGACACGTCACTGAACTCGCCGCAACATCAAAATGCAGTACGGCTTCGGAGAAGTAAGTTTGTTTTGTTGTTTGTGTGTTGTTGTTGTTTTTTTTTTTTTTGTTTTTTTTTTGTTTTTAGAGTCTATGTATTCACACCCAAAAATTTTTTTTTCCAGATTCTTGCAAATCTTAGCGAGATGAGTCTTAAATAGATCTAGTCCAAAAATGACATTTTAAAACAAACAAACAATTTTTGGGTCCGTCCGTCTGTGCAAAGCTTGCAAGAGGATTAACATCTCGACCTTTTTCAACTCGCACTACCAATCTTGGTGCGATAGTGTGTATTCATGAGACTCATAAATGATCAATGAATGAATGACTTCACTTCAAGGTCAAGGTCAGAGGGTCAACAAATCGCGGGTGTAGAGGAAAACTATTCTAAGTGACATTTTGACCGAAATTGAGTTTTTCCCATGGTTTAAACAGCCATAGAGGGGGGCAACTTCTGTCAAAATATCAGAACTGTAGCTTAAAAAATGACAGAGTTATGACCCTTGAAAAAAATATTCTATCTTTGTCGTCAGAAAATGTTTGGTGGAAAAGTATCCTATATGGCAGTTAGAGTAGTTTTCCTCTCAAATATTTTCTAATATTATTAGAAAAGGAAGAAGACTATTCTAACTGTGTAAGTTAGAATAGATTTCCTCTCGAAATGTGTCTTTGAAAACGAAGTAAACTATTCTAACTACCTCTTAGAATACCTTTCCTCTCAAAATGGTTTCTTCAAAATTGAAGAAACTATTCTAAGAGTCAGTTAATATACTTTTCCTCTCAAACATTTCTTCCAAAACCCCAAAAATATATTTTAAGTACCGCTTAGAATAATTTTCCTCCCAAACGTCTTTGCTATGAGAACAAGGAAAGTGCCAGTTAGAATACTTTACATCTGAGTGGATTTTTCCATTAGGAGTCCTGCGTGAGAAGCGTGCTCAATATTTTCAGCAATTTTAGTATGAACACTCACTAACGCAAGGTGTACTTTCTGCTCAGTAGCAGAGCTGGTGTGTGTGTTTCTAACAATGTTGTGGCGATTCTAGCCCAAGACAATATTGATAAGGTGAGTTTACATTTTACACAGACGTGTGTCGGTTTGGGTATTTTTATCTTTATATGCATGGGGATGGTGAGAAAGAAATGACAGAGACGACACACTAGTATGCCACCAAAATGTCATTAGGCTAGCCTATGCCGTAATGCTAAAGAATAGTACTAGCAGCGTGTTGCTGTTTGCAAATAACCTAGATCTATGCTGCTTTATTTTCAGATGTTTGTTCGCTTGCTTGTTTCTTTCTTTCTTGCTTGCTTGTTGTTTTTGCCTGATGACATCAGACAAAAACAACAAGCAAGCAAGAAAGAAAGAAGCAAGTCTGCATCAGCCGTTGGAAAGTGGCGGGGACCGAGATTAGACCCATTGGCATCCGGGTGTACTCATAGAGGCCCATAGGAGTGACGAAGGCTGTTTTGGGTTGATCTCGGGGGTCCATGGCGATTTGGTGATATTCACTGGCCAGGTCCAACGTGGAGAAGTATTGGGCCCCAACCAGCGCGTCAAAGGACTTAAATGCGAGGTAGCGGATACGCATCACCAACCGTCTTGGCGTTTAGGCGGCGATAGTCGACACATAGCCGCACAGTCCCATCTTTCTTTCGCACAACGACGATTGGTGCCGCGTATGGACTGTGGCTCTCGACGATGTTGTTCTTCTCCAGGAGTCCTGAAGGTCTTGGATTTCCTTCAGCTGGTGAGGTGGGATGCGCCTGTAGGGTTGGGCGACGGGCACTTCGTCTCTCGTCCGCAGTTGATGTTGGACGATGTCCGTGTAGCCCAAATCCAACTCGTTTTGGACAAAGGCTTCTCTGTTCTTGCCTAGGACTTGTTGAAGAAGTTCCCACTGTCTGGTTGTGCCATCGAACGTGGGGCAGAGAATGGTGTTCTTGGTGGTCTGTCCTGATGGTGTTCCGATGGTGACCACGAGTTCATTTACAGTGGCGGTGAATGCCACCTCGTCCTTTCCTTGGACATCCTCTACTGTCTGCAGTGACGCCAGTGGAGTCCGGGCTGGAAGGATGACGTCCATCTCTGAGAGATTGGCCACTCACACGTATCGCTATGAAGCATCATCGCTGACAAGGGTCGGAACGATCAGCAGACCTCCAGGCAGGGGTTGTGCTAAAGGTGACGCCAGTAGCTGTCGCGTAGGGCGCTGCGTTGAGGTCTTTCGCACAGTGGCTATGGCGAAGGGTGGGACCACTGTTTGTACTGCTGTCTTGGCGATGCCTTGGACCAAGGTGTTGTCATGTCACACTTCTTGGATGGACGCAAACAGGCATTGAGGTAAGCTGGTCGGACTGGCTGTCATCCACTCTCCCAGGACGTTCATCCCGACCAACAACGGCAGGCGCTTCTTGCGTTCCCTCATGACCGGTTCCGTGGGCTCCCTGACGACCAGGATGGGAATACCAGAAAACGTGGTCCCGTCCAACTGCAGCTCGGCGACCAGGATACCGGAGTAGGGTACCTCTGCGCCGTTTACTGCCCGCAGCTTGAGGTGGGACGACTGAAGGAAAACGTCACCAAGATTCTCGGTGACCCAGGTCTGCGTCACAGTCGTTACCTCGCTGCCCGTGTCGAGGAGAGCTTGCACAGCTCGGCCATTGATGCGTGCGGTTGTCGTGGGGCATTCGCCAATCAGCCTTTTACTGCCCTTGCCCCCTGTTGCCTGTGTTTCGACAACGGGGCTAGCAGTTTCCCTGCTGTCCTCGTGGTGGTTGGACGTGGGGTTGTCTTTGAGGACAGCTCCTCTGGAGGTGGCCCCTTCGGCCGCAAACCCAGCAGACGGCAGTTCTGGTGTCACGTTGAGGAGCCGACTGTGGACGTTGCTTTAGCTGCTGCAGCTGTTCCTTCAGCTCTGCTAGTTGACTCTGCAGAGCCGCCGTTCCTTGGGGGTCGGGCACCGGCGTTGCTGTCTGTTGTTGGGTTGTCACGCTTCCGCTCTGGCCCGCAGGTAGGAGACATCCTCTCCCCTAATGATGCGGCGGAGCTCCCGTCGAAGGTCTTGTGATTTGAGCCCCTCAACGAATTTATCACGCAGCATTTCGTCAGGGATGCTGCCAACCTTTCTTGTATTGGACCGCAGGGCCAGCTGCTGAAGTTGTTGGCCGTACTGCAGCACGGTCTCTCCTGCTCCCTGCTGCCGGCTGTGGAACCTGCTTAAAGTGCTGGTGACTCCCCTCTGGTCGGACACCCAGGGCCTCCTCTGCCGTTTTCCACGTCTGCCCGCTGGATGATGTCCTGTCGGGCACAGCCGCGGAGCGATTGAAGCAGCCACTCCATAGCTGTACCACCATCCAGCTGGCAGTGGCCCAGGATTCGCCGCGCCTCCTGTGTGAAGTCCTCGACGTCATTGCCATCCCCCGTGAAGGTTGGAAGTTTGGGGGGGTGGCATCATCCACAACTTCTGCATGGTCGAGGAGGGTGCGTGGGTGGAAGAAATGTCATCTTGCGCCGCCTCTGATGTCCTCTCGTGACTGGATGGGTGATGAGGTGTGGTGTCGCCTCTGTGGGCCCCTCCTTCCTGCATGAGGGTAGTCTCTTCGCTCTCGCTTTCCACTGGTCGGTTCCTGTTGTTTGTAGATTATAGTCACACGACACTTTCGCATATAGGTGACTACTGGACCGATTTATACTGACACCAGCGGGCCAGTTGTTGGTAAAGGGGAAAATAATATGATCACACGTTGACCAATCCGGGATTCGAACCAGCGACCTTTCGGTTACTAGCAAGACGCTCTTACCAACTGAGCTACCCGGCCCCTCGGTCGGTTCCTCAGCTGCCTTGCCTTCTTATATGCCTTCCTTGGGTTTGTCATCTTTCTTGATCCTGCTCGCGGCGCCAACATTTTTGTAGTGGTGTTGGATGTTGGAGAGAAGATGATAAAGTGATGGAGGCTAGGGTGATGAAGAATTCTCACACATTCTCTCTCTCTCTCTCTCTCTCTCTCTCTCTCTCTCTCTCTCTCTCTCTCTCTCTCTCCCCCCCCCCCCCCCCCAAAGCCAGTTCGTTGATGACCGTTGAAAGTTTTATTCTCGAAGTGCATCATACTAAGAGAGCGCAACAGGCAATGCTCCATTTGTACTAGATCTAAATAAAAGTCTTTTTGTGTATTAATGCAGTGTAATTTGACCAGTCATGTTCACTTTATCAATGCTATTTCATTTTGGTAGCTGCATAACACGTTGTCATTATTTTATTAGTGCACTAATAAAATACTTGAGTAGTAGTGGTACAAGAGTAGTACATAACGACTTATGTCTAATATGATTTTAATTATTTTATGTTAATGGTACTTTGGAAAATGAAGATAAGGTTTTGTATTTGGTTTGAATAAAATTGGGAACTCGTTTCTGAGGATGAATATACAGTGTTGCTTTCTCGTTCTTTTGTTTGTTACAGAAAACTATTGTAAGTGTATCATGTGTAAGTTGTTTTTTGTGGTTTTTTTTCCTCAGTTTTCAAACTTTTTCGAGAGGAAAAGTATGCTATTTGACTCTTACAATAATTTTCTTTTCTTTCCTTTTCTCAGCAATGGAGGAAAACTATTCTTTCTGACACATAAAATAGTTTTCCATTAATATTTCAACATTTTCAATGGAAAACTATTCTATGTGGCAGATAGAGTAGTTTTACTCATACTATTTTACAGAAGGAAAATATTCTAAGTGGCATTTTTTTTATTTTAACAAGATAGGAAAAGATTTTTGAGAAAAGTATTTTCAAAAACAGACCACGATCCATTTATCTCCTACATATATGGGTTTCAGACCATAAAATTACTTTTTATTGAAATAGGAAGATTTTTTGCTTCTCCTGTAAAATTTCAAAAAAGTCACTTAGAATAGTTTTCCTCTAGACCCGCGAAATGTTGGTAAATTTCAATTTTTTCTAACTTATTAATATTGAACATGGTTCTTTTAAGCATGATAGATATCAATGAGACACACATATTTCCCAAATTTGATCAACCTCACTCCAGTTTCAAGGTCATTGGAGCTGTCCAAAATCGGTTAGTATAGGCACTTTGAAGTAAAGGTGAAGTAACCTTGATCCTAAACTATGAGAGATATAAAGTTCAAAATTGTTTTATTTAGAGATAATAGATTGATCTTTCATATATATGTTCCGGTTTTGCGGTCATCGTGAAGGTCAAGGTCATTTTAGGCCTTGCAAAAACATACAAAAAGATCTGTCACATTGCAGTAGAACAGCTGTATACAAGCCATTGGACAACATGATGACAGTAAATGCTCACAGGCAATGGTGAAACTCCGATGGTATGCCCACGACACCAGAGCATCTGGCCCTGCAAAGACCATCCTGCAAGGCACGATGCAAGAAGGCAGAAGAATAGGGAGTGCTACACTCGATTGGTGTTTTTCTATCAGTAGTTGATTCAGCCCCAATGCTGAAATCCTGATGAGTGTAACTCGGATTCGTTTATCCACGCAACCCGTTCAATCAGCAACAAGGCATGGAGTCGTCGTATGAAGTTTTCAAACTTTATTCAGCGTACATCAACAACTGCATTCAATCGCCTTTTTACTTTTTCTTCCTCTACTTTTCACAGAGCACCGAATATATAGTTTTTCTCTCACCTCGAGATAACGTCTAAAGTTCGTCATCACTGTCTTACGTCATACAACATTCTTTTCGGTCCAAGAATGTTCTCAAATATCTACACCTATCAAGAAGCTTCGATCGACAGTAAACAAGCAAATCTAGAGAATTCTCCAATAATATCGACCAACTAAAATTACCAACGTTATACAAAGCTGCTTCTTCTAACCAGAACGCAAAATCAAATCAAAGGTAAGTACACTCTGTTATTGAATACAGTACTTTGCAAAGCGAAACGATTAGATCTATCGTGCGCGTTTCAGACATACTATCCTTCGCGTTTCAACGTAACAGGGAGACAGAAAAAGAGGTGGGAGGACAACATTCGAGAATGGACTGGCTTGACACTGAACAAAGCCATGAGGGTTGCTGAGACATGGAAAGATGGAGTACCCTAGTTAAACGATCATTTGTGGTGTGCTCCAACGACCTTCGAGTTACGGGATAAGATAGGGATAGGATAGAATATTTACCCCATGGTATGCAGCAGCATTGGGTTATTTGATCATACATGCATGATAGGTCACGGAAAGGTCAAGGTCATACCAAGGCAGAGGTCACTAAAGGTCAAGGTCATGCCAAGGTCACTATGATTTTCGGCATAATACAACTTTTGCTGTAGTTTATTTTATAGTACATGAGCATATTTGGAGCTGGAGGTCAGTGTCATCTCAAGGTGAAGAGCATTTTACTTTGCATTTTAATGCCCTCGTTTGATTTTTTTTTTCTGGGCTTTCATTTTCATGCCAAATATTGCAAGTTCCATAAGGAAGACGTGAGTTATATGGGTTTTGCCCCCTATAGTTTTTATTCTCTTCATGTAACGATTTTGTAAGAAGGTCAAATGGATTCATTGTTTTCTATTCCAACCTGATCATTAACTAAGACACGGTCGTTCAGGAAACAATACTAATATAATAAAGAACGGCTAAGTTTTTTTAAAATTTCTATTCTCGTCATGTGAAGATTATGTGTTCTGATACGTGGTAGGACAGTATTACCTTACAGAGAAGTATCCCACAGCGCAGTACTACATAATAATCCCCCTTACGTGTCAGTAATTGTCGAGTAGATCTCCGACAGATAGATCTATATGGACATTATAGGAAACAGAAGAGACGAAGATTGCTTTCTCTATGCAATTTCGACACTTATTATTGTTTACGTAGCCTGATTCTTGACACGAGGCCGGCTTCCTAAATAACCAGTTGCGACATAATCAACCACAATATGTTGTTGGAAGAAGACTGGCGTGGTAATGATGGTTTGGATGGCGCGATGGGAATTGCCAGAGGTTAGAGCATACCAGTGTCCTGCCCAGTTGATAGTTAGCTGGATCTCGGGTTCCAACCCCGCAGGGGACGAACTTTTGTGGCTTAGGTACGAGACTTTGGGTCACGAGGGTTTTCTCCGGGTACTCCCGATTCCCCCCACCTCCCTTTAGTAATGCTATTGGTATTGGATGCAGTCGGTCTAAAATTTCAAAAATAAAAATTCTAGTTCCTTTCAGTCTTCCTAATAGCGACTTGCCTTTACACCACGTGTTTGAGTGACGATGCGTGTTTGTAGGATCTAGGAGTGTCTGCGACATGTCAGCGTGCATGTTAGTTACAGATCGCCGCTCTTTGAGTCTGATTTTAGGAATCCATTCTTCTTCTTCTTCTTCTTCTTCTTCTTCTTCTTCTTCTTCTTCTTCTTCTTCTTCTTCTTCTTCTTCTAATCCATTCTTCTTCACCCGGTACACATTGGTCGAAGGCTGCCAGAAGCATGTTTTACTAGTCGCCTCAACAGGCGATAAAGCATGCTCTCATGCTTCATAGCACTGCTTCCTACACGCTTCAAGCGCTATAGTGACGGAAAAAGCGCAATTTCACTGTAAATATATACAGAATGTTGCTCTACAACATCCCGCTCTTTCCCTCTCAAAAACCCAATTGCCTTGTTGGATTCTTAAATTGCATGAAACCAAGTGAGGACACTATCCGGCGTCAACAAATGGTTCAAAAACATTGTCAAACGGTTCGTAAAAGACAGTTGACCTAGAAACTAATACAGTTTGACCTAATTCGTCCCCTAGAGGAGACGAAACTTACATTTTTCTATTTTCATGAGTTCACTGCAGAGAAATTGCGCTTTTTCCGTGACTACAGAGCTTGAAGCGTATAGAAAGCAGTGCTCTGAAGCATGGGAGCATGCTTCATCGCCTGTTGAGGCGACTAATAACGCATGCTTATGGTAGCGTTCGACCGATGTGTATCGGGTGTCTTCTTCTTCTTCTTCTTCTTCTTCTTCTTCTTCTTCTTCTTCTTCTTCTTATTATTATTATTATTATTATTATTATTATTATTATTATTATTATTATTGCATCAAACAGACCGGATCGAATTCAAATGTGAACTTGGAAAAGTTAATGCTAGGCACTCTTCAGTGGAGGCCACCGAAATGGAATAAACACAAAGAGTGCACAACATCACAATTTTCTCAACAATAACTTCGTATATGGTTTTATTTAGTACGCTTACAGGGGTCTGATAAAATAGCGAGGAGGAGGAAGTGACCAGCCGTGTCCTTATGAAAATGTCCCTGAGAAAAGAGAGGTTCCTTACATTTTACAGGTGGAAAATCTCTCTCTCTCTCTCTCTCTCTCTCTCTCTCTCTCTCTCTCTCTCTCTCTCTCTCTCTCTCTCTCTCTCTCTCTCTCTCTCTCTCTCTCTCTCTCTCTCTCTCTCTCGTTGTTTATAAATGTTTCTAAGCCTTCAAGCTAAAATCAAACAAACAAAAAACATTTCCTGGTTTCAGACGTAGGTCAACCAGTCATCAAATTTGGGATCGCAGAAATTAAATTAAGCCCAAATCCCTTGGATGCCCCGGGTAGAACGACAGTGCGGTGCCAAGCCTTCGAGGGTAACGGGACAGATTTGAAGTCTATCAGTTTAAAGCGACAGCCTTTGTATGGACCTCACGCCGGAATCCCTGTGGATTTAGTATCGGTAAGAGATGTATTAATCTTTATTGTTATTAGTTTGGTCGAAGTCGTCCGTTTTATCAGCGATGTCTTTGTCGTTGAAGTCATCATCGTCATGATCATGATCATCATGATCATGATCATCATCGTCATCAACAAAATCATCAACTTCATCCATACATTATTATTTTGTCATTTATGACTCGCATGCATAGCGATGTGAGTCTATGTACTCACCCCTCTCTCCTCCCCTCCAAGGTCACAGGGTCAACAAATGTTAGTCAAACAATGAAACATTTTCACACAATTTCACTTTTTTTTTCTAGGTTATTAATATTGAATTTGTGATCCTTTGAGGCATAGATATCAATGAGACACATATACTATGCAAATCTGGTCAATGTTACACTGTTTTTTTTTTTTAATCAGTAGTTGATTCAGCCCCGATGCTTCAATCCTGATAAGTGTAACTCAGATTCATTTATACACGCAACCTGTTCACTCAGCAACAAAGCAGGAGTCGTTGCACGAAAGTTTTCCAAATTTATTCAGCATACATCAACAACTGCATATAATCGCTCAATCGCTTTTTTTCATTTTCACTTGTTCAACTCTCAACTTTGAAACAGTGCGGCACTTATATCTCTATATTCTAGAGAATATTCGAACATTCCAGCTTGACGCGATTACAGCCAATCAGAATAAAATTCGTCACCAAAACTATGCACTGTCTTACGTCATATAACTTTATTTAGGTTAGAAGAATATCGTAGCTAGCACTAGATTTATCTACACGCTTCGATCGATAGCAAACAAGTAATTCTAGAAAATTCTCCAATAATATCGACCAACAAAAATTATCAACATTATACAAAGCTTCTTCTAATAACAACGCAAAATCAAGTCAAAGGTAAATACTCTCAGTTATTGCATGCTTTGCAAAACAAAACGATCGAATCTATCGTGCGCGTCTCAAACGTAACAGTCAATCTCTAAGGTCAAGATCACTGGAGCTGTCCAAAGTGTTAGTGTAGGTACCTTGAAGTGACCTTGGTCTTAAACAGATAGAAATATAAAGTCCTAACTTGTATATATTGATTTTTTTATATATGTTCCGTTTTTGCGTTGATTTTGAGAATCAAGGTCAGTTTAGGCCTTGTTAAAACATACAAAAAATAGGTCATCGTACAGTGGAATGGCTGTTCATTTAACCCGTAATATGCAACAACATTATTTGATGCATAAAACTTAAGGTCACGTGAAAGTCAAGGTCATTGTAACGGTGGGTCTATTGTAGCTGGGCTCTGCACAATGGAATGCTATTACCCACTCGTCTTTCGTCGATGGGGATCGCTAGTTAATCTCCCTGTGACTCAACTTAATACATTTATAAGTTTAGCTCGGTCTGTGTTTAGGCTGGGATAAGAGATAGAAAGAAAATGATAAAAGATCACTGTCACACTAGCTCTCACACGGCTTTGAAACATAGGTAGTCCAGCCACTTGTTAACAGTAAATATCACACATTTATTTCCTCTACTCTATACAAGATCTGCTAATCACTATACTAACTTAAAAGTTCAAATATCACTTTGAATGGTTCGCTCCTTGATAATTCTATGCAGCTACTGTTTAATTATCGGGCTACTCGTGCATCCTGCCCAACGGGTCAGTCTTCTGGAAAGATGGACTAGTGATGTCCTTTGCTAACAGATTGGTTGCACTGGTGAAAATCTAACTTAACTGTAGATTCGATGAGCTGTGTTGTGGTGGATTATTCTCCTTGTTGACAGACTGGTGAGCTCTCGTTGCTCAGTGCTGGTCACGCAAAGTTTGACTAACAATCACAATTCTAACATGGCAAATTTCACAAATATAAGTCAACAATAATATCAATACATCGCGATGAAACAAAAGCTAGTTCATTTACCTTTTTGACAATTCAGGCTGTGGCTAACTTGGTTGAATAGAATTTCACAAATTCCTGCTTTTAGTCTTCAAGTGCAGAGATCCCTTAGAGCTAAGCTCCTTACTGGATGCAAGTTGAACAGTGAATGACTCTCTATCCCGGTGGTCAGCAGTAAGCCTGGGAAAACTAACTACAAGAGTCGCCCTCTACCGGGGTTAGCGGTAACACTGCTATACGTAAGCTGAATGATGTCACGGCCTACTGAGCCAGGGTCAGCATACAAATGTGTAGCCCACAGTAGACTTTTGTCGTCTGCTGCAGAGTATTATTACGTTACTAAGGTTACCGCTGCCTTAGTAAGGCAAGAAGCTATAGTGCTGTGTAAATCTGGCATCTTATCACCGGCATCCCAAGGCCATCATTAATTTTTTTGGGGGGGGGTGTGTGTGTGTGTGTGGAGGGTGTGGGGGTGGGGTGGGTGGGACATAATACAACTTTTGCTGTACTTTATTCGATAGTACATGAGGTTAATTTGAGCCAGCTTTCAAGTTCATGTTAAGGTCAAGAGCATAGAAAGTATCAAAGTTGGTATTTGCATTTTAATGCCACCGTTTCATTTAGTTTTTTTCTGGGCATGCATTTTCATGTTAAATATTGCGAGTTCCATAAAGAGCGAGTCATATGGGCTTTGTCCTTCTAGTTTAAATTATTATCACGTTTCTTCTTAAATCATTATCATCATCATTTTCATCACCATCATCATCACCACCAACCACCACCATCGTCATTACCATCGTTAAGGTCGCCGTAGTTGTCAACAGAACTACCAGAAGTAGAAGCAACTCGCTTCCGTCGTCCTTAACATTCACCTCCACCTCCTCTTCCTCCATCTTCTCCTCTTGCTCTTACTACTCCTCCGCCTCCTCCTCCTCCTCCTCATCATCATCACCATCTTTCAATCTCCTATCTGTCTTCATGGTCGCTTTATGATGTTGGGAGGATTTGATTATATTAATTAATAATCAACGTCATTGCAATCATCATCATCATCATCATCATCATCATCATCATCATCATCATCATCATCATCATCATCCTCATCCTCATTATTATCATCATCCTCTTATCATCATCATCACTATCATCATCGTAATTATTGTCGTCGTCGTAATTATTTTCAGTATCCTCGTTATGTTATTTCTATGTCGTTACTATTTCTGTTTTGCATGGCCGGAAACAACTTGTACAATGTAAACCTTTGGACGAATAAATGCCTAAAGTCCTATGGCTAATCTATTATTGATGTGCAGGTGAAGGTGGGCAGTTCTGCTGTGGACTTGGCAAATCTAACGTCTACTGAGATAGAATGGAAGCCCGATGAAAGCATGCTGTCTTACACTCTGGGAAATGTATGTAGCTTTATATTGTTGTTAATGTTGTTCATGTTGTTGTTGTTTCTGCTGCTACTGTTGCTGCTGTTCATGATGGTATAGTATTCTTTCATCAATAGCTTTTTCATCAAACGAACTTTTATTTTTTTGAATGTAGATTGACTGCATCCAGTACAATTATTGAAGAAAGGGAGAAAACTGGAGTAGCTGAGAAAGTCCTCGGTGACCAAAAAAGTCCCGTTCCTAAGTCACATTAATTTATCTCCTTTGGCTGTTGTTATTGTTGTTGTTGCTGTTGTCGATTTGTAGAGCGGACACCCCCAATGCACGCCATGGAAAATTCAACGCGCAAATTGGGAATCTCAGTGTTGATAAACGGTACTACAGATGAGGGAAAAAACAAACAAAAAAGAAAGAAAGACAAATCTTTCTACAGCAGTAGCAGCAGCAGCACCGCCACCACCGCCTTCTTCTCCTGCCCCATTACTCATCACCACCATAAGTAGAACACAAGACTGCGAACATTCCCTTTTCATTCTTCTTTGTTTTTCTTAATCCTGCAACTACCTTCACTTTTAAAAAAATATTTTTTTTAAAAATAAAAAAGAAATAAACAAATAAATAAATACTTAACCCTATCCTGTCCTATCCTATCCCGTAACTTGGAAGTCGTTGGGGCACCACAGATGATCGTTTGACCAGCATACTCCATCTTTTTCTGTCCTCCGCAGTCTTCGTAGCTTCACTCAGTGTCAAGCCAGTCCATTCCCGAATATTGTCTTCCCAACTTTTTTTCTGTCTCCCTCTTCTTCTGCGTCCTTTCTTCGTACCTTGCATAATGGTCTTTGCAAGGCCTGATGCTCTGGTGATGTGGCCATACCATCGAAGTTTCCGTTTCTTCATCACTGTGAACAAGTCATCGTGTAGTCCAATGGCTGGTTTCATGGTCTGTCGGACCGTCATTGCTAATGTGCTGGGTATAGGAAATGCCCCTACCCCTTGGGGTCATGAGCAATCTTGCCACTGTAGATTGTTCAAACCTATAAAGGGAAAAGTGAAAGCCACAGTTGCAAACCTGTCTTTCCTTTATAGGCAAGACAGATTCACTGCGGCAACAGTACCCCCGTTGGAGTGCCGGGGGTTTTCAGTATAAATAGTATCCCCACTTTATGGAAATTTAGTGCTTTAAATTCCCACTGTCGCTGTCTTCCTCATTTACTCTTTCCTATTCCTGCTCTGTCCTTCACTCTGCTATACTATCTTCTTCTTCGCTAGATCAATGACTTACCTTTTTTCTTGAAAACTCTTCCTGGACAAGACTCCTTGTTTGTGTATGAGGTCTGTTGGATCAGCTTGGGAGTGTTGGACGCTTTCTGCCGGGTGGTCACTAGGGCTTCCTATGATTGTACTATTTAGCACTATAGGCATTTTATATGTATGCGTTTTGTTGATGATTTATAATGATGTTTGTATTCTATTTTGTTTTTGTAACCGGGGGTTCGCGTAGTTGAGGTCAACCCTCAGCCGTCCCTCGCGTGGGATGTCTTTATTGTAAAGTGACTGGCCGGTGGAGGGCATTCAATTTTCCCACTGGGGTTGTTTCAACAGATCTTTTATGCGGATCGGGGGTTGTCCGGTCCTGATTTGGCTCGGAAGAGTCCGCTGGACCTAAAGCAACAATAAATCAATCAATCAATCAATCAATCAATCAATCATAGGAAATGCCCAGAAGTCTTCTGTAGCAACTCATCTCAATGCTTTGTATTCTTCGTTGTAGGTCTACTGTGAGTGTCGATGTTCCGCAAGAGTATAGGAAGATGGAGATGACAAGGGAGCGCAGCAGCCTTACCTTGGAGTGTAGACTGATAGTCCTGTTTTTCATAATGGGCTTCAACCTTGTCAGGGCAGCAGTTGTTTGTGCTATCCTGAAAAGGACTTTCTGTCGGGACCCATTGTCTGATACAATTGCTCCTAAATATTTGAAACAGTCACCGTGTTAAGAGATTGGCCTTGGACTTTGATGTCCGTTTTGATGCCTTTAGTATTGTTGTCATCATTGTGGTCTTTTCTGCGCTTATTTTCATTCCAAAAGCTCTGAAGGTGGTGTCAAGCCTCTGTACCAGCTGTTCAGATCCTTGCTAGAACTGATGGGTCTCCGTTTGGTGTGTGGTTGTAAAGGTCAGAGCTGTACTCTGTCCATCTATCCAAGACTTCTTGTTCTTCTATAAAGCACAAGCCAGACTTGCTTTGTATCGTAGAAACCTTGAGTTGTTAAACATTTGTCACCCGCTTCACAGGCTGGTAGGCTTTCTTGCTGTTGTTCTTATTCTGACTGTTTTATATTTTCTGGCACTGATCTTATATCCAGTTCTGCTTTGCTATGCGCATTCCTTTTGGGATGTCATTGTTGATTTCTGAATAGACAATAGCACCCTATGAGGTACTCTTTTTTCTTTTCACCACTCTTCGTTTGTCAAAGAGGTCCAAAAAGTTCATGTGTGATCCACGGTTTCTTCTTAGGGCGGTGCTTACCAAGGATTTCAGTGGCGGCCTCTGTCACTGCTGAGTTGAAGGTGTTGGTCATGGTGTTGACATCTATTTCATCAGCTCCCAAAATGAGCAATGGTGCAAACTTTCCTCCAATTGTGGCGTGGAATATTTCTGCCACCTTACGTGTCTTGCAGTTTGTCCAGGTCGAACTTCAGTCTGGTGCACTTTGCTTTGTTTACTGTCTTTAAATAAAGCCGGAAAAATATCATCAAAAGACCGAGGTAACTTCCGATGACTGCTCCTGGAAAAGTGCGTGTCTTTCCAATGTTGACGCTTGATCTGAAGCATTTCCTGACCATGATGTAGTCGATCTGGTTGTGACATTCCCCGCTTGGACTATGCCCAAGTCTAGATTTGTTGTGTGGACCAAGCATCTTTGTCAGTGTGAGATTGTTGTATCTGGCAAGCTCAGACCTCTGTCATTTGTCTCGTTGTTGCGGTGGTGTCCACATGTGTCTCCCCAGTGCTGTTACGCATCTTGGCCAATCTTGGCATTCCTGTCGGCCTTGCACTATGACTATGTCCTTCCGCGGCACTTGGTCAAGGACAGCCTGCAGATGTTCATTGAAGTCCTCGACTTCGTTATCGTCACAGCCTGATGTTGGGACGTAGGTCTGGATGATGGTGAAGGTTGCTCTCAGACAGAGGGTAATGAGCCTACTGGAGATTGGGCGGCAACCCATGACAGTGACCAGAATGTCTTTGTGGACCAAGAGTCCAACGCCCTGTTCGTGCCTGTAATTTCTCCCGCTGAAATAAAGCTTGTGGCCTTTGTCGGTAGTGTTTCACTTCAGCCTTTCTAGCGCAGTTCGCAGATATTTAAAATGTTCCATCGATAGTGGTCCAGCTCGTGGGCAAGCTCTTTTAATGTTCCCTCCGCAGTTAGGATCCTGACATTCCAGGTCCCTAGGACGATGTTGTCTCTCGTGCGAATCTTGCTGTGTCATCAGTAACCCAATTATCATTTCGGTCCTCGTGACCAAAGGAAGGCCACGCGGGGAAACGTTGGGTCTATTCTATTTAGTGCCCGAACTCACAGGACAGAAGTAATTAAATAAATGTAAAGAAATATAACCATGAACCTAAGAATTAATTTGCATAAATAAATTTATTAATAAACTCATAAGATAAGTAAATAGAAATATACTACCATAATATCTGTATAAATAGACCGTACTGTCTTGTCGGTGCAATCGCAAGGGAAGGGAAGTAAGCATTCCTTGAAAGATATTGCTGTTGAATAATGGGTATTATCCCTTGTTGTCGCTGTAACTTCTTTCATGAGTATTTTGCTTTTTTGATACCAGGTTACGTGTGTGGATGCAGGAAAGTACACGTGTACTGTGACATATAACAACGGAAGTTTCAGTTCTGCCTACACCACTTTAACTGTCATTGGTATCATTTGATGGTCGATTTGGGATGAGATATATTTACTAATATTAGTCTTGAAGATGGTGGTGGTAACTGTAATGATTATGAAAAAGGACAACAGCGATGATGATGTTGATGATGATGATAATGATGATGATAATGATGATGATAATGATGATGATGATGTTGATGACATTGGTGGAGGTGGTGATGATAACGACGACGACTACAAGACGACGACGACGACGATGGTGATGATGATAATAATTATGATGATGATTTGCATACAGGGCATTTTTCTGTGAATCCATTTGAAAAATTACAGGGTAAAATAGTGGTCCAGATAATTATGTTTTGAAATGTCAGTCACTCCAGTGACGCCACAGGCAACGTTTACTCGTGTAGTGGTGATGTTAATGATGATGATGATGATGATGATGATGATGATGATGATGATGATGATGATGATGATGATTGATGATGATGATGATTAATGATTGATGATGATGTTAATGATGATGATGATGACGAATGTGATGATGATGATTGATGATGATGATGATTGATGATGACGATTGATGATGATGATGATGATGATGATGATGATGATGATGATGATGATGATGATGATGATGAACTTGTATGGATTATTTCACCGTGAATCCGTGTGTAATTCTCTTCGATTTTGTTTCAGTCAGGCCAGAATCTCCGGTAGCGGTGACAGGACGGCAGTTTACAGTGAACACCTTCAGAAGTGTCGTGAATTTAAGCTGCCTGGCCAATGTTGGCACGTTGGGTGCTGGGGAACAGGTAGACCGCAGTCCTTTAGTTATGCAACGCCGCTATGGACACTAAAAAAACAATAAAGAACACTTCATTGCGCACTATTCCACAACCCGATACCATAGTATAGAATATCCTAGAGACAATATGGAGTGGCGAATTGGTAGGCCTATTACATTGATTGATGATGATGATGATGATGATGATGATGATGATGATGATGATGATGATGATGATGATGATGGGCGAGTGTTGTGGTCTAAGGCAGAACTAAGTTGCCTTGTCCACAGGCTAGAAACCAATGGCCCCTGACAGGTGTGGGGTCGATCCCGCCCTGAGTGTTATGTTTCTCCGAATATTATTTACATTCCACTCGGGCAACATCTCGGGGGTTTTCTCCGGGTACTTCGGTTCGCTCCCCTTGCAAGATTTCAAAAACAACTAATATAGGTAGGTAGGGTTTGGGCGCACCACAGGCTGTGACTATGCCTTCATCAGGGGAGGTGGCCCAAATTTTCCCCAGTAATAAAGGACACTAAAGTATCAAAAATCCTTTTCCTCTCCTCCTACCCGCTTCAAAAAAAGATACTTACTACTACTACTACTACTACTACTACTACTACTACTACTACTACTACTACTACTACTACTACTACTACTACTACTACTACTACTACTACTACTACTACTACTCCTACTACTACTACTACTACTATTACTACTACAATTTTTATTATGCAGGTGGTTTGGCATTGGGACTACACAAACAAGCGAACCTTGAACGGAACGTGGCTGTCCTTGAAAGCCGCAAACTGCGACAGCCTGACATGGAGTGTCCAGACGGTCCCCAATTCCCATGATGCCTGCTACGCGCTGCAAAAGACCTTTCTAAGCGTGTCTGTGGAGGTGAGATGGAGTTGGTTAAGGGGTGGGTGTGGAGAAGAGTGTATGGGTGAGTAAGTGGGTGGGTGGGTAGGTAGGTTTATAAGCATACAGCGCTGCTGAGGCTACAGTCGAGATCTTCTCCCTCTCTGACGTCTCCGCGAATATTGCTTGTAAGACGGCTGATTTAGCGAGACGCAGTAGTTTAGCGGGGCAAGGGAACGCGATGTCGGTGCGATTGTAATTTATTTATTTATGTAATCGTTCTTATTTAGCGCAGTTCCAGTTCAAGGGCTGCTCAAGGTGCTGGCCCGGTACAGGACCTAACTCAAGCCGCCCGATGCGCCCACGCGCCTCCTTTGGGCACGTAGTCTGACGCCCAGACGACTGAGCACAATCCTGGGCCGCTGGGGACGGGGAGAAGGGACCTAGTGCTTGCTGGGTGTATTTGTGTATCCGGCACTCACCCGTCTAGGACATGAGCGTCAGGAACTTTAAAGTCCATGCGATGGAATACTTGAAGCAAAACTTCAATCTGCAAACAAACGTCCGCTGAGACTCGAGATAGAGATATTTACTTATTTATTTTATGCTTTTATTAATTTATTTATTTTGCTATTTTTCTGCTATCGTGTACATTTTGCAGCCAGGTTACTGTGACTCCCAGTACAGATGCTACGTGGAACAAGACCGAATCAAGTATTCCCGTCAGGCGCAATTCTTCAACATCACCGTTTCCGTTCCTGGGAGCCCTGGAGCCACTGTTACTTCTCCCCCAGGCACTTGTTTCGAGGATTCCTTTTTCAGTACGGATGTGTGTGGTGCAATCCGTAAGTTACTATCACGAGTTTACAGTACGCAAGGGGCGAACGTATGTGACTTAGGTACGAGACTATTGAGGTCACCGAGGGTTTTCTCCGGGCACTCCGGTTTCCTCCCTCCCTTCAATAATGGTACAGGACGCAGTCAATATAAAAATTTTCAAAAATAAAAATTCGATTTTCTTTTCGTCTTCTAATAGCGATCTTCCTGCTTTTACACCACCTGTTAGAGTGATGGATGTGTATTTGGTGTGTGTGAGGGTGGATGAGACAAGTGAGCGTGTATGTTGGTATAAATCGCCGCGCTTTGAGCCTGATTGATTTGGGGAAAGGCGCGTATATAGCATCCTGTTGTATTATTATTATTATTATTATTAATATTAGCTATCTATATCTTGAAAGTTTCATATGAGGATTTGTTGTTGTTGTTGTTGGTCAATTGGAGATTCAAGTTATGCACGCGACTCCAACGAATGGATACAATTCGTATATCATGATTGCCGTGAAATTAAGAGAACAAATAATAGAAAAACAAACCTAGTACAGTTTTCATATATCTATGTTTTAAAAAAGTTTTCTTTTGAGCAGTCGACAGTTCCAGTATGAAGTATCCTAAAATGTATTTTTTTTGCGCTAGAGAGAAATCTACAAAATCGTTATCTAATAATGTCTTTCTTTCCTAATTAAGATGAAAAGCCATCGTTTAGTTCAGTTCTTCCTGGGGAAGTCTCAGGCACTACAAATTCACACGAAACCAGTGCTATTCCCAAGAGTGCCGGTAAGTATTATTTATCGAATCTGTGTAATAGATTTCGGTTATTTGATTAGTAACACTCTTTACAGAATAATTTATGTTGCTAACAAACATACACTTGTAGCTCGAGCGCGGTAAAACTGTTACCTTTGAGACGCGCACGATAGATTCGATCGTTTTGTTTTGCAAAGCATGCAATAACAAAGTGTATTTACCTTTAACTTTATCTTGCGTCGTTGTTAGAATAAGCTTTGTATAATATTGATAATTTTCGTTGGTCGATATTATTGGATAATTTTCTAGAATTACTTGTTTACTATCGATCGAAGCATGTAAATAAATCTAGCGGTAGCTAAGAGATTCTGCTAACCTAAATAAAGTTATATGACGTAAGACAGTGCATAGTTCCGGTGACGAGTTTTATTCTGATTGGATGTAATTGCGTCACGCTGGAATGTTCGAACATTCTCTCGATTATAGAGGGACTATATTAGCGGTGTACTGTGTCCTCTTGAAGAGATTTACCCTTTTACCCCCTTCCCCAGTCCCTTATACGCAAATGTGTCCAGGGACTTTAATCTACTAAACTCAACTCTTGAAGAGGAAAGAAGCGATTGAGCGATCTTGTATGCAGTTGTTGATGCATGCTGAATAAAGTTGGAAAACTTCATACGATGACTCCTGCCTTGTTGCTGAGTGAACAGGTTGCGTGAATAAACGAATCTGAGTTACACTTATCAATATTCAAGCATCGGGGCTGAATCAGCAATTAATAAAAAAAAAAAAACAACAGTGTAACAAAAGCATGCCGTTCAATCGAGGGCAAATTCCGAATGGTGCAAAACACTCATCTTAGACAACTGCTGCGGTTCATTGTACATTGGTGGCTAACTCAGGTTTCTTTGATTCTCATTGCAGACAATAAAGGTACCGATGAACTGAAAGTAGGTCTGATCGCTACTTTGGCGGTGACCGTTTTCTTAGGACTTGTGTTGGCTGTCTACGTTGGAACGCGTCAAACAAGGGCTGGAAAAAGTATGACTTTATAATTCAATTTAATTCAACAAAATCCCAAACGAGGATTGATAACAGGCGTTTAACATTGCTCAAATAAAATTAATATAGAAGATATATAAATGTAAAATTGCATTATGCGTTGTGGCCAAGTGGGCTAAGGCGGGACTAACTTGCCTTGTCCACAAGCCAGAAACCAATGGCGCCTGACAGGTGTGGGTTCGATCCAGCATCGGGGCGTTATGTTTCTCCGAATATTATTTACTTTCGACTCGGGCAACGTCTCGGGGGTTTTCTCCGGGTACTCCGGTTTGCTCCCGCAGAAAAATTTCAAAAACCACAAAATAAAGTTAGGTAGGTTGGGTTTGGGCGCGCAGTCCCAGAGTTTCCTGGTAGAAAGGTATAATAAACTGCAACAAAGCAAAAACAAAAAACGTAACCACTCGGTCGCACCACGCACTCTTCAAATACAACGCACTCGCAATTCCTCTCACACGCGCACACATACACAAACACGCACACGCACACACAAACACACACACACAGGGTATAAAATTGGTGTCATAAATATGAGTATACAGGTCTACATCAAGCACGCATCTCCACCGGACACGCGCCCGTTGCCAAACCGATATCACAACATTAATATAGTATAATTACAATCATTACAAATACAAAATAAATGTAGTAAATGAAAAAAAAAGAAAAAAGAAAAGAACCTTCTTGAGAAAAATATCTACGATAAAACACGAATTAAGAACTTATCTAAAAACATGCCATTTTATGGTGCAAGCACACACACACACACACACACACACACACACACACACACACTGTTAATAGCACTTTAAAAGTTTGAGAGATCACGTGAAGGTCAAGGTCATCCTAAGGTCAAGGTAACTGAAGTTCATGGTCATCCAAAGGTCACCTTTTTTGGGCATAACACAACTTTTGCTGTAGTTTATTTGATAGTACATGAGTGTATTTTATAAAGCCGGAGGTCAAGGTCATCTCAAGGTCAAGAGCATGGAAAGCTCAAAGTCGGTATTACTTGGCATGTTAATGCTACCGTTTCATTTTGTATCTTCTGGGCATTCATTTTGATGTTAAATATTGTAAGTTTCATAAGGAGCATGCGAGTCATATAGACTTTTACCCTTCTAATTTATTATTTTTTATTTTTTAATTTTTTATTTTGGGGAGAGGGGAGACATAATCAATTCATAGGAATCAAAACATGAAACCATAAAAACACTCGGAGAAATTCACTCCATATGCGACCTTGACCGTTTGACTTTGACCTGGGTGCAGGGCCTTCGCTAGAAATGGTGCTAAGGGGTGCTCGATTGGACAGGTTTCTGCGCCAGCATCGACATAGTTTTATTCCGCCTCAACCCAAGCAAGTAGAGTACCACATCCGAAAACCCGGAACGGGCCCTGTAATGGAGGTTCAGCCAAAATCTATGTAAGTCTGCAGCAACATTTGCCAGATTGTGAACTTTTTAATTATGAAATTATGTAAAATAATTTTCGATTTTTAATGTCGTTTTAACATTGCCTCAGTGAACAGACGCTAAGGTGGTCTGAACCCTTGATTAGAAATGCGAAAGCAGTTATAAAATTAATGATTAATGCACGCTACGATATGACTATTGGGTTATAAAGTAATACAATCATACTTTTGTGTTCGAGATTTATCGTCTGCTACAGTCAGTGCATGATTAGCTCCCTTACTACTTCGGTTTATACCGAGATCGAGTCTAGAAATTTGATTCACGCTACGCGATGACTATTTGCTTATATAGTCATACAGTCATAACTTTCTGTTCGATATTTATCGTCTGCTACAGTCAGTGCATGATTAGCTCCCTTACTCCTTCGGTTTATACCGAGATCTAGCCTGTGCAAGCACGCGGTTCATCATCGCACGGTCTTTAAAGACCCTGACTCTCGTGTCCTAAATGGGTATGCCATCTACACAAAACACCATTTAAGCCCTAGGTCCTTCTCCCCATCTTCCATTACCCAGGATTGTGCTCATATGTCTGAAACGATCTGCCTAGCAAGTTGGCGCCTCAGGCGCCATGAACCCCTTGGGGTCATGAGCAATCTTGTCACTGTAAATTGTTCTAACCTATAAAGGGAACAGTGAAAGCCCCAGTTGAAAACCTGTCTTGCCTTTGTAGGCATGACTAATTCACTGCGGCAACAGTTCCCCCCGTTGGAGTGCCGGGGGTTTCAGTATAAATAGTATCCCCACTTTCTGGAAATTTAGTGCTTTAAATTCCCACTGTTGCTGTCTTCATCATTTGCTCTTTCCCATTCCTGATCTGTCCTATCACTCTGCTATACTTTCTTCTTCTTCGCTAGATCAATGACCTACCTTTTTTCTTGAAAACTCTTCCTGGACAAGACTCCTTGTTTGTGTATGAGGTCTGTTGGATCAGCTTGGGAGTGTTGGACGCTTTCTGCCGGGTGGTCACTAGGGCTTCCTATGATTGTATTATTTCGCACTATAGGCATTTCATATGTATGTGTTTTGTTGATGATTTATAATGATGGTTGTATTCTATTTTGTTTTTGTAACCGGGGTGTTCGCGTAGTTGAGGTCAACCCTCAGCCGTCCCCCGCGTGGGATGTCTTTATTGTAAAGTGACTGGCCGGTGGAGGGCATTCAATTTTCCCACTAGGGTTGTTTCGGCAGATCTTTTATGCGGATCGGGGGTTGTCCGGTCCTGATTTGGCTCGGAAGAGTCCGCTGGACCTAAAGCAACAATAAATCAATCAATCAAATCAGGCGCCATGAGTTAGATCCTGTATAGGACAGCGCCTTGAGCAGCTCTTGAGCTGGAAAACCGCTTTATTAGAACAATATATAACTAACGCTTTTGCAAACATGATCGTGTTAGCTCAAATTACGTTGTTGTTTCCCGCCTTATTTAGGATTAGTTTTAGCAGTGCCAGGGCGGTGGCAGAATACAAGCAGGGAAAGCCTCCGGTCAGCTCCATTTCTGACCGAAAGACCAGCATCCAAATCGTTCCGGGCGACGAACACCCCACCCGTGACACCAGTAGTCGCGAGTTCTCCACCTCCTTGAGCAACGTCGGCGAAGACAACTACAGCTACATCATCCTATTAGATACCTCACAGGATTCCAGCTCCTTCCGACGAGAGTCTTCTGCGATACATTAGACCGTCAAAACTGGAGCAAAAACAACTGACACGACACACTTAGTACAGCGCGTGTCTGTGTGTGAGCGTGTGTGTGTGTGTGTGTGTGTGTGTATGTGTGAGAGAGAGAGAGAGAGAGAGAGAGAGAGAGAGAGAGAGAGAGAGAGAGAGAGAGAAATTGAAATTGTTTTATTCGGTTAAGGCCATGGCCCCCTTCACGAAGGGGGGAGAGATAAAAATTAATTACAAAATACAATTTTCGGTCCATCAATATTAAATACAATAGTGTATGCGTGATACAAAAATAACAATATACCAGTGCTCAAGACAGAGCAATCTCCCTAGCTTTAAATGCTTGAGAGAGAGAGAGAGAGAGAGAGAGAGAGAGAGAGAGAGAGAGAGAGAGAGAGAGAGAGAGAGAGAGAGAGAGAGAGAGAGACAGAGAGAGAGAGAGTTTTGGTAAACCGTCGATATCAACCACAGGCGCTTGAATCAGGACACGCGAGCGCCTATGCCTGTGACGCGTCTCCCTTTGGTTATCTATAATACATAACCAAAGGGAGACGCGTCACAGGCATAGGCGCTCGCGTGTCCTGATTCAAGCGCCTGTGATATCAACTGGCTAGTTCAGTCTTCATCATTATACGCTTATAACGACCTCTCCGGCTGATCAATATACCTGCACCATTGACTATGGCTTGCACTGTTGCATTGTCGTTGATGTATAGAAAGTCTTAAATTACTGTCTTGAGTGTGAATGTCATGTAAACAAAACGGTTTTAAAATAAACATATTAATAATTTAATGGTAAAGTTTAAAAAATAAGAAATAGCTTCTACGACATTCTGTGTTGATTCACATCTCTCTCTCTCTCTCTCTCTCTCTCTCTCTCTCTCTCTCTCTCTCTCTCTCTCTCTCTCTCTCTCTCTCTCTCTCTCTCTCTCTCTCTCTCTCTCTCTCTCTCGCTCTCTCTCTCTCGCTCTCTCTCGCTCTCACACATACTTACAACCGTGTAGAAACGCAGTTGTGATGACTTTCATGAAACTCTACATAGTTACTTTGCCATTTTTACAAATTTGTCCAGTTTTTGAAGCTATCCCTAACCCTAACTCTAACCCTAACCCTTAACCTAACCCTAAGCCTAACACAGCCCTAACCCTAACGGAGCACTGTTTTGACGTCAAAATAACGGGGTCCGTCAAAAGAAAGTACGTAGAGGTTCAAGTGTATGTCAGAATAAAGGCGTTTCTATCTAGCCACGCACACACGCACACACACACACACACACACACACACAATTTTTCTCCCCATTTAATTGGATTCACTTTTTCTTCGTGTAATTTACATTTTTAGAACTAATTTTTACAAAGACCTAAGCTTGGTGTTCGTGGTGTGACACACGTTACTATAACGAGTGACAAGATAATAACATCGTGGGTAGCTCTGGCAAAACAAGTTATCTCTCAACATTTGCATAAAATGTTACTCCTTCGGATGAGAATATAAACTGAGGTTTAATCTGCGTACACGTGCCTTCCACGGCAGGGACTTTAAAGATCCTGGCGATCATGCCATTGACGTGCCAGAAACGCCAATATGACCCAGCATGCACCTCCTCCCCCGTGTCCTGGGTGGCGCTTCTCTTGTGGCCTCCGCGCCTTCGCTAAGAAGGCACCCCGAATTTCACCCGCGTGGGTGACGAATTAATTCTGATTAGCACGTCAGGCAGACGAGCACGTCAGGCATATATTGACGTCAGGAAACGTCACATCCTCAAGTACTGACAAATGTGAAGGTTGTTTACGCAAAATCCTCCAATCTCAAGCACCCTCCACTATCTTATTGTTGAAGTGATCGACGATGGGCTTTAAAATGAAAGTGAAAAGAAGGCTTTGCTATCGGAACGGAAGTGATGACATTTGAGAAACGGGGGGGAAGACGTTTAGGGGGAGGGGGGGGGGTAAGGGAGGAGAAAAGAACAAGAAGAAAAAGAAATGACGCAAAAAGGAATGAATTGACGTGTTTAATTACATAAAAATAATTATAAAGTCACTTCCGAAGTAAAACAAAACTTTGATGTTTGGCTAGGGATGATGGCAACAAATTAATGCATATCGTTAGGAAAAGGCTTTGAAACTATCAATCAGGGACAAACCATGAGTTCATTATTTCATGGGGCTGTGGTTCTAATAATAACGATGTCAATCGTAAATGCGTCCGCAATAAATAAAGAGTCGCCAGTTGTTGACAAAAAGCGACTGAAAAAGATGCAGGCAAAGAAGTCAAAGAGGTTTTCTTCGTCAAGTACTATAGGTTTTGCCAGATCGCAACTGCACTTACCGACCACTTACAATTCTAGCCAGTTCCTGCATTTACTCTACTCTGAAAGAGGTGAGTGTGTGTGCGTGTGTGTGTGGCCGTGAGTGTGTGTATGGTTTTGAGGGGGGGGGGGGGGGGGGGGGGGGTGTTCAAAGCAGGAGTTGGAGTGGGATAAAGGGTCGAAGCTTCGTCTTCCTCTTCTTCTTCTTCTTCTTCTTCTTCTTCTTCCGTTTTTGTTTTTTTTACGGACAGGGTTCCTTACGAAACATTTATTACCCAGTATAGGAGAACCTTAGCTAATGAGTACGGACAGTTTGGTTGTGTGTGTTTTTTTTTGTTTTTTTTGTTGTTTTTTTTTTTTTTTGGGGGGGGAGGTAGAAAAGCTTGAGAGAGGCATGAGTGTGTTGTAGCGTAGTAGTAGTAGTAGTAGTAGTTGTTGTTGTTGTTGTTGTTGTTGTTGTTGTTGTTTTTTTGTAGTGCACTTTTAAGTTCTAAAAGCTGCCCAAGGCGTTGGCGCATGGCCGAAATCAAGATCCAACACAAAGTCGCCAAGGTGTCAACTTGCCGCTTCGATCATGCGCACTGTCAAACGCCCGAAACAATTTAGTCACATCCTAGCTACACCTAGCAGTATGCGTGTTTATTTGACCCTGCCACCTTTCACAATTATGACCGGGTTCCTTGAATATCCAAAGAAGGTGACACTGGGGGAGTTGGACCACCATATACAACTTTTGTACCGAAAAGTCGAGTCCTATTAGAAACATCTCTCGTTGCCAGCTGGAATTGAACCCATGTATTCCTGCATATCAGGAAAGCATTTTACCACTCAGCTCCTCGGCTACCCATACTGCAGAATTAAAAAAGTATTGAATGAAATCGTAAACGTTCGTCGTCGACTTCATTACTATCATCATCATCATCGTCATCATCATCAATATCGTCATCATCATCATCATCATCATCATCATCATCATCATCATCATCATCATCAACCACAACAACGACGACGACATGATTATCTTCTCTTCCTGTGGATCACCATTATAATCGTCATCATGTAGGCTACTCGTCTCCCCTCATTGGGATGGCGGGGATTTCTGTATGAATAGAATTTGTGTAAATGTAGAACTTTAAATTGCCACTGTTTCTGTCATTCTCAATAGTTCTTTCTCGCTCCTAATCTGTTCTATCAATCTACTATCTTCTTCGCTAGACCAATCACCTATTTTTTTCCTTGAAAACTCTCCTTAAACTGCTATATATATGGGGTCTGTTGATTCAGCTTGGAAATATTGGACGCTTTCTGCCAAATGGTCACTAGGGCTTCCTATGTTATTATTATTTAGCAATGTAGGCATTTTCTAGTTATGTGTTTTGTTAATATTTTATAATGATGTTTATATTCTATTGTGTTTTTGTAAACGGGGGTTCGATAAATTAGAGTACAACCTCAGCGTCCTCTGCATAGGATGCCTTTATTGTAAAGTGACCGGCTGATGGAGTGCCCTCGGTGTTATTACTATTAGGGTTGTATCAGCAGATCTTTTATACGGATCAGGAGTGAGCCTTCTTTCAACCAAGGTGTGGTCCTGTTTCGGCCCTTTGCAGTCCGCTAAACCCTATAAACAATGACTAACTATCTACTTGTCTTCTTTGATAAAGGCCGCTTCATCATCATCAGCAGCAGCAGCAGAAGCAGCAGCAGCATCATGTCTAGCTTCTTCTTATTATTTTTCATCATCATCATCATCATCATCATCATCATCATCATCATCATCATCACCATCATCATCACCATCATCATCATCATCATCATCATCGTTATCTGCTCCTTCCTCTGTGTTTGTAAGCAGATTACCTCCTTTCTGTCCTACGAGCAACCACCAGGCCTGACAGGGATCAGTTACAAAGACGTCCAGAACGCATTAGACGCCAAGATGCATCTGGTTCCACTACAGAGGCGGAAGGGACGTCAAATACTACTGCAGTGCTTGTGACCAGAGTGGCCTACAAAGAAACCACGACCACTACTACTCGTACTTGTGAGTAGACTACAGGGGTTATTTTTCTAGGATTGTGACTCAAAACCAAGGGTTTTATGTTGGTACCAATTTCGACGTTTTCTAACGCAAGACGTCTTACCAGTGCTTGAGGGGCAAAGTCGCGTCTGTTGTGTATGTGTAGTTTGTGAGCGTTAATGTTGGTACAGATTGCCGAGCTTTGTTCCTGATTGGTCATTTTTCAGTGTATAAAAAGCAACAGAACCTTGGCAAGGGTAAGTTGCCTGAATAAATTTTTATTTTTTAAAAACCCCACAGCAGCCGATGTATAACTTTCGCTGCAGTTGTGTCGTGAGAAAAAGGAAGCGGACTACAAGGGCACTCAATATATAGTCTCAATAATATATTGAACCGAATGAGGATAAGAAAATGTAGGAATATTCTTGTCTCACTTATACATTTCATTATTATTATTATTATTATTATTATTATTATTATTATTATTATTATTATTATTATTATTATTCCTAGAGCGCATCATGTCAGATGCTCTTGCAGATCATGAAGGCACAGTCAGCATATGGGGTAGAGCAATCTCCAATCTTCGTTTTGCGGATGACATTGATGGATTGGCTGGAGCGGAACAAGAACTTGAACAGCTGGTACAGAGGTTTGACACCACCTCCAGAGCTTATGGAATGGAAATAAGTGCAGAGAAGACCAAAATGGTGACCAACAACACCAATGGCATCAACACGGACATCAAAGTCCAAGGCCAATCCCTCAACACAGTGCATAGCTTCAAATATTTAGGAGCCATTGTATCAGACAATGGGTCCCGACAGGAAGTCCTCTCCAGGATCGCACAAACAACTGCTGCCCTGACAAGGTTGAAGCCCATTTGGAAAGACAGGACCATCAGTCTACATTCCAAAGTAAGTCTGCTGCGCTCCCTTGTCATCTCCATCTTCCATGTATGCTTGCGAAGCATGGACACTCACAGCAGATCTTCAACGAAGAATACAAAGCATGGAGATGAGGTGCTACAGAAGACTTCTGGGCATTTCCTATACCCAACACATCACCAACGACGAAGTCCGACAGACCATCACACAAGCCATTGGACAACACAATGACTGCTCACAGTGGTGAAGAAACGGAAACTCCGATGGTATGGCCACGTCACCAGATTATCAGGTCTTGCAAAGACCATTCTGCAAGGCACAGTGCAAGGAGGTAGAAGAAGAGGGAGACCAAAAAAGAAGTGGGAGGACAACATTCGAGAATGGACTGGTTTGACACTGAGCGAAGCCATCAGGGCTGCTGAGGACAGAGAAAGATGGAGTATGCTGATTAAACGATCCTCTGTGGTGCCCCTACGACCTCCGGGTTACGGGACAGGATAGGATAGGATTATTATTATTATGAGCAAAATTAATCTTTTTATTCAAATGTGTATTGTAGCAACCTCATTCACCTTCTACAACCCCTGCCTCCATGCAACAGTTCCTAAATCGCCATTACTTAGTCGATGGTTGTGCAGTGCCAGTGCAGAGGTGTCTTTCTTTGGTCACCTAAAAATCTACCGATTTCGGTAGAATTAGTTTCTGTTTGGTACATTTAGAACAGATTTTAATGTGATGAAAGAGCATAAACCCCGTTTTCTTTTTCTTTTTTAATGTAGAAATAGAATGTAAGATCAACTGTTATATATAGTTATATATGATTTTACCTCATTAACAAATCTTTTTTGGGGACGGAGGAAGGAGGCTGTGGGAGAAGCGGGTAGGAGGTTATGGGGGGGGGGGGGGGGGGAGGAAAGAGAAAAAGTGTTTTAGGGTATGAAAGGGAAAAGATGGGAATGTTCTTGTGGGATACCTTGTGGAATACATTACAATAACATTATAAATGCATTTTGTTATAGTTGCGACTGTTGCCGCTTCCCCAATATTCTGGATGATAGTGCTCTTTCTTCTCATCGATGCCGGAATTGTCTTCTTTTTGCTGTATTGTGCTAAGCGGGGCTTACCTCAGGGTAAGGTTATTATTGCATTCAATCATGCATCGTGTAATGTTTAAGACAAATCGTTGTTGACAATCTTCTTCTTCTTCTTCTTCTTCTTCTTCTTGGATCGAGCAGCCACAATCAGTGGGTCGATTCCTTAGCTGCAGTTGTGAATTCGTAGTGCTTGGTACCATGTTATTGTTTTCTTGCCCAAGAATAGTGCGAACACGAGTAATTCTCAATGACGGTTGCGGTTAGGGTTTAAAGCCTTTTCCGATTACATGCCACATATAGTGCTAACCTATACTAACGCTATGGTTTGTTAAATGCTATCAACTAGCGAAGGACGAGGAGTTTGACTCGTTTTCGATTAGTGAGAATCTTGTGTACAATATTTCATAACCTCTTCTGTTGAAGATTTGCATATTCATGTTACGTTTTGTTTTTCCAAACTTATCTGATAATACTTTGAAAACCAGTGTTCCCGATCAGGCACAGTACAACCAGACAGCTTCTACTATAATGAGAGAAGGAAGTCAATGAAAAATCGCAAAACTGGGAGAAAAGAGTTATTCCGCTTGATGGCCGTAATCAGGCAAAATGAAATCTAGCGGCAAAGTGAAAGTAACTGGTGACTGGATAAAGCCGGGAGGCGATTTCTGCAGCGCTGTTAATTGTACCAACGCTAGAAACAAGTTAAGCTGCAAGGGGAAATCCTTTTTCAGATTTCCTAAAGATGAAGTAGTAATAGTAATAGTAATACTAGAACCTTCTTATAGTTACTACAAGTAGCACAGTAGAACTTCCATTCGATTCGTTATTTTTTCAAATAAATCATTTGATTTAGGTCTATTATTTGCCATGTGGCAATTTGATCATTCACAATTCCATTGAATCATTAATTTTATCTTATGTCTGACTGTTAGTGTTGTGACTGTTGTCGTGTTGACTAAATTTATCTTTGTTTTAAATTTAAATTATAACAATTTTTGATTTTCATAAACTAAGGCATAACTTTATTAGCCTAGGCATTTCGTACCAGCTGATTTAGATTTAGTTTGTCTTTAGGGCTGCTTCAGTGCTTGAAAAGAAAAAGATAATTAACTTCTTTATCAGTTCATTAATGCCATATTGTATGCTAGGAAGGTTAGGCTAACACTAATTAGGCCTACATAATCGTCAATATATCGGTGACCGGTATTTTTAATACAGTCTATAATGATGGGGATCATTTTCGAGATTGTGAGCATTAGCTTTTAATTTTAAACCACAATCCACAGCGCAACAGCAATTGAATCATGATTGTGTATACATTTAAATGTAGACATACAAAACAAAAGTAGCATGAAATTTAAAACTAGTTACTAGAGCATGAATAAATTCAGCATTCTCATGGTAACAGATGGCATTGTAAGTTGTAAACATTGTAGGCCAAAATAAACAAATAATAATAATTGTAATAATACAGGATGCTATACGCGCCTTTCCTCAAGGGTCAAAGCGCGGCGATCTATACCAACATACACGCTCACCTGTCTCATCCACCCTCACACACACCAAACACACATCCATCACTCAAACAGGTGGTGTAAAGTAGCAGTAGTAGAGTATCGCTATTAGAAGACGGAAAGACAATCGAAATTTTTTTTGTTGAAATTTTTATATTGACTGCGTCCTGTACCATTATTTAAGGGAGGGAGGAAACCGGAGTGCCCGGACCCTCGGTGACCTCAATAGTCTCGTACCTAAGTCACATACGTTCGCCCCTTGCGGGAATCGAACCCGGGACCTTCGGCATAGGAAACCGGCGACTTATCCACTGCGCCACGAGGCCACCCCAAGATGCTAATTGTATTTTAGTGTGAAATTGTAACCTTGTTTGAAAACAGATGAATATTATTATCAAAGAATATGTCTTTAGCTTACATAAAAATAGATACTGCATAAAAACATATTAGAGACAGGCCCAGTCCGCCATGCCAAGTGATCTCAGGGCTATATCATGTTATCTTCCAAGTTTACAATCAACTAATCATAATAGTCCTGATATAATAATAACATTACATAATAATAATAATAATATAACATTACATTTATAGTGCACAGTTCATTGCGCGGACCGTCACTTGCATACATAAAAGCATAATGAGTAAAAAGTGGTTATAAAAAGAGGATATAAATGATAAGTATCACATTAGCATCACAAACAAACAAAAGTTTAAAAGGATAATAACAACAAATGTATGTACTTTACACTTGTGATGTGTTTATCATTGTCTTATGCAGCTATTGTTTTGAGGAACAATTCATTTTGTATTCACTGTACATTTTTGTCTGTGTTTTTTTTTTCTTTTTTCGAAATCCTTTTACAGGGAATAACATTCCTTTGTTTGCATATGTACAGTTACACTTCACCATAAGACGGTGTTTTTTTTCTTGCAGATGTGTGCAAAAAAAAAGGCATAGCGTAGATGTATATAAACACTTGCAATGCACATTGCACTTGCTGTACACAGTGTACAGTTATTCTAGTCTTTAGAAATGCTAAGATTAATTTTGTAAACAATTTTATCATTTGAATATATTATCATTAACCGTTATGCATGCCATACATGTACTCGGTGCATAATTGTCCCTATAAATACAACTTGGAACAACAAGATCTGGAGACAACCTTTATATTCATGATATATTATGCCTTCTTTGTTTTAGAACAATTGATAATTTATTCACTGTTAAAATAGTGATGTTTGCCTCTTTTAATTGTTTGTGAGAGTTTGTGGGTACAAACCTAAATATATAGATACAATTTGTGACAACAAAAATATAACAAATAAATTTTTTGGTATGAAATCGTTATCACTCATCATCTTGTATTCCTGATTTTCTACTCTTGTGATAATTTTTTCCCCAACACTTGTGCACGAAATATAGTGTTAAAAGCAAACATTCAGATACAGAAAACTTAGTTACCTTATGAAACATTATGTATGTATCTGCTGTCATTATATTGGTTACAAAAATAAAACAAACCATTTTTTAAGACCGAGAAGCTCTCTGTTAAGACACAGTTTAACATGTCCTGACACACACGTAATACATATTTAACATGAGCGTTTCAGACACACAACACGACTTCAATGTAAGCCACAGAAGGAAAGACACACCACCAGACCTAACATAATAATAAAAGCAAATAAACACACCCAAAGAAGCGAAATAATTGTTGTAGTGAATATTACGAATAGTTAAATTTATTCAACTTTGAAGTGTGAAAAGAGGGAGTGGGGAGTGCGCTAATTTCATGATTATTTTAACAATGTAATTGTAGTTCTTATATTTATTCAATGGAATTTTTAAAGTAAAGAATAAAAAAATGGATTGAAATTGTGTTCCTGAGTGATAGAAATTGGGGGGGTATATGAGAGAGTGAGAGGTGCGTAGAGAGTTTGTGCACACACACACATTTTTCACCACTTGTTTTTTTTAAGCCTAGACATGACATCACAGATAATAATAATAATAATAATAATAATAATAATAATAATAATAATAATAATAATAATAATAATAATAACAATATCAATATTATTAAGGACAACAATTACATAAATAATAAGAAGAATAATTAGTAGTAGGTGCAGATATTATTTTAACAATGCTTTGAAGTGCTAAAAACTATTGCACGAAATAATATCACATGTAATATGCATTCAAAGTTACTATGCAAACCTTTGAATTCACAGAAGGGTTTATAATGCTATTTTTTAACTGCCGAAAATCGAGAGGATTTTGGCTGTGTCAAAGAGCGCATTTGATCCTGCTTACAGCCAAACCCAAGCGAAGCAACTCCTGCCTTGTCACTCTAGTTTACATATACGCTATGAAGCACTTCTGTTTCTCATTATAGTAAGCTGTCTGGTACGACATATAAAATTGACGCAGAAAAGTGTGTATGCGTTCAGTTCCTGCGAACATACACATTTTTCCCCAATCGCCAAAGTCGAAACGTGACAAATGAGTGGCCAACTCCCTCCAACTGTGTGTGAATCTGGAAATACATTTGAATTGCATACCATCTTGTTTCACACACATTGCCACTTTTTTCACCTCAGGTAATTTAATAATTACTTGAGGTAAATCTGTATTTTTATTTCATTGTTTTGTTGGGTTTTCTTGCAACAGATGATGCACAGCATTCTCCGAACACAGGACTGATCCGATCTTGCCTTGCTCGTGTACATAAAAGATTTGGCCGGCAGAGCAATGCTGAGCCGCAGAATGACTTTGTAGCGCTCGAGGAGCTTGATCAACAACATGGTGTTGGACAGCAATTTGGACGGTTACCTGACCCACAGACGCAATTCCTGCAAGTACAACAACAGCAGCAGCAACCCTGGCAAGAGCAAATAAAGCAATATCAACCAGGTCAAGATATTATGGAAATTTCTACTGACGGACTGTGCCTTCCAGTTCAGACACCTGGTGAAACATACTCAATGAGCAATACAGACCTCCGTACTCCAGTGTTTCCTCTGACTGCAGCCTCACTGGCAGAACATGGAGAGTCCTCGACAGCTTTTGGCCCTCATCCTGTGGAGTCCTCAGTAGACTTTGGCACATATTTTACTAGAAACTTTCCTACTTCCGACGAGGAGCTGAGAGACGATGAAGATATTGGTGATAGTGATAAAGATGCTAAAGATAAAGCCATATTAGGAGAAAACCATGAACTATCAGGCAAGCAAAATGATAAAAGAGGTGACACACATCTGGACAAAAGCTCGGAAACAGGGCACGGAGGAAGACGCTCCGAAGATGGCCAAGACGAAGGTAATCCAGAAGAAGAAGAAGAAAACGAGGAAGGTGAAAAAGGAACGATGAAACCAAGTGGAAAGAGCTCTGAAGAAGGCAGCAAAGACAATGGAGCAAGGAAAAGACGAACACAAAAATTCCCCGAAGATAGGAATGACGACGTCGACAGGGGCAACGAAGAAGACCAGCCTGAGGGGGGTGAGATTGAAGAGAATGATGTGAAAAACACAGACTCAAGCGTAGATTTCTGGGAAGAAGGAATATACCAGGACGACGAGGACGACGCAAGCACGGTTGATAACGGTTCCGGTGCCGTCTGGGCAAGTGAAGGTGCAGCAGCATCAAGCGAACCCAGTTACACTGTTGTTGATCAGTGGTTAGAGTAGAATGTAGGATTAAATACAAGTTTCAAATGTAATTGTTCAGATATTTTAAGGCGAATTCATCCGTATTGTAAGGTGGTGTTCTAAAAGTGAATTCTTCAGATCTTTCAAGGTGACAGTTTTCACCAGATGTTTATCATTTTTAGTATTTATGAGGACAATAAACTATTCTGTAATATTAGTTCTGTGAATGTATCAAGGTGAATTCTTCAGATGTTCAATGTGTCAGATGTGTGGCAATGAATTCTTCGAATGTTTCAAAGTTAATTTTTCCGGATGTTTTAAAGTGGCATGCTCAGACCTCTGGAGATGGATTGTATTACTTAGTAGACTACGTTCATAGTCCACACAACAAAACTGTGCATGTGCATTTTACAGGTGGTTTGCATAAAATAATGACTATTACCACTCAAGACTGTTCAAATAAGGATAGACCCAAGACGCCAACTCAGTAAATTGCAGTGTCGGAAAAAAAAAACACCCTGCATTGATCGCATAGTGGATACAAGGGAAATAACCTGCTTCAGACTCCTATTAGGAACGGTGAAGTAAAGCAGTAGTTATTGCCCTTCTTAGTCCTGCTTCATTTGACCTCAATTCTTTTAAGAAGCAGAAGGAACAAATTATGTATTTAATTAATATTGAAATTGTGTGATTATTCCATTATTGTTTGATTATCTCGTTTCATTGCCTATTGGATGTGATGTGCACTAGATTTATTTTTCAACCATAAAAATAAAAACGTATCGCTTGGGCATTTAGAGTTCCAATTAAGACGACAAGCCACTGGACAACACGACGACATGCTCACAGTGGTGAAGAAACGGAAACTCCGATGGTATGGCCACGTCACCAGATCATCTGGCCTTGCAAAGACCATCCTGCAAGGCACAGTGCAAGGAGGCAGAAGAAGAGGGGGGCCGAAAAAGAGGTGGGAGGACAACATTCGAGAATGGACTGGTTTGACACTGAACGAAGCCATGAGGGTTGCTGAGAACAGAGAAAGATGGTGTACGCTGGTTAAACGATCATTTGTTGTGTCCCTACGACCTTTGAGTTACGGGATAGGATAGGATAAGATATGATAGGACATGCGAGAAAACGGTAATAACACACTGTTTCTCCCCAACTGATTATAAGTGTTTGTTATAATGCATTATTAAATCTAGTTGTGTACGTGGGTCATCAAAGTAACGCATGTTTCGATAATGATTATCGTTATCTCCTAAAGTCTTGGTTAGAGTACGTGGATGAATTTGAACAGTGTACAATGCAGGGATATCAATAATGCGGTGTATTTTGCTACGTGATAAGTAAACGAGGGTGCACCCAATCAATCTGTGTGTGGGTGTGGGTTTGTGTGTGTATGTGTGTGTGTGTGTGTGAGGGTGTGTAGGGGAGGGGAAGGGGAGGCATGTTTACACGGTGTTATCTGGACAAACCTGCATAACTTGTTTTGACAGACCTACTTGTTTTGACGTCAGAACAATGATCCGTTAGGGTTAGGCCTGGGTTAGGGTTAGTGTTCGAACACTTAAAAGTACTTAAAAAGGGGGACAAAATATGACCCATTGTCAGCACAACGTATGTGGCGTTTCAGGAAAGTAGGAAAGTCATGATAATACTGTGTACCCTCGGCTGTGTGGGTGTGTGTGTGCGTGTGTGTGTGTGGGTGGGTGTGTGTGTGTGTGTGTGTGAAAGAGAGAGAGAGAGAGAGAGTATAAACTGAGAAAATACAAACCAAATCTGTGCACGCACGCATTCCATTGTACAGACTTTAAAGATCCTGACGCTCATGTCCTAGGAGGGTGAGTGCGGTTACACAAATACACCCAGCAAGCACTTTAAGTCCTTTCTTCCCCACCCCGGTCGCACAGAATTGTGCTAGGTTGTCTGGGCGTCATCCAATGCGTTCAAAGGCTGCAAGGCGTCTGGAGTTAGATCCTGTATCGGTCAGCACCTCGAATAGCCCTTGACCAGCAAAATAATTAATTAAAATAAGAGAAACAGAGATGGAGGGTGGGAGTGTGAACGAGATTATGTGTGGTTTTTTTTTTAATATCAATTAATCTATCTATCTATCTATCTATCTATCTATCTATCTATCTATCTATCTATCTATCTATCTATCTATCTATCTATCTATCTATCTATCTATCTACCTATCTACCTATCTATCTATCTATCTATCTATTTATCTGTCTGTCTGTCTGTGTCTATATACATGTGTACGAGTGAGGAAATTTAGTGCTTTAAATTCCCACTGTCGCTGTCTTCCTCATTTGCTCTTTCCCATTCCTGATCTGTCCTATCACTCTGCTATACTATCTTCTTCTTCGCTAGATCAATGACCTACCTTTTTTCTTGAAAACTCTTCCTTGTTTGTGTATGGGGTCTGTTGGATCAGCTTGGGAGTGTTGGACGCTTTCTGCCGGGTGGTCACTAGGGTTTCCTATGATGTTATTATTTAGCACTATAGGCATTTTATATGTATGTGTTTTGTTGATGATTTATAATGATGTTTGTATTCTATTTTGTTTTTGTAACCGGGGGTTCGAGTAGTTGGGGTAAAGCCTCAGCCGTCCCCTGCGTGGGATGTCTTTATTGTAAAGTGACTGGCCGGTGGAGGGCATTCAATTTTCCCACTAGGGTTGTTTCGGCAGATTTTTTATGCGGATTAGGGGTTGTCCGGTCCTTATTTGGCTCGGAAGAGTCCGCTGGACCTAAAGCAACAATCAATCAATCAATCAATCAATCAATCAATCTAGAAAGACGTGTGTATGGATGTTTGCGTGCGTGCGTGTTTGTGTGCGTGTGTTGGTGGCGAAAGAGGTATTTTAGTCATCTTCTGAGTGTGTGTTGAAGGAGTGTTGGGGGCTGGTGGTCAAAGGCGAGAGAAGAAATTGTTGGGCCGGGAGAGGAAGATGCGAAGGTGTCTTATGCTTTGGTCGGAATGTAAACATGATTATTTATTTATTCACTCTTTCTAATCTTATAAACAGTTGCTGTTGGTTTATTTTTTAATGCTATTGTATTTAAAATTGTATGTTCTTAAAGTATGCATTTATTTATTGTATTCATTTTAAGTGTTTTGATGATTGCTTTTATCTTCCTGCTTATGATGTGTGTGTGTATATGTACGTGTGTGTGCGCGTGTGAGGGTGCGTGTGTGTGTGTGTGTTATATTTGCCATAGTTTACTTCATGTTTATTTTTCAGTGTTTATATTTTACTTTTACTTGAGTGGAGTGTTCCATATGTTTTTGCTCCTTTATTATTATTATTATTATTATTATTATTATTATTATTATTATTATTATTATTATTATTATTAATTACTTCATTTTTAACCTGTATAAAGGGTTCTATATTTTATTTCGTTCATTATTACTGGTTTGTGTTATTATTGGTGTTATGTAGGTTTTGTGTTTGTGTGCGTTGTGTCATGATGTTTTATGCACCTTGAGCAGGTATGTTGTCTGATATGTGCGCTTTACAAAATAAATTATCTATCTATCTATCTATCTATCTATCTATCTATCTATCTATCTATCTATCTATCTATCTATCTATCTATCTATCTATCTGTTTATCTACTATCTGTTTATCTATCTATTTGTATCTATCTCAGGATTTGCCTTTTTTTTTCAACAAGAGCTTGCCCAGAGTAAGCAACATTTCATTTTAACTTTTTCGCTCAAAAATTTACTTGTCCACATAGTAAGATAAACAAAATTATTTTTAAAAAAATTTAAAAAGTGGAAAAAAAGTCATTTTATACTGGAAAGATATAAATGACGCGCTAACATTGGCGGACGTTTGAACAATTGATCAATCAAATATGCTGTGATATATCACCCCACTATTGATAAAAGGAGCGCTATTATTGGCTGAAGATTGAACAATTGACCAATCAAATCCGCTGAAATATATCGGATTAGAGTGTGACGTCAACATTCCAAACACGCGTTCCACAGGCTACTACGTAGATCAAAGTAAACATGATTGGGTGCCAATGATCAAGTTGTGTTGTTTTACGTTCACAGCTTTTAACTTACCCCTGGGCATGTGACTTTCGTGATTTGTCTTTCCCGGCAACCCATTTACTTGCCCCGGGAACCGGGAAATGGGATTTAGCAGTACATGAACCTGTCATCTACCTATCGATCTGGACCGCCTATATCTGTCTAGAATGGTTGCGCATTTCACATTTTCACTCTCTTCAGTGTTGCGTAGTAAGCTGTCCTTCCCAGGACAAGGCTCCAGGTGAGTGACAAGGTAAACAGAAAACTAAAACTAAGACAAATGCCAAGTCGATGTCTTTGTCAGAACACTCGCCTTACTCCGGGTTTTTTTCTCAGACGAAAATACTTACCTTTTGTGGTTTGACACAATATGTAGCTTCCTATAGTCCATCGTTCCCACGACAAAACCCACCCGGTAATATTAATCATGAAATCAAATAAGTTAAATGTCTAGAGTCCATGTGTGACCACCTCATTCCGCGTTTTTTTTTCCTAATGCCAAACTACTTAACTTTAGTGCTTATATACAATATTTGTAATTAAGTCTGCCTTTGAAATATCGACACGGCATCAATGGCATCAACACGGACATCAAAGTCCAAGGCCAATCCCTCAACACAGTGCATAGCTTCAAATATTTAGGAGCCATTGTATCAGACAATGGGTCTCGACAGGAAGTCCTCTCCAGAATCGCACAAACAACTGCTGCCCTGGCGAGGTTGAAGCCAATTTGAAAAGACAGAACCATCAGTCTCCATTTCAAGGTAAGGCTGCTGCGCTCCCTTGTATTGCGAAACATGGACCCTCACAGCAGATCTCCAACGAAGAATACAAAGCATGGAGATGAGGAGCTACAGAAGACTTCTGGGCATTTCCTATACCCAGCACATCACCAACGACGGAGTACGACAGACCATCACAAAGCCATTGGACAACACGATGACCTGCTCACAGTGGTCAAAAAACGTAAACTCCGATATAAAATGCCTAATAGAAATCCCTAGTGACAATTTGGCAGAAAGCGTCCAATATCCCCAAGCTGACCCAACAGACCCTATTCACTCTTTCAATATGTCAGTCACCTACTTTTTTCTTGAAAACTTTTCCAAAACTCATCATTTTTGTATGGGGTCTGTTGGGTCAGCTTGGGGATATTGGACGCTTTCTGCCAAATTGTCACTAGGGATTTCTATTAGGCATTTTATATGTATGTGTTTTGTTAATATGTTATAATGATGTTTATATTCTGTTTTTGTAAACAGGGGTTCGATAAATTTGAGTAAAGCCTCAGCGTCCAGTGCATGGGATGACTTTATTGTAATGTGGCTGGCTGGTGAAGTGCCTTCAGTGTTACCACTAGGGTTGTTTCTGCCGATTTTTTATACGGATCAAGGGTGAGACCTCTTTCAACCAAGTTGTGGTCCTGATTCGGCTCTTTGCAGTGCATTACATTAGATTACATTACATGATTATTGCTTTAGGTCCAGCGGACTCTTCCGAGCCAAATCAGGACCGGACAACCCCTGATCCGCATAAAAGATGTGCTGAAACAACCCTAGTGGTTAAATTGAAAGCTCTTCACCAGCCAGTCACTTAACAACAAAGACATCCCACGCAGGGGACGCTGAGGCTGTACTCTAATTTATCGAACCCCCGTTTACAAAAACAAAATAGAATACAAACATCATTATAAATTATCAACAAAACACATACATATAAAATGCCTACATTGCTAAATAATAACAACATAGGAAGGCCTAGCCCTGGCAGAAAGCGTCCAATATTCCCAAGCTGATCCAACAGACCTCATACACAAATAAGGAGTCTTGTCCCTGAAGAGTTTTCAAGAAAAAAGGTAGGTAACTAGTCTAGCGAAGAAGAAGATAGTATAGCAGATTGATAGAACAGAGCATGAATGAGAAAGAGCAAATGAGAAAGACAGCGACAGTGGGAATTTGAAGCTCTAAATTTCCAGAAAGTGGGGATACTATTTATACTGAAAACCCCGGCACCCCAACGGGGGTCTTTGCAGTGCGCTGGACCCTATAAACAATGACTAACTAATTCAGGATCACCGTTGTGTTATTACTTTTATATTTGTCATTCTGGTTTTGTTATGGCCGGAAACAACGTTTCCAATAATATAAACCTTAAGGACGAATAACTGCCTGAGGTCTATTTTCTGTGATGTTGTAGTTTTTGTGTCACTATTGTCTAAAGTTTCTTTTACATGGTTCCTGTATACATTTTATCCTGCAAAGGTCTGCTTGTTTTCTTTAGTGCGATTTAGGAGGCGGTGAGGCCGGGGAAGAGGAGGGGGAAGAAGAGGGGGAGGAGGGAAATGCAAGGCTTGAGTGCATGTTAACTTCAGTTCTTTGTCGTTCCTTGCAACCAAAATTGTGCAGCGTTTTCATGAATGGATAACTTGAAAGCGTTTTTCAGAGCATGAACTACTTGACTGACACCACCAGTCTTTGCATCGATGGTTTAGCAAGGCTTCTTTATTCTTTATTCTGTAAATTAAGATTCACGATACTATAGGTGAAACTATAGTATGTTCATTTAGTTTGTAGGGGTGATCGTCTCAGATGACGGGACTATACAATAGTCCAGCTCAACCCCCCCCCTCTCTCTCTCTCTCTCTTTCTCTCTCTCTCTCTTTTACATACACACATATCTCCTTCTTCAATTATTTGTTTTAAAATGTCCATTATTTATTTATCTACGCATTTAATTTCCAAAAAATATTTGATTCCTAACTTTTTATTTCTTTTTTTTTAAAGTCATTTTAATTAATTTTTACCTGTTATTCTGCATATTCCGTTTAATTATTTACTAAACCTTTTTTTTTTAAATTCATTTATGCTATTATTTATTTATTTATTTATTTTCAATTATTGTATTCTTCTTTATTTATATGTAACTATCTGTTGCATGTCACTTAATTATTATGTAGAATTTGTGTTGTAAAGGGTGCGCTTATATAAGCTCGCTTGTTGCCTCTCCTATAAATGATTGTTTGTAAATACGTATTTTCCTTGATTAAAACATTTGTTTAATCCAATAGTCAGAACTAAAAGTGAAGATCGACAGTTTCCTCAACAGTTAAAGAAGGCTGGAGCAGGTTACTCTCTGTTTAGATTAGAATTGATTGATTGATTGATTGTTGCTTTAGGTCCAGCGGACTCTCCCGAGCCAAATCAGGACCGGACAACCCCCGATCCGCATAAAAGATCTGCTGAAACAACCCTAGTGGGAAAATTGAATGCCCTCCACCGGCCAGTCACTTTACAATAAAGACATCCCACGCAGGGGACGACTGAGGCTTTACCCCAACTACTCGAACCCCCGGTTACAAAAACAAAATAGAATACAAACATCATTATAAATTATCAACAAAACATATACATATAAAATGCCTATATTGCTAAGTAATACATCATAGGAAGCCCTAGTGACCACCCGGCAGAAAGCGTCCAACACTCCCAAGCTGATCCAACAGACCTCATACACAAACAAGGAGTCTTGTCCAGGAAGAGTTTTCAAGAAAAAAGGTAGGTCATTGATCTAGCGAAGAAGAAGATAGTATAGCAGAGTGATAGGACAGAGCAGGAATGGGAAAGAGTAAATGAGGAAGACAGCGACAGTGGGAATTTAAAGCACTAAATTTCCATAAAGTGGGGATACTATTTATACTGAAACCCCCGGCACTCCAACGGGGGTACTGTTGCCGCAGTGAATCTGTCATTCCTACAAAGGAAAGACAGGTTTTCAACTGGGGCTTTCACTTTTCCCTTTATAGGTTAGAGCAATCTACAGTGGCAAGATTGCTCACGACCCCAAGGGGTTTTAGATTAGAAGAACTACAGAAATTTTTTAGACTTCGTAAAAAACACCTAATGCAACAGTTGTTTAAAAAGGTTGTCAGATGCTTTGTAGTTCGTAGGCCTACAAATCGAAGTTGTCTCCTACAAGGTAGGATGATACTGTCAATTTCTTCTTCTTGTTCGTCGCGGCATTGAGCTTAACTATTTCGTAGAGATCATATATATATATTTTCATCTATCCACTTGCAATTATAGGCACTCATGGTGTATGTAAATACGTTATGTATTTGTGCGCTCGTGCGTTCATCAAGCGAGCTCGTTTTTTTTTCTTTTTATCGCCAAAGATATGGACATAGACGACGCCACGGAATAATGCAAAAGAATGCGAAACTAACATAATTATATACATTCAATTCTGACGCGGACAATGCGATTCAATATAAATGCATCGTTTTTTTAAAGTCCAGGTACAATAGGCTCAGGATAATATGAATTGATGATGTCGAGTTTTGCAATGCAAACGTACGTCTTCCACGTGTGCTTCAGGGTTAATTTTGTTGTTGTAATGTATACCGCTCAAGGGTAATTCTCAATAGACACGAATGTCTCAGATTCGGTAAGCTGAGCGAAGTCTGATCAAAGATAATAATAATAATAATAATAATAATAATAATAATAATAATAATAATAATAATAATAATATTCACAACTTTCCGGCACCTCTCATAAAAACTCGTGGGTATCGCCATTATAAATTAAAACGAGGTTATATGAAACCAAGTTCCGGTCTAGCTTGTTTTGCTTTTATCAAAGCTTGATGCGTGACTTTTAAATATGGCAAATTGCCGAAAACGACGATTGTTAGAGCCAGAAAACGAGTGGGATAAGTATAAAAACGGTGGAGAAAGTACATGCTCAGTGAAAGAATGCAAAAAACAATCGTAGAGGCCTGTATTTGTGGCGACTTCGGAGGTGCGTCGATCATCGACAGAAAGTGAAACGGGACCTAAAAACTCTTGTAGTTTTCCATAGCTTTGCCGTCGCAACCTTTACAAAACACGAAGTAACTGAATATGTTAGGCTAGCGTTGTGGCCAAGTGGGCTAAGGCGGGACTAACTTGCCTTGTCCACAAGCCAGTAAACCAATGGCGCCTGACAGGTGTGGGTTCGAGCCAGCATCTGGGCGTTATGTTTTTTCCGAATATTTTTCAAAAATTCACAAATAATGTTAGGTAGGTAGGGTTTAGGCGCGCCACTGGCGATAGAAAGGGATAATAAACTGCAGCAAAAAAAAATAAAAATATGTGAGGGTACGATACAGGTGGCCAGTGACACATGTTATTATTCTTGAATATTTGGAAATAACTCACTAAAACACGCGGAGAAAAAAAAAAACGGAAGTATTTTTCATAGAGGGGATTCCCGTTGGTGCATAGGATAGCAGAAAAGTGTGAATACACCAAAGACTGTATCTATCTATCTATCTGTCGGTCCGTCCGTCCGTCCATCAATCCATCCCATAGATCTATCTAATCTAATCTAATCTAATCTATCTATCTATCTATCTATCTAAAGTCTTGTATATTAAATATATTAAAAGTCTTCGGTCTGACGCAGATTCAGACAACTGCTAGGCCCAATTAACCCATCACAACACAAACATATAACGATGTCATCAAAGCTAAAAAGAAAAGATAACTAAATCGGTAAAAAACAAACTGACAGTTAGTTAGCATAAGTCAAAACAATACGAACAAAGTTAATAATCAAAACATATGACAAGTTAGTGGTCGAACCGAAAAGTTAGTTGTCAAAGCAGAAACTAACAAGTTAGTTGTCAATATATAAACAGACAAGTTAGTTGTCGAACCGAAAAGTTAGTTGTCAAAACAGAAACTAACAAGTTAGTTGTCAATACATAAACAGACAAGTTAGTTGTCGAAACATAAGCAGACAGGTAGCACAAAGAGATCAAACAGTCAAAGTGTGTTTTAATCCAAATGGTAGGCTACATGTACATATACGAAATGCATAATCTATATTTTATTTAATTTGAGTGATGTATAAATATTATGTAAGTTTCTGGTGTGGTGTGGTATTTGAAGTAGTGAAAAGTTGAGAGTTGGTTGAACTCTAGACTTTCTAACGATATTAAAAATCGCGCGAAAAGGTCATACTTTCCACATTTTGTAGTGCAAAATTAGATATTAGCAAGTATGAGAGTCTTGATGTACATTCTTATTACATACATTCATGTGATGGGTATCCTATTACGGATTTGTTGAATTAAATTGAATGGAATTGAATTGAAATCGGACAAATTTCCATGTTTTTCAAAGTCATCGTGTCTGGACTTGCTTTTTTCTTTGTTATCTAAGAAATTTACAACAAACATGTTAATGACAAAATTAGAACAATAGCTATATAATACAAATAGTAATGGAACTAATATAACTTTGTGTGCAATCTAAACAAACCAGGACGGCAGTAATATAATATCACTTCGTCTGAAATCTGTTTTAGTCGGTGAATAACGAATAATAATTAATGGTCTGTGACCGGAATTTCCGTTAGCCGAGCGTGTGCAATCTGCCAACGGCTTTTATTGTGGCCGCAAGAAACCTGACCATGACGAGAAGGTTGCAGAGAATAGCTACAGTCATGCTAGACCCGCCACGACTTAAAACCATGTAATGGTTTGGCACACGACCAAGAGTCATTACACACAACGTAGCCGCGAGTCCCCCCGAGTACTTCCACAAGTTGTCTACTATCGGAAAGTCGAACGTAAGCCTCTGCTAGTCTCAGGTACGCAGTGTGCAGTTATTTACATAGTGTATCTACAAACACAACAGATAGAGAACTAGTATAATTTCTGATGAAGTAAGATCGCAAGAGTAGACTACAACAGCCAAGCTTACAAACCGGGCTCTTGTTTTCCAACTGCGGTGCAATTTATGCAAACACAATTATATGACTGCAGTTTATTTATTTATTTATTTATTTATTTGTGTCATCGTTCTGATGTAGCGCGATTCCAGCTCAAGAGAAACAGGATTTATAACTCGAGCCGCCCGCGGCAACCACTTTCAGCCTTTGGGCCAATCCTCTGACGCCCTGACAATACTTGACAATACTTGCACATCAAGCGATAGCCTCACTATATGCAGACGTTGTGTTTCGTTCTGTGTAATCAGAGAACGTCAGACTATTGTCTTTATTAGTTTGAATGAAGATTGTCCTTGAACGAAACCCCGAATTCAATGGAATAAGGAACGTGTTGAACCAATCTCACACCTTCAGCATCACCGTTTTTAACTTTTTTTTCTTTTGTTTTTAAGATCTTCAAAATCGTGCGAAAAAGGTAAGGCATTCCACCCTTTATAATTCTAAATCGGAAGTAAGAACAAGTTTTGGAAAGTATGGAAATGTTCCAAATAAAAGTTGTTTTTTCTTTTTCGTTTTTTTCCTTGGCGAAATTACTAGATGTTATGCCTGGTCAATTCTGTGCTGAACAATTTAAAATCTGCCATAATCCCCTTTATGAGGATATGAAGACACGTTGAACTAAACTGAGTAATGATTAGGAAGTACTGAAGTCGAGCGACTCAATTTCCAGTCTGGAAAGAGAGACATGACAGTATTTTATGTCGACAGTTTTATTTCACAATAGATTTCACGCATCAAGCGAGTCATTATTAATGGACTACAAATAGTACAACTACAATGGCATAGGAATATAGTGCTGTCACCTAAACGTCTTACTTGTTACGTTCAGAAAGTAACAGAAAACCTTTCAGTAGGAATATCACGGACCTTGTTAAGAAGAGGTATTCCGGCGTCTCCGGTTGATTGATTCCTATGCAGTTTGTTTTGAATTTGTTTTTAACAATTTGGAAATATAGCCTCACATTTCAAAACTTTGCAAGAGACACGATAATATTTTGTTTTCCTTAAACCACTTTCTCAGCATTTACGATTGCTAGACCTGTAAAAAGTCAATTTGATTTATTTATTTATTTATTTCTTTATTTAATCATTCATTCATTTAAAACAAAAACACACAGCAAAAGCGGCGTACTGAAATTGGTTTCTGTAGCTCTTACAAACTTTGCAAAATTAATTAGTGCAATAGCTATTTCATTGTTGGCATTGACGTCTTATTAGTGAAAACATAACTATAACGACAGAACAACATTGTTCGAAATCAAACTGAGACACGTCATTCCACATCATGCTTATTAGATTTCCCTGTGCCGAGGCAATGAGGAGTGGTTTCCTGGTCTTTTGGTCCAAGAGAACATCCTGATCAACGTTGGCTTAATTCTTACTCCAGCAACCTATTTTGTGCATGCTGGGATCTCGGTGTCTTGAGGAGCTCTTTGAGCTGGTAAGCGCGCTCTTATGAGTTGGCTTGTAACTCCTGACGAAGCGATTTAGCGAAATACCTGTAAAGTGTAGAGAACGGTTTAATCTGATGTGTTCTATCTCAATTTGCTTTTAGCTCTTTCTCGTCTTCTTTTATCATTTTAAGTGAACTAATCGAGCCGTTCTTTGAATTTGTAAGCGCGTAATGTAAAAACAATTCTTGTTTGTTTTATGGATATAGTGCGATCGATCTTAAGTATGCACACACACACACACACACACACACACACACACACACACACACACACACACACACACACACATTTATATATATATTTATATACACAGACTGACTCGGACACTGTTTTCTTCATCCCCAATCCCAGTTTTTCCGAGTACCTTGCCGTTGTGTTTGTGCACAACCACTCCCTCTCGTAGCTGATTTTCTATAACGAGTAATGCTGGCAAACGGTATAGCGTTCCTTTAATGCGCATTCTCACCTCCGGGTGTTGTTTGATTGTTTTCTGAGTACCGGCACGGTGGGTGCTACTGTAACCTTGTGATACCCCCTTTTTTGTTGTAAAGCTCATCCCCTCCAATCCCCACCACGCACAAAACAGTTAAGTGCTGTCTTTAGTAATAATAATAATAATTATTATTATTATTGAGGATTTTTATTGCGCACTTATCTCGCCGTACTTGACCAGACTCTAGGCGCTGGCCGATACAGGATCTAACTCAAACCGCCCGAGACGCCCACAAGCAGCCTTTTGTTTCGAATACTTAATGTGCGGGTATTAACGCTCGAAGATGACTGTTTGCCTAAAATGTTTTTATAATGATTTTTATTTTTATTTTATTGATTGGTTTATTTTTAAAATATTTTTTAAATTATTATAACATCATCATTATTTATTTATTTTGTGTGTCTAATGTTTGCGAACATTTAGTCTAAACTTCGTTTCAAAGGGGCGTATGTTGTAGGCACTGGATGACACCTCCCTTAGATTTGTCTAACAGGCGCGAAAAACAAGGAGTTAGCAGCCGCTTGCATGACTCTGTAACAAGCAGACCCGTTTACCCCGCGCTATTTGAGCTTTTGCTTGTTTAGCAGTAGTAAAGCTTAGAAGGTTACTGTAGTCTATAGCAGACGATTAAGGTATAACTGATGTGTACACACACACTGCGAGCTGACGCGAGCCGTTTAGTGACATCATCGCAGCCTACGATAGTGTTTCGAACTTTATAGCCTCTTAGATTGTTTCATCCAATCTGGACACAGGTAGAGTGGTTAGGACCAGTTTTGGCTGATTCAGTCAAAGCCAAGTATAGGGTCAGTTGTGTGGAAAGCTCTGAGCAGTACACAGCTACACTCGAGCAGAGAAATATCTCCACTGATAGAACAGGGAAGCAGAGCTTGTTGAATATTTGAATTCAAACAAGTAGCCACGGGCCTGACATTGTCGAACAGGTAAATGAACATACTTCTGTTTCATCGTGATGTATTTATATTATTGTTGAAATTATGTTTGTGGAATTTGCTATGCATAGATTTGAATTGTTAGTCTGATTTTGCCTTACCACGTGGAGAAGCCGAACACGTGTCAAGCACGCCTGGTTTTGACGCCATGTTGTATACCGGACGGAACCACTGTTGTTTAACCTATATGTATGCTTGCAGACCAGTGACTATACCAGTGAATGTTTATAATATTATTAATTCGTTATGTGTATAGTTAGCCACGATTTATATTTATGTATTTATAGGAAATTAGAGTGGAGATTCCAGTGGACCACCGACTTAGCAGAATGTTCGTCGCTTATGTATAGAGATGTGGAGCTATCACTGAGGGCTACTTTGGCTTTCAGTGAGACGCTCTGCACAGACCTATTATTCAGGGTTGTGCAGAATTTCGACTCATATGTTACAGACGAGCAGGCGGGATATCGTGAGCCCAACTCAACAAAGAATAGAACCTAATATACGATTCGAGTTTGCTGCCAAGGCATCTACAGCATCGAGCGCAGATAGCCCACCCGTCTAACACAAGCAACGACAACACAGAGTGTCGTAGAAGCTACCTCAACGCAGCGCTTCAACCACGAAACCACTGATCAGTTAAGTGCCCAGGAAACAGTGCACTAAAACAGTATCAAAGGAACACAGTAGTCCACTCTTCATGAACGCTAGTAGCCAGTGCCCGATGAAGAATAAGTAGCTGCCTAGATTATCAGCGAGCGAACCATTCGCATTGACAATTGAACTTTTAAGTTATATTCGTACTTCGAAGATCGTGTATAGAGTAGAAGAAATAAATGTGTGATTTAACTGTTATCAAGTGGCTGGACTACATATGATTCATAGCCGTGTGAAAGCTAGTGTGACAGTGATCTTTTACCAATTTTCTATCTATCTCTGTACCCCAGCCTTAACACAGACCGAGCTAAACAAATAAATGTATTAAAGTAATTCACAGGGTGACTCACTAGCGGTCCCCATAGAATAAGACGTGAGGGTTACAGCATTCCATTGTGCAGAGCCCAGCAACAATAAAACCCCACGTTACAGACTCCATAATTATAATCAATTTGTGTTGGAGCGTTTGCTGTGGCTGTGGTTTCTGTTTTATGGGGACTAAGCCTGTTATATGAAATCAAAGGTAAATACACGCTATCATTGTATGCTTTGCAAAACAAATGATCTGGTCTATCGTGTGCGTCCCATTCGTAACATTACCCCATACACAAGAAAAAAATTAAATTAATTTCTGTCAAACAACATTGAGACGAAATGCACAAAGTCCAAAAACTTATTTTAACCTGTCTGGATACTGTCAATATTCACAGTTCGTCCGCACGGAGCCAATGCCCTCGTCCTTTTCGTTTATCATCGGCCAAAGGTCAAAGACAGAAATCTCATTGACTTTCCAGGAGTCAGTGCGTCCTCTATTGCTTCCTTCTTCCATCGAATGACCGATGAAGTCGAAGTTCTCAGTTCCCAGAACACACTTGCTGGGTCTCATCGTGAGGTTGACTTTCTGGGACATCAGTAAGCCTGGGACATCACTGAAACTATGAGGAAACTTGCCTATAAGGTCCTCGAGCTCCATCTTTTGACCATCCGTCAGGCTTGGTCCTAGCTTAATATAATTGATGCATTCTTTGATGTGGAAGTTCTGTTGAAACTGTTTAAGCTCATTAAAATAATAATGGATTGCTTTAGAACGTAATACGATCGAAGGTAATATGAGTTCTAATAGTAATGACGGTAAAAATAGTAATTAATTTCAATCAATAATGACAATTTATTAATATGTAAAGCACCCCCATTCAGTACCAATGTGTACCCCTCCCCCCTCCCCCCTCCACTTCATTCTCACCCAATCTTGCGAGAACGTGCATGCGATTTGTAATCAGGTTTGGCGGACATAATTTTTATGTGTTGTGTTTCATGATAATAATGAATGTGTATATTGCGAATGTTTATCATGTGCAAGTGTGACCACGTTCAGCATGCCAAAGGGCATCCTCAGGAGTTATAAAAGCAGTCTTTGGTATGTCCTGTTGACGCACGGGAACTTGCCAATAACCTTTACTGAGGTCAATTTTTGAGAAGATTTTACTTACCGATAATTGACGGAACAGGTCTGCTGCAGTAGGCATCGGTTCAGGGTCGAAGACGGTGATCTTGTAAAGCTCCCTGTAATGGATGCATATTCTTAGTGCTCCAGTCCTTCTTCTTCACGACCACGACATGGGATGCGTATGGGGGAACTGGATTCACTGATGATGTCCATCTTCAGCATCTCATCGATGCCTTTCTTCAAGGATTCGCGGGCCTTGAAAGGGATATGGAAGGGTTTGGATCGAACGAGAATGTCTGACGTAAGGTGGACTTCCTGTTCAACCAAAGTCGTAGAGCCTGGGACATCACTAAACTATGGGGAAACTCGCCCATATGGTCCTTGATCTCCATCTTTTGACCCCCTGTCAGGCTCGGTCCTAGCTAAAGATCATCGATGCATTCTTTGCTGTGGAAGTCTAAGTTCCAACAGTTCTATGCTGTCAAAGCAGTCGTCAATCTCAGCTGCTATTGCTGCGTGTAAAGTTTCTGGTGGCCTTTCCACTTACAGCTTAAAGAGATTGGCGTGGTATATCTTGGAATGCTGTCCGATCTTCACCTTGTAGTCGTATGGTCCTTTCCACTGCATCAGCAATTTATTGTTATCCGTAGGTAGCATAATCAGCACCTTGTTGCCAGGTTTGAACTTCCTGTTCACAGTCCTACGGATCGTAGTAGTGCTTTTCCACAGTCCTGGGACTTCCTCAGGTTTTCTCTAGCTATCTCGAGAGTCTGCTCCAGCTTTGCCCGTAGCTCAAATACGGAACTGGTAGCTGTTCTTCACCTCTAGGGTGTCTACTTCTTTCGTCCACATTTCTTTCAGGGTGTGCATCGGCCCTCGGATAGTTCTTCAGTACAACAGCTCGAACGGAGAACAGCCGGTGGACTTCTGCGATACTTCTCTGTAGGCGAACGTTAAGGCGTTGATGTAGCGATGCCATTGTCTGGGCTGCTCGCTGCACAGTTTATTCAGGGTGGACTTTATCGTAGCATTGAACTTCTCGACGAGCCTGTTGCACATTTGATGGTGGGATGTCGTAGTCAAATGCCGGATGCTCTGCAGCTGTTGACGTCTTTTATTCAGTCAGAGAGGAACTGCGTCCCGAGGTCTATCAGGATTTCTTCGGATACTCCAAGTCTGCTGAACATGTCCACCTCTTTCAGTGTCAATCTTTTTCAGAGGCACTGCTTCTGGGTACCGAGTCGCATAGTCCAGTAAGGTCAGTACCCACCGGTGACGTTTCTTTACTCGGAGGTTCTATTTCGCCGATTAAATCCAAGGCCACCCTCTTGAAAGGTCGATCGATCACGGGAATCCTCTTCATTAGCACTCTAGGGACCTTTCCTCGAGGTATGGTTTTATGGCAAATGTCACATGATCGGCAGAATCGGCTGACGTCCGCATGAAGTTCTGGCCAGAAGAACACTGCCTGGATTCTGTCCGACGTCTTCTTGACGCCCAGGTGACCTTCCATGATGGAGTCATGAGCAACTTCCATCACTTGGCGTCCTTATGGGTAACGGTACCAAGACCTAACGTAGTAGTTTCTCTCCGTTGACCCTCGGGTGCTGGAAGATTCTGTACGTAATCTTAACCTTCACCTCGAAATAGGCCGTGTCATTGCCCTTGGTCACGTGGTCTTGGCGGCTTCTGTACTTGTTTAAAGTACTATCAGCTTCCTGGAGCTGGATTAGCTTATCTATGTCCCCGATGGCGGCTTTGGAGCTGTCGGCGACCTTCAGTGGCGTAGTCATTTAATCTCTCCTGGCCTGGGTCATGGTAGCACGAGTGTGTAATGACTGCATAGTATAGGGATACGCGCGGTGACGTTATAATGACAGAAAGTCTTCTTTTCTTTAAGCTGCATACACGCTTATTTGAGAGCTTTCACCTCAGTAATGTGGGGTTTTTAAAACTATGACCACAGGCCCACTTTAAAGAAGCGTACTCCATACCACACTTAACAGACATACAGCCTACCCTTATTATAGGTGTGCAAATAATTACTGTGATAGAAATACATGTAATGCAAACCAGTGGATTTCCTCCCATTACACCTCAATTAACAGTTTGTCCAGTGCACGGTGTGACTAGGGTTAAGACCATTTAGGCGAGGATTATGCGTGGAATGCCGAGCGGACTGAGTTTATTGTGTGAGAGTAGGGCAGTGAATCGGGGATTCACGTTATGCCGACTTCTATAGAGTGGTTCGCTGCAAACCTGCCACACTCGAGGGGATTTTCGCTCTCTTCTGATTGTTGTTTGATCAGGTTTGCTGTCCTCGGTCACCTGATTTGAGTTTTGATTGTGTTCTAGGGGGCGTTAAATGTTCAAGGCGCTATATAAGAACGATTAAAATAAATAATCAGTTTTCGAGATAATGAGCAAAACGTGGTTAGCTCCAAAAATGACTGATGACCTTGACCTTTGCGGTAGAGCAAATATGAGGACACTGGAGGCAGGCTACTAACCTAAGTAATGCTCCTGTAAAGTTTGGGCAAAATCCGTTCAGTGGTCCTTGAGATATGGTGTCCAACGGACGGACGGACCGACCGACCGACAGTCAGGCAAACCGACATTTGGCTTTGATTTCCCCCGACTATTTTAAAGTGCAACGCCTCTGTTAAGTAGATGCGCACACCGTTTATCGCGCGCGCAAGAAGTCGTGGTTGAATAAAAAGTCAAGATGAAATGTCACATGGCTGGTGCAGGATGTCGTTCGTTGCATAAGGTTGTCGATCGTTGCGGCAGGAGGAGCCCGCGCAAGTCGGAGGTACAAAATGTTGTGGCAGGCGCGCAATGGGTGTAGGAGTTTGGTCGAACCGCTCGACGAGGCGTGGAAAGGTGTGGCCGTGGTAGCAAGGGCCCACAAGGAGGTGAATGCAGAACGTGGGGAGACACAGGCGATGCATGGCAACTGTTGTCCGGAGGACGCCACCCTCCACAGGAGTCCCGACGTCGCCCAAGAACAGAGAAAGGGAACAGGGCAGCCAAGGACCGGAGCGACGGCCTCTGAGCGACGTTACGTCAAACGCCGATCCGCGACCGCCGCCCGGTCGATGGAGCACTACTGCGGTGAAAATGAAGGTTGAAGGTTGAGGTGGAGGTTCGGTTCGGTATCTCCCACGGGTGCAGGCCGCTCCGTCATCGGATGACCATGAACAATCTCGACAGCGGGAGTTGGCAGGATACAGCGGAAGTCCTCCGACGAAGCAGATAGCGCACCCGTGGGTCTGACCGCCTCCTAGAGCGCTCGCTGCCACCGAGTGATCCTCAACTCGGAGAGATTACAACATTCGTTCTTACTTGATGGAACTTCCAGGGACATAACTCTTTGAGGACTCAGGGTGACCCTCCATCGTCATCATATTCCTTATTCTCATTGTCGTCCAGGAACGATAGATAAACATACCAATTCTCATATTCCCTCGTAGGCTAACAAAATAATCCAAAGCATGCCTGAGAAAACCGTTTAGTCAACACACGAGGGAAAAGCGGTAGAAAAGCTTACAATACAGAAAGTGCACTGTAACATTGTAACGCCTAGTCTATTGTAGTAGGCCTATCCCTAGCCCGTTCGACCACACACTCGCCTGAAGAAGAAAAAAAGAGAAGAGTTTGTGTTATTGGTTTTATGCGACAGTCAACGTGCAACGCCGAGCGAATGGAGTGGGCCCGAATAGATTTTCACAACATATCAACATAATATCAGACCCTACTGCATTCCAACATTTTTCCAGCGAATCGGACCTGTATTTCATTGCCATTTCTCTTCACAACAAGCGAGTCTCACTGTCACTATCAGTTTCAATGGTACAACGGTAGCAATGTGAATTTTTCTATAGGCTACCTGTTTCGTGTCGACAAAGAAACAAGTAAAGGGAAGGGTCAGGTGTCAAAGGTCACAACATGACCGTATCTACGTAGATTTATCGTCTGCTTACAGTACTTGTATATCCCGTACAACGACGATCAAGATAATATTATTCAGGGTAAGTAGACCTATATTTTACAGTATTCTTAGTTACTGAGAGCTTGAGAATGTGTGTGTACCACTTTTGAAAAACCCACCCACTCGCCTTAGTTTTCCGTGTTTCAAAGTTTAGGTTCTTTTCCTGTTCAACTAGACGAAGTAACCTAAATTCACTGAAATTTTAAAAAAAAAATCTAGATGTTTTGATTTAGGATTCATGACTGTGCTTTGTGATGGTTTTGTGTGCTGTCACGCACGCTTCTAAGCTAAGCAGGATTTTGCTGTTACGTTAGACCATATTCAAATGCAATCCCCTATAGTTTGGACTGTCCACGGTTTTCTTGTATTATAATTGAAAGTGCATGAGATACGATTATGACAAAAGCAAGATTGATCATGTTTGTATGTCATTGATACGTCGCTAACGGATAAAATAAGATTCGTCACTAATAAGCTTACGACGATAGCACGAATTCCTCAGATATACTAATGACATAACTTGGTAAGTATAGTAAAAACTTTTGGCTTTGGGTAATCTTTCCGACTATCAACGACAACAGTAACATTGCACAGTGAAGTGTGGTGTAGGAGTGGTATGAAGTTTTGACTGTGGCTGATAACTTTAAATGAGCTTGTTGATGAGATGGATTTATATTAGCTTGCCTGTTCAGTTGGTGGTAGGCAGTTGAAGCTATCCATATTGGATTGTTTTGAGGTGTGATTTCAGAGTTTATTGTTTCTGGATTTCTGTTTTGTTATTTCTGTGACGGCAATTATGCTTCATGATCGCTGCCTTTTGGTAATTCGTTTTTCTTTTCAGTATAGATTTGCGCTGTGATTATCAATAGTACAATCCTGCTGTTTTCATGTTTATTACCGATGCATTTACAGTCATACTTGTAATAGGCCTATGTGTTTTCAATCGTGTGATCGTCTGCTTGGTTGTACCGCCGACCTGTAGGCCTACATGTGTTTGTGTGTGTTGTTGTTTCTGAACGTTTTCCAGAACGCCACTTTTTCTAAGTACATGGGAGTGCTCTTTTAGTGTATGCGAGTGCATTTGTAGTTCATGGAAGTGTTTAACGTACATCATGGGAGTGCTCCATCAGGGACGGATAAGATATAGATCTAGCTGTTTTGGGGCGAAATTTGAAATTTTAGAAGAATTTTGTGCTTTTCCGTTAAAAATGCAATTTCATATTCCTACATTCAATACCCCTTTTTTCCATGAATGCACGCTTGTGTGTGTGAGTGTGTGTGTGTGTGTGGGTGTGTGCGCGTGTGTGTGTGTGCGTGGGTGTGAGCGTTGGAGTATTATGTTTGCTTTCTGTGATTTGAATAGTCAGTTTGGGTATACATGTATGTGGTTGCTTGTGTGTTTGTGTGTGCGTGTGGGTGTGTGCGTGTGTGTGTGTGTGGTTACTTTATAATCTTTGAATAGCATGTGTCTGTCTGCTTGTCTGTCTGTCTGTCCGTATGTCCCTTAGTGTTAGTGTATTTCAGTCTTTATTTACGGTCTGAGTTTTTAAAGTGCCCGGTATTAAAAACTAAGCTATACAGTACATGTTAAAGTATGAGACTGTCTTGTGGCAACATAGGGAAAGCCTTTGAGTATGTACTTAACATGTGGACATTATGTGTGTGCATATATTACCAATGGTGTAGTGTTAATCTATATTATTTTTTCTTGTTTTACTCCGCATTGAATCCCACACGAGAGTAGAACCAGTTAGATGACGAAGAGGGGAAATTAAAATTCATAGTTTTACCACTGAATACGTACCAATTCCGTGTGTGTGCATGTGTGTGTGTGTGTGTGTGTGTGTGTGTGTGTGTGTGTGTGTGTGTGGGTATGTAGGTGTGTGTGCGTGTGTATGTTTGTGTTTGTGCTATCGTTCTTTCTCGCCCCTCCATCTATAACGGCTAAGTACGTGCATGCGTGTCTGAACGTCTGTATGTATGTGTGTTTATTACGTACGTGTAAGTGAGCGTGAGGTGGGAGTATTATTTACTATTTTTGACAGATCGAAATGTTTTTCTTCTTAATCTTTAGATGCACGGATGCACCAGGTTTCATTAAAAAAGATAATAAAAATTGAGGTCAGAAACATTCAGCAGGTATAAATATGGGTGTGGCGTTATTATATTCGCTCGGTGTCGCTAAAGAAACTGGGCGTAATTTAACGTGCGAAAATAGCAGCAACGGTGCATGAAATAATATTTTTAAGGCATTAGATGTAGGCCTACTATGGACAAAGTGATACGTGGAAAAAAAAGAGCAACCGGAAAAGCGAGTACAATAATTATACTATTTGTGCAAAACACATACTTTAGGTTATTGTACATTGTCATACTCGCTTCAATGTAACTAAAGATACTGGTCGTAACTCGATGCTCACAAACAGGATGAATGAACAATGTTATAAGGGGATTGGTGTAGAAAAGGTAAGACATGCTAGTACACCAAGAAAGGAAATTGGTTGGTTGACAATGGAGAAAACTGTTGTGAGCGATTGTAAATAGGTAGGCAATATCAGTTTCATTTAGAGGCAGATCAACCAATCAATCAATCAAATCAATCCATTTATTAAACCTCTGTTCACAAATGTCATTTTAGACAACTAATAACCACAACATTAAAACATGTAAAAGTAAATAACATAAAAATAAACAAATAAAAATAAAATTATTAATATTAATACATTATGAGTGTGTACATAAAAAATGAGTGTTATCTAGTGTGCGAAAACACAGCAATCTAGGCCTAGAGAATTAAAAGGAAATTTTACATGAGTGAGGGATTTACAGAAAAAGGGAATGAATGAATAAAGGAACGAAAAAAAGAATAAATGATTAAATGAATGAGAAAATGAAAACTTATTACGACCAATGCTAGTTAACAATAGACCCACCGTCACAGTTATAACTTTTTATTTATTTATTTTGTTAAAGCCGAATCTATTTGTGCAATTAGCCGAGGGTCTAGTTTAGTATATATTTCTTTTTCTTTTAAACGGGTCGAGTAATTCTTAGGAAAAACCAACAACAACAATGTAAAAGCCACACCCTAACAAACCAACAATAAAAATTTAAAAAGACTAAATTTGGCAGTTTGTATTTAGTATATTAATTAGTACACACACAGGACAGCTATTTTGACTTTCGATAACCAGCGACTCGCGACTCACACGCACACACACACGCGCTCGTACATGCACACACGCACACATACATACACACAGGAGCGCGCACCCCTCCTTCCCCCTCTCTTCTCGCTCTCTCCTCATCCATTCCATCCTCCAACCTCCTTCTGCACAATGTTGCACTCACGAAGTCACGGTGAGCAGCCTCAACCTTAACAGTTATCTATTAGTTATGCCTCTAAGTTACCGACTTTTAGTGCATAAAAAGTGAGTCACAGCATTAGCAATGTTGCTGGATGGCATTTTTTGGGCAACGTTGCATAGCCTTGTATTGTCTGTGTGAGTAAACAGAAGGAAGCGCCTATAAATTATCGGATAGTATGCAAAGCGCCTATATATAATTTTTTTTATGTTCCATGCCGCAAAGTTGGCTTTGTAATTGCCGTGTTTTTAATTTCAACACATCAGGCGACTGTAGCCATCATTTCACGTTTTTTAATACTTAAAAAAAAATATTTCTTTAAGAGTTTTTACCTACGCCTCTACTCGCACATGTGTATGGTTTATGGAAAGTTAATGTTTGTATTGTCAAAATATCATGTGACATAGCCATAGATGTACATACGGGTTGTGTAAAACTTTCATTTGCGTTGCATGTTGCCCCATTATGGGCACTTAAAGCAAGGTAAGCTGTTTTATCCTTGTAGACTGCCGGCCGGTCTGTTCCACTTAAATTGTTGTTTTGCTGACAAAACATTCAACAATGTCAGTGTTTTCTATCCTGTCCCCGAAAGCTGTGTTCTGCTTTGTCCCTTTACTTTACGTCATACATTGTTGTATTTTATTTTCTAATTCTATTTTCTCCCAAACTACTGGAGGGATTTGGTTCAAGTTTGGTATGTACTTAGACTTTACCTGCACCCCTACCCCTTGGGGTCATGAGCAATCTTGCCACTGCAGATTGTTCTAACCTATAAAGGGAAAAGTGAAAGCCCCAGTTGAAAACCTGTCTTGACTTTGTAGGCATGACCAATTCCCTGCGGCAACAGTACCTCCGTTGGGGTGCCGGGGGATTCAGTATAAATAGTATCCCCACTTTCTGGAAATTTAGTGCTTTAAATTCCCACTGTCGCTGTCTTCCTCATTTACTCTTTCCCATTCCTGCTCTGTCCTATCACTCTGCTATACTATCTTCTTCTTCGCTAGATCAATGACCTACCTTTTTTCTTGAAAACTCTTCCTGGACAAGACTCCTTGTTTGTGTATGAGGTCTGTTGGATTCGCTTGGGAGTGTTGGACGCTTTCTGCCGGGTGGTCACTAGGGCTTCCTATGATGGTATTATTTAGCAATATAGGCATTTTATATGTATATGTTTTGTTGATAATTTATAATGATGTTTGTATTCTATTTTGTTTTTGTAACCTGGGGTTCGAGTAGTTGGGGTAAAGCCTCAGCCGTCCCCTGCGTGGGATGTCTTTATTGTAAAGTGACTGGCCGGTGGAGGGCATTCAATTTTCCCACTAGGGTTGTTTCAGCAGATCTTTTATGCGGATCGGGGGTTGTCCGGTCCTGATTTGGCTCGGAAGAGTCCGCTGGACCTAAAGCAAGAATCAGTCACAAAAAAAAAACACCTGCACCCCTAAGGTAAAACCAAACTTATGCAAATCAAGTGACACAATCAACGTGACGTCGATTTTTAAAAATAATTTTTTTTAAAGCGTCCTATGTAATTAGAGTATACAAATGCCTTGAGCCTAAACGAAACTAAGATATATTGAGTGCGTCATCATGTGACGTCATCATGGTGACGTCATACGTTGTCGTAAATGTTCTAATCCTGTTTTCTCTTAAACCACTGGATGGATTTGATTGGTATATTGTTACACTCCGTTTGATGTTGGTGTTTTTCTTTATCAGTATCCGATTCAGCCCCAATGCTGAATTCCTGATAAGGTGTAACTCAGATTCGTTTATTCACGCAGCCTGCTCAAGCAGCATACAAATCACAAAGTCAACGTATGAAGTTTTCCACTTTTATTCAGCATACATCAACAACTGCATACAATCGCTCAATCGCCTTTCCACTCTCAAGTTTACCTTCCAACTTACTATCAACAACAATAACTATCTTATTTTTGAAACAGCGCGGCACTTAAATAGTCTCTTGATACTCCCGAATAACCTGGATCAATCTCGTTTGACGCAATTTAACCAATCGCTTCTAACTTCGTCATTACTGTCTTACGTCATACATATTTTCTTCTCCTTCCGGAACGTCTTCTTGCTTCGACATGTATCGGGAAATTTCTATCGAGAGTAAACACGCAGATCCAGAAAATTCTACAACAATATCGACTAACGAAAATTATCAACGTTATACAAAGCCTCTCCTAACAACAATGCAAACTCAAATCAAAGGTAAATAAACTCCATTATTGAATACTTTGCAAAACGAAACGATTAGATCTATCGTGCGCGTTTCCGACATACTTTCGTTCGCGTTTCAACGTAACATATATACTTAGACTTTCCCCATGCCTCCAAACGTAAAACCAGACTTATTGTTTACATTTCTTTTTCTATTGTTTACTGTTGCTTTTTAAAAGGAAAAAAAGTGGGGGGTGGGGTGAGGGAGTGGGAAGCACAACAGCAAGATGATAATCTTTATTTCACTCCTCCATTCATCGACACAAGCTTAGGGCAACAAATACTAAACTATACTTATAATGAACGATTCATGAAAAGCTGGGCAATGCTTAACTTGTACTATTTTGCCCATTTGGAAAGACAGAACCATCAGTCTACATTCCAAAGTAAGACTGCTGCGCTCTCTGGTCATCTCCATCTTCCTATATGCTTGCGAAGCATGGACCCTCACAGCAGATCTCCAACGAAGAATACAAAGCATGGAGATGAGGTGCTACAGAAGACTTCTGTGCATTTCCTATACCCAACACATCACCAACGTTGAAGTCCGACAGACCATCACACAAGCCATTGGACAACACGATGACCTGCTCACAGTGGTGAAGAAACGGAAACTCCGATGGTATGGCCACGTCACCAGATCATCAGGCCTTGCAAAGACCATTCTGCAAGGCACAGTGCAAGGAGGTAGAAGAAGGGGGAGACCGAAAAAGAGGTGGGAGGACAACATTCGAGAATGGACTGGTTTGACACTGAGCGAAGCCATGAGGGCTGCTGAGGACAGAGAAAGATGGAGTATGCTGGTTAAGCGATCATCTGTGGTGCCCCTACGACCTTCGGGTTATGGGACAGGATAGGATAGGATAGGATAGTACTATTTTGTAGAGTTGAAGGGAGACAGAGTACTTTCTCAACAGCAACAGGCATTGTTTCTGCTTGCAAACGTTTGAAATTCACTTTCATTGCAAAACGCGGCCACAAACCTTGGTAAGATTCCTTATGACATGTTGGCAAAGTGTGTTCAATATTGGTTCCTCAGATATTATGAGCAACAGACCGACCAACCGACCAACCGCAATTGGTTTGTTCTGATTCCTTTCTATTTAAAAAAAAAAACAAAAACAACAACAACAAATCCAAGAAATAATTAGATAACGAAAAGGGATGATGGGATGGAGTGAAAAGATGAGAGGTGGCTATTTAGGAAAGGAAACAGAAACAAATTATTCCATTCTGGCGAAGGTGAATGAAAGGTAGAAGGAGAGAGCGTTTGGCATTTTCTTACGTGAAAGCTAACGCTTGTTTTGACGCCCCGGCAAATGCCTAGCGAGACAGGAAAATGCGACGCACACGCTGCGTTGCTTTTCCAAGCCTTGGTCGCTAGGCTGAAAAAAAAAACAAAAAACAAAAAAAAAAACCATCAGTGGAGGGAGCAGTTTAACCTGGACGTTGCATGAAGGTAGGCAGACCATGCTGCCCTCTGTGTGTGTGTGTGTGTGTGTGGGTGTGTGTGTTTGTGGGTGTGTGTGTTTGTGGGTGTGTGTGTGTGTGTGTGGGTGGGTGGGTTTAGGAGAGGAGGGGGTGAATGGTGGTGTGTTGTAGTGTGGTGTGTGTGTGTGTGTGTGTGTGTGTGTGTGTGTGTGTGTGTGTGTGAGTGTTCGGGAGAAAAACAGTTAAGAGAATAAACAAAATGGGTTTGTTATTTTGTATAATTATTCCTACCAGTGCAGCCTGGCAGTTCAGTTGATAGGAGCTGTTTACTATGCCGAAGTTCGCGGGTTCGAACCCCCACAGTGTGGGGACGAACGTATGTGACTTAGGTACGAGACTTTCAGGTCACCGAGGGTTTTCTCCGGGTACTCGGGTTTCCTCTCTCCCTTCAACAATGGTATTGGAGGCAGTCAATCTAAAATTTCAAAAATAAAATTTCGAATTCCTTTTCGCCTTCGAATAGCGATCTTCCTACCTTTACACCACAAGTTTGAGCGATAGATGTTTGGTGTGTGGGTGTGTATGTGGGTGTGAGAGAGTGGGTGAAACCTGCGAATGTTGGTACAACTCGCCGCGCTTTGATTCTTGATTGGTATTTTGGTGGAAAAGCGCGTATATAGCTAAGCATCCAGTATTATTATTAAGAACAATAATATTCATTTCATTTACCCATCGAATAGTGTTTAGGTCATAACCATCAGCATGGCTGAGATTAGGTGAGACGTGAGACCTCCCTCTCTCAGGTAAGAAGGCTCGACAGTTTCGCTGTGTGGGGCAAAGCTGCAACCCCACCCCACCCCCACTTCCTCGCCCCCACTCATGCTTTCTAGCAGTTCCACTATGATTGTCCGCATAACATTTTATCATCTACCAGAGCTTGCAATTGAAAATGTTCAACCCTCCTTTTCTCAGTTGCACTTTTAAAACATCCCACAGCGCGATTCTGTAGCAGGTTTTTTAAAAGTGATTTTCCATGGGAATACCTTTTTGTAGTTTGGGCTACATCACTAAACTAGAAAGTGCAATGAGAAGGCGAAGCAAGCAGAAGAGACTTGTGACGGGAAAATAGGGATTTGGGATGGAAGGTGTACAAAAAAAGAGAGCAGAGGCGGCTGACAGGGAGGGGAAAAGTACAGAAAAACTGAGATTGTTACGTAGATGGTGGATAGAAGGAGTATAAAAAGAAAAGAAGGGGGTGGGAGAGAGAGAGAGAGAGAGAGAGAGAGAGAGAGAGAGAGAGAGAGAGAGAGAGAGAGAGAGAGAGAGAGAGAGAGAGAGAGAGAACGCGTGTAACACCAAAATGGTGTCAGCTTTTTCCAACCTTAACTTGCATCAGAGTGACGGGTCTCTGTTTGTTTTCGAACTCGACCTCCGTTGCCTTGCAAACACTAAAACGAAACTTGACTGAGACCAATGAGGCTCTCTTTGCCCTGTTTTGTAGAAAAGTAACAATGTTCACTGTTCTCGTTAAATATTGCACTGTTTTTATAATCAGACAACTAGTAGACAGCTTTCTGTATTTATAATAGCAGTGCATAAGGGTTAGTACTTTGTTTTTTTGAAGGGTTGACTATTGATTCTTGTGAAAGGTTGAGAAAGAGGTATGCCTATTGTGTACAACGTGACCGTTCGTGAAACTAAATATTCTTTTTGCTTTAAAAATATATTGAAATCGTTTAATGGTTTTACACATGTCCATACTCCACATATTTTAAAATTGATATGTCCAGTAAGATTGTGTTCAGAGTTGCAACTATCATATCCTATCCTATCCCCGTAACTCGAAGGTCGCTGGGGCACCACAGATGATCGTTTAAGCACCGTACTCCATCTTTTTCTGTCCGCAGCAACCCTCGTGGTTTCGCTTAGTGTCAAGCCAGTCCATTCTCGAATGTTGTCATCCACCTATTTTTCTGTCTCCATTTTCTTCTGCCTCCTTGCAACTTGCCTTGCTGGATGGTCCTTGCAATGCCTGATGATTTGGTGACGTGGCCATACCATTGGAGTTTCATTTTCTTCACCACAGTGAGCATGTAATCGTGTTGTCCAATGGCTTGTGTGATGGTCTGTCGGACTTCGTCGTTGGTGATGTGCTGGCTATAGGAAATGCCCAGATGTCTTCTGTGTTACCTCATCTCTATGCTTTGTATTCTTCGTTGTAGATCTGCTTTGAGGGTCCATGTTTCGCAAGCATATATGAAGATGGAGATAACAAGGGAGCGCAGCAGCCTTATCTTGGAATGTAGACTGATAGTCCTGTGTTTCCAAATGGGCTTCAACTTTGTCAGGGCAGCAGTTGTTTGTCCGATCCTGGAGAGGACTTCCTGTCGGGACCCAGTGTTACGAATACGAATACGATCACTTTATTATCTCAATCAAAGAGAAATTCACAAGGTTGCAACAGTGTCCATAAGATTTTGTTTTTCAACTTGAATTGTTATCAAATGTTTTGTGTGTGATAGACTTATGACAGTAATCATGATCATAATTGCCTGATGTATGCGTGTGTGCGTTTGTGTGCGGGCGTGCGTGGGTGTTAGATAGATAGATAGATAGATAGATAGATAGATAGATAGATAGATAGATAGATAGATAGATAGATAGATAGATAGATAGATAGATAGATAGATAGATAGATAGATAGATAGATAGATAGATAGATAGATAGATAGATAGATAGATAGATAGATAGATAGATAGATAGATAGATAGATAGATAGATAGATAGATAGATAGATAGATAGATAGATAGATAGATAGATAGATAGATAGATAGATAGATAGATAGATAGATAGATAGATAGATAGATAGATAGATAGATAGATAGATAGATAGATAGATAGATAGATAGATAGATAGATAGATAGATAGATAGATAGATAGATAGATAGATAGATAGATAGATAGATAGATAGATAGATAGATAGATAGATAGATAGATAGATAGATAGATAGATAGATAGATAGATAGATAGATAGATAGATAGATAGATAGATAGATAGATAGATAGATAGAAAGATAGATAGATGTGTGTGTGTGTGTGTGAGAGAGAGAGAGAGAGAGAGAGAGAGAGAGAGAGAGAGAGAGAGAGAGAGAGAGAGAGAGAGAGAGAGAGAGAGAGAGAGAGAGAGAGAGAGAGAGACTTTTTTCCAACATCGAAGCAATTTTCTTTTGCTATGCTCTGTTGTCATGGGCTGAATAAATTCTGTATTCTGGGCAAGCTTTATTCGTGCAGCATTTGGTTCAAAAAGATGAGTGAATAGATGACTGCTCTTGCGAAGAGTGAATAGACAACATTTTTGGGTTAAACACAGGCGTTCGTTGGTTTGCTACCGTAAGAATAGGTATCGGAATGGTTAAAGGTCATATTCCTTATTAGATGCAGTACAGCATAGGATAAGGACATGATTGAGGGACCTCATCAAGACAGGAACATGTTAAGAAACTAAGGATGACGAGAGAACTACATGTACGTAGCCTAGCTGCATGTTTAGTACAATGTTATGTTATACATTGTTGAAGAAAAGTACGTGTCGCACAATAGGAGACAAAAACATCGAAAACAAAATCTAAGTTGATAAGAAACGTCTGTAATCTGCTGGATGGAATATTTATCAGTTTCCAGCGTCAGCTTAGATTTAAGTTTATTTTGTTTGCTTGGACTTTCACTATCTGTTGATCGGCATGCTGCTTAGTCGGCCAGGAGATTGTTGTTTGTACACATGGATGATTGATATTACGTTTTCATGTTGTTTTGCAGCGCAGCAATTCGTTAAATTGCGCATTGTGTAAATAGGTTACATCAAAGGTAGTTTGGTTTGTCAGATATCTAGTTGTCATTGTTGTTGCTTGGTCGTGTTCGTGTACAAGAAGAGATGGGTTTTCCTCAATAATTTATGATGCTACCTTTTGTCTTTCGAAACGTTCCTCCCTGAACGCTATCACACATTAAAGTTTCAATTGTTTTATTGTGATTAAATATTAATTGACTAGATCTTCAGGAGGGCTTGGCTGTTAAAGCTACATTGCTCGCGTCGAAAGCTATTAAACCCGTCTATCTCTTCAATCAGATTGTTGTCAGAGGTTGCCTCCCTTGGGCTAGGTTCGAGACGAGGGTTTTGAATGCATCGTTAAAACACTCGGAGTGGCAAGAAAAAAAAAGCGATCCATGCAGAGACTCTGAGCCTGCTGAGGCTTGTTACACACTCTAGATTGGGCGTATACCTCAACAGGGCCAGCTTCGGTGTATGAAAGTTATCGGACTTAAACTTTGTTTCACGCCCTTAGGAGTTTCTGATACCAAGGAAGCCTAAGTGGTTATGATATCCTTGAACCTTTCAATCCTTCATCTTTAAACGATGTTTGGCGTTGAACACGGGTATAGCACTGGTTTTGCTTATGCTTCTGTAGCATGCTCAGTGCCTTTGCAGAGGGAAAAAAACGAGCAACCAAAAAACAGCAACAAGGTTTATTGACCTACTATAAGTTTTCAACCGCTTCTTGAATGACTGCTTTGTGAAAGTGATGGTTTTGAATGCTGGTGTGCGCTGCTGCAGAAAAATCTTCAATTTACACTACTGTAGCGCTGCCCCAAACCTTAGTAAACCTTGGGGATCTATCGGGGGTCATTTAAAATCCCAGTTGTTTTTGTTTCAAACCTTTCCTTTTATATTATAATTTGCCTTTGCGTACAAGCATACGTCGACCTTTTTATGTAACCTCTGTCTAATTAAAAACTATATGTATTATAGATAGAGAGAGAGAGAGAGAGAGAGAGAGAGAGAGAGAGAGAGAGAGAGATAGATAGATAGATAGATAGATAGATAGATAGATAGATAGATAGATAGATAGATAGATAGATAGATAGATAGATAGATAGATAGATAGATAGATAGATAGATTAGATAGATTAGATAGATTAGATAGATAGATAGATAGATAGATAGATAGATAGATAGATAGATAGATAGATAGATAGATAGATAGATAGATAGATAGATAGATAGATAGATAGATAGATAGATAGATAGATAGATAGATAGATAGATAGATAGATAGATAGATAGATAGATAGATAGATAGATAGATAGATAGATAGATAGATAGATAGATAGATAGATAGATAGATAGATAGATAGATAGATAGATAGATAGATAGATAGATAGATAGATAGATAGATGGTTGTATGTGTTTGTGTGCGCGCAGAGGTGAGAGTATAGTTGAAAGTATAATATATTACTGCCGTGGAAATGTAGTTTTAGTAGTTAATTTGTAATTTTATGTACTCCTTTTTTCGTTTATTTACAACAAAAAATTCGTTATTTGCTTAGATGCCGTGTGCTGAATGAATTCTCCATTGTGGGCTATAAAGGTTTGTTGACTTGACTTGGCTTGTTAATATTTGACGTCTTGGAGTCAGGTTGAAGCATTTCCACAGCTGAGGTGCTGCATCACGCCAACAGAACTCGGCAGCTAAAGTTTCCATTTCCATATCTATTGTCGTCTTGAATAAGACCATGGGCAGCTCTTTGAACTGGTAAAGCGCTTGAGAAGGATAAATGCGTTGTGTCTGTTTCGGCTACCCGAGAAGCAGCTGTGATCAGGAGCATGAGGCGAGGTTTATCGTGCTCATTGGAGGTCTTCATTGGTTGTGTATCATATTTAAAGCGCAGTGCTCTCTTTTGTTTTGTGCAGCAAGAATAAAAATAAGCAGTTAGACCATACATAAAAAAAATGAATTGTTATATACCGCAGTTTATATAGACAACCTGCATAATGAGAGGTTGACTCTGCATTCTGAAATAAAAAGAGCTACTCTTCGATCTTTTTTATCGTCCATGCTGAAATACATCTTCCGTGGTTTGGTGTATGTAAATGTGCCCGCTTTGTGCAACACGATTAAATAAGATTCGTGGATTATTATTATTATTATTATTATTATTATTATTATTATTATTATTATTATTATTATTATTATTATTATTATTATTATTATTATTATTATTATTATTATTATTATTATTATTATTATCATTATTATTATTATTATTATTATTATTATTATTATTATTATTATTATTATGCCCCATAATCGACTTAGCTCTAGGCACTTACTTGAATTCAAAACAACTTTAACTTTAAAGCAAAACGAGAAAAAACACTTTAACTAGTTACAGTAACCTTATATAAAAACTAATGACTCAACACACACACACACACACAAGAGCGCGCGCGCGCGTGTACGCACACTCTCACTCATTGACTTACGCGCTAATTATGACTTTGAAGATCTGTTTCATTCATTTCAATCGGTGGAAGAAAAATAATCGTTTTAAAATAGGATTTAAATTACTGAATTGAAAATGAATTTCCAAATACTAGGGCCATGAAAAGAGAAAGCACGTTCACCATATGACTTAGTACGCACATATGGAACTGCAAACAAACGAGTGTCAGAGAAAGAGCGAAGTTTGTCTAGAAGGTATATAAATGTGAAGAAGGTCAACAATATTTTGAAGGGCAGCGAAGTTGAGGACACTGAAGCAAAGGGACGAAACGTTATACTGGATACGCCACATATTTTTTATGTGTGTGCGAAACCGTAAATACTATTTTTTTTTATTTAATCGTCCGAAGATAGCATTTTTCTAGCTCATGAGCTGCTCAAGGCGCTTGCCGATACAGGATCTAACTCGAGCCGCCCGAGGCGCACACTTGCAACTTTTGGGCGCATAGTCTAACGCCCAGACGACTGAGCACAATTCTGGGCGACTGGAGACAGGAAGAAGGGACCTAGTGCGTGCTGACTGTATTTATTCGGCATTCACCCCTCCAGGACATGAGCGTCATGATCTTTAAAGGCCATAGGATGAAATGCGTGCGTGCACAGACTGTGCCTCGGTTTATACTCTCATCCGAAGGAGTAGAGACGCAGTGTTTCAGGGTTTTTTATTTTATGTTTTTAAACTCCAGACCGTCAACCGGCTTTGAACCCCCACTACCTGTTCAGGCTGCAATGTTATTGCCTGACATTCCAGTACAATGCGTACACCACAGCCAACAGCTCTCCCACAAAACCTTTGCATATTAAAGGGAGTACTTTCTTTTATAAAACAAAACATTTCTTTGTTCTGATCTCGGTGGAGGGTCATCAAGAGTTGTGTGTCGTTAAATGACTCTCTTGTGTGAAACAAGAATAGGTATTTAGACCAGCCATTTTTCATTACGTGCAGCTGTAAATATACTACTCAACCTTTCGTTTTGAGAGGCAGACGCTGTAGTATTGAATAGAAGTGCATCGCAACCCCAGACATTGGAGGTGATTTTCACTGAGTGGGTTTGTGTAGTTCGCCGGGCCTGCTTTGTGCAACAAGGATAAGTAGTTAGACTAGTTAATGTGCAGCAGTAAATGCAAAACGGTGCAGCAGTAAATACGTAAACAAAAAAGAACAACAAGATATAACAAGATGCAAAATTCCAATGTATTTCCAGACATTCACACACATATCCGATAAAATAAGCATTTACAAAAGTGTTAATTTTCTTGGATATGTTGTGACTCGGCTTTATCGTAACGAAGCTAACGGAAAACATGGAATAATAAATAAATAAATAAATTAATAAATAAATAAATAAATAAATAAATAAATAAACTCTAAATAGTCTGAGCCAATTTTTAAATACAGCACAAAACGTGTTCAGAAAATACTGGAACCTAATGACTTTGTCCTTTGAGTAAGTACAAATCCTATTCCGGTCCTATCCTATCCCGTAACTCAAAAGTCGTTGAGGTACCACCGATGACCGGTTAACCAGCGTAATCCATCTTTCTTTGTCCTCCAAAACCTTCAGTGACAAGCCAGTCCATTCTCGAAAGTTGTCATCCCACCTCTTTTTCGGTCTCCCTCTTCTTCTGCCTCCTTGCCTTGCAGGATGGTCTTTGCAAGGCCTGGTGCTCTGGTGACGTAGCCATACCATCGGAGTTTTCATTTCTTCACCGCTGTGAGCATGCCATCGTGTTGTCCAGTGGCTTGTGTAATGGTTTTTCGGACTTCGTCGTTGTTGATCTGCTGGGTATAGGAAATGGCTAGAAGTATTCTGTAGCCCTTAATCTCCATGCTTTGTATTCTTCGTTGTAGGTCTGCTCTGAGGGTCCATGTTTCGCAAGCCTATATGAAGATGGAGATGACAAGAGAGCGCAGCAACCTTACCTTGGAATATAGACTGATGGTCCTGTGTTTCCAAATGGGCTTCAACCTTGTCAGGGCAGCAGTTGTTTGTGCGATCCTGGAGAGGACTTCCTGTCGAGACCCATTGTCTGATACAATGGCTCCCAAATATTTGAAGCTATGCACTGTGTTGAGGGATTGGCCTTGGACTTTGATGTCCGTGTTGATGCCATTGGAGTTGTTGGTCATAATTTTGGTCTTCTCTGCACTTATTTCCATTCCATAGGCTCTGGAAGTGGTGTCAAGCCTCTGTACTTGCTGTTCAAGTTCTTGTTACAATCCAGCCAATCCATCAGTGTCATCCGCAAAACTGATGTTGGAGATTGCTCTACCCCCTATGCTGACTGTGACTTCGTGATCAGCAAGAGCATCTGACATGATGCGCTCTAAGAAGATGTTGAGAGTATTGGAGAGAGTAGGCATCCTTGATGCACACCGATTGTTGTTCTGAACCAGTTCCCGATGACGCTGTTTGATTAGGACTGCACTGGTAGCCTTGTCATGTAGGCTTTTAATGACTTCAATAATGTTAGGGCTGATGTTGTACACTCATATGGTTGCCCACAGAGCTGCATGCCAGACTCTGTCAAACGCTTTCTTGAAGTCTACAAACAAATGATATAGATGTTGTTAGTGTTGTGGGTATTTCTCACAGTAGTTGTCAACACCATGACCACCACTTTCAATCCATTTGTGACTGATGCTGCCACTGAGATCCTTGTCAAGCACCGCCCAAAGAAGAAACCGCGGATCACACCCGAACTCTTGAACCCGCCTGATAAACGAAGAGAAATGAAAAGGAAAAGGAACACCTCACAGGGAGCTGATGCGTACATAAAAATCAACAATGATATCCGAAAAGGTATGCGCACAGCAAATAAGAACTGGATAGAAGATCAATATCAAGAAATAGAGAGCAGTCTGAACAAGAGTAACATCAAGAAGGCCTACCGGACTGTGAAGCGGTTGACAAGTGTTAAACAGCCCATGGCCTCCACGATCCAAAGCAAGTCTGGCATATGCCTTAGAGAAGAACGCGAAGTCTTGGATAGATGGACAGAGTATTGCTTTGACCTTTACAGCCACACACCAAACGGAGACCCATCAGTTCTAGAATGTCTCCAGAGGAGAGAAGAAGAAGAAATCCTCCCTAAAGAAGGGGAAGTCAACGGGAGTGGACAACATACCCGCAGTATTGCTTCAAGCAGGAGGAGAAGATGATTGACACCCTCACCATTATCTGTAATAAGATCTGGCAGAGGGGGGGGGGAGTGGCATACTCCATGGACTCAGTCGCTTGTCATCACTCTTCCCCAAAATGGTAACCTTCAGGAGTGTGAAAATTACCGCACCATAAGCCTCATCAGCCATCTCAGCAAGGTCTTCCTGAAAATAATAACAGGTTGAAAGCCCATGCTGAACAAATCATAGCTGAAGAACAAGCTGGATTCAGGGCAGGGCGAAGTGCCACTGAACAGATGATTTCACATGCTTAACATTAGTTAAAGTTTCCGCAAAGTAACAGTGATGAATTTCGATTCAGTTATTCTTGAGATAAGGTAAAAAGTACGTTTTAAATGTAAAAAAAAACAAACAAGTAAAATTCGTAGCGATGAACTGACGCGCAACCGAACTTTTATTGAAGGAAAGGCGGTGATTTGAAGTACCTTTACCCAAACCCAACAAAATCGTTTTTTCAGCCGTTTTTGAGATATTAAGCAAAACGTGTTTAGTACCAAATAGACTCCAGCGACCTTGACCATTGCGGTAGAACAAATATGATGGTACGGGAGCCAGGTAGGCACGAACCTATGGACTGTTCCTATAAAGTTTGGTCAAAATCAGTTAAGTCATTCTTGAGATATGGCTTCCTTCCAACGGACGGACGGACCTTTACATTCAGCTCGTTCTGATTCCCGACTGTTTCAAGGCATTCCCATATAAGTCTGCAGATAAAAAAAATACAACAAGAAACCGTCGCATTATGAGAGGTCGACTTTCTATGAGATTTTCACTGCTCGCCAAGCGGACGTGCGGTAGGTCGAAAGTCGCCTAGTCAGCGCCATTGAAGTCACTCAAATTTAATTCCGCTTTCGCTTCTTAGAGCTAAAACCGTCCATCGCAATTATCCCAGCAGGACGTCCTGAGGATTATGGCACTTCCCCGACGACCATCTTCACGTGAAAAACGTCAAAAGAGACAGGTAACTCCCCCTAACTTGACGGACAAGTTGACAAGGATTATGGTTCTTGCTGCATACCGGCTATCTCATCCAGGGTCAGTGTTCGAAGTCTCCCACTGTGACCAATTCTACAGTTTCTTCCATCCATTCTTTTGTGGATAAAGATTCCAATGAAGATGTTATATTTCAGAACTGAAACTGTTCTGGGATATCTCTTTTTGTACACACACTTCTTATTTTTCTCTTCCTCCTTCCCTCTTCTTCTTCTTCTTCTTCTTCTTCTTCTTCACCCGGTACACATTGGTCGAAGGCTGCCAGAAGCATGTTTTACTAGTAGCACCAACAGGCGATAAAGCATGCTCTCATGCTTCATAGCACTACTTCCTACACGCTTCAAGCGCTATAGTGACGGAAAAAGCGCAATTTCACTGTAAATATATACAGAATGTTGCTCTACAACACAATCCGCTCTTTCCGTCTCAAAAACCCAATTGCCTTGTTGGATTCTTAAATTGCATGAAACCAAGTGAGGACACTATCCGGCGTCAACAAACTGTTCAAAAACATTGTCAAACGGTTCGTAAAAGACAGTTGGCCTAGAAACTAATACCATTTGACCTAATTCGTCCCCTAGAGGAGACGAAACTTACATTTTTCTATTTTCATGAGTTCACTGCAGTGAAATTGCGCTTTTTCCGTGACTATAGAGCTTGAAGCGTATAGAAAGCAGTGCTCTGAAGCATGGGAGCATGCTTTATCGCCCGTTGAGGCGACTAATAACGCATGCTTCTGGTAGCGTTCTACCAATGTGTATCGGGTTTCTTCTTCTTCTTCTTCTTCTTCTTCTTCTTCTTCTTCTTCTTCTTCTTCTTCTTCTTCTTCCTCCTTTCATCCTCTTCCTTCTCCTTCTCTCTCCTCCTCGCTTGGCCCACCGATGACCCAGGTTCAAATCCCGTTGTGGGGAAAATAAAAATGGCGCTATTTCACTGTCCATCCTAGCAGTATGATTACTCGGGTGGTTCAGTGTTTATTTAGGTCCTTTCCATTCTTCCTTGGGATGGTTATCCCTGTCTGCCATATCGCCAATGGCGAGTCTAGACGTTGAATTGTTCATTCATTCTTCATTCTTCTTCTTCTCCTTCTTCGCCTCCTCTTCCTCTTCCTCCTCCTCCTCCTCCTCCAACTCCTACCCCCTCCTTTTTCCGTCGGGTAGAGAAGCACAATATTGTTTGCACACAGTTTGACCAGTTTATGCGCGTTTTGAGACTTGAATAACAACAGTTGAATGGCTGAAGTAAAAAACAAAGACGAACAAAAAAGACAAGACACTGCGCCCCTATTCCTTCGGATGAATGTATAAACCGGGGTCCAGTCTGTGCGCACACGCATTCCCTGGCAGGGATTTTTAAGATCCTGGGGCTCGTCTCTGGACGGGTGAGTGCCGGCTACCCAAATACACCCAGCAAGCACTAGGTCACGTCAACCCCCGTCCCAGGTCGCCAGGGATTGATTGATTGATTGATTGATTGATTGTTGCTTTAGGTCCAGCGGACTCTTATGAGCCAAATCAGGACCGGACAACCCCCGATCCGCATAAAAGATCTGCTGAAACAACCCTAGTGGGAAAACTGAATGCCCTCCACCGGCCAGTCACTTTACAATAAAGACATCCCACGCAGTGGACGGCTGAGGCTTCACCCCAACTAATCGAACCCCTGGTTACAAAAACAAAATAGAATACAAACATCATTATAAATTATCAACAAAACACATACATATAAAATGCCTATATTGCTAAATAATAACATCATAGGAAGCCCTAGTGACCACACGGCAGAAAGCGTCCAACACTCCCAAGCTGATCCAACAGACCTCATACACAAACAAGGAGTCTTGTCCAGGAAGAGTTTTCAAGAAAAAAGGTAGGTCATTGATCTAGCGAAGAAGACGATAGTATATCAGAGTGATAGGACAGAGCAGGAATGGGAAAGAGCAAATGAGGAAGACAGCGACAGTGGGAATTTAAAGCACTAAATTTCCAGAAAGTGGGGATACTATTTATACTGAAACCCCCGGCACTCCAACGGGGGTACTGTTGCCGCAGTGAATCGGTCATGCCTATAAAGGAAAGACAGGTTTTCAACTGGGGCTTTCACTTTTCCCTTTATAGGTTAGAACAATCTACAGTGGCAAGATTGCTCATGACCCCAAGGGGTCGCCAGGGATTGTGCTCAACCGTCATGGTTTCTGATTCGTTTCTGTAATAACATTTTAGCTAGGAGACTGCGCTCAAAGACTGCAAGTAGGCGCCTCGGGCAGTTTGTGTTAGGTCAATTAGTTAGTTAGTTATTCATTGCTTACAGGGTCCAGCGGACTGCAAAGAGCCAAATCAGGACCACAAAATCAAGACCACAACTTCGCTGAAAGAGAACTCGCCCCTAATCCGCATTAAAGATCTGCCGAAACAACCCTAGTGGTAACACTGAAGGCAATCCAAAGCCGGTCGCTTTACAATAAAGACATCCCACGCAGGGGACGCTGAGGCTATATTCTAATTTATAGAACCCCCATTTACAAAAACAAACTAGAAACAAACATACATACAAACATCATTACAAAATATCAACAAAACACATACATGTAAAATTTCTACATCGCCTAATAATAACGTCATAGAAAGCCCCAATATTCCCAAGCTGATCCAACAGACCTCACACACAAATGAGGAGTTTTGTCCCGGAAGAGTTTTCAAGAAAAAAGATAGGTGACTGGTCTAGCAAAGAAGAAGAAGATATTATAGTAGATTGATAGAACAGAGTAGGAATAAGAAAGAACAAATGAGAAAGACAGCGACAGTGGGAATTTAAAGCACTAAATTACCAGAAAGTGGGGATACTATTTATACTGTAACCCCCGGCACCCCCGCGGGATTTGTTAGGTCAATCGACCTGCGCCTTGATCAACTCTTTAGCTAGAAAAGCGCTATGTAAAATCGATTAAATAAATAAATGAATGTGTTCCGATGGTGAAAATGCCGAAAATCTGCTGGTAAAAATAGGGCTAGTCTAGTCCTAGGTTTACAGTTAACCCTAACACTAGCCCTAACCCTAACTCTAATTATAACCCTTAACTTAATCCAAAACCTAAATAACTGTAATCCTAACGCTAAATATCAAAATTTGCCGTTATATTTTTATTCGTATTATTTATTTATTTGCGTAATAATACAATTATGACAGCGCAAAACGATGCGCGAATCGACGTACATGCTCCTAATATAACAACCAGAAGTTGGGTTTTTTCCTTGTTCCTACACATTCTATTGATATATTGATTACGTAAGCTGCCGATTGTATTTTGTTACTACGCACACAGTCGATTATATTGTGTTACTACACATTCTATTGATTGTAGTTTGTAACTGCGAACGCTACTGTAACGTGTAGCCTGCATTGGGAATGAATGCAACGTGATAAGTCTGTACCCCCCTTTTTTTTTCTCCACACTGGGTACATCAAAAACAATGAGGTTAATCTTTCGCAGAGCAAAAAATAAAAGAGCTCTCTGTGTGTGTGTGTGTGTGTGTGTGTGTGTGTGTGTGTGTGTGTGTGTGTGTGTGGGTGTGTGTGTGCGTGTGTATGTGCATGGGTGTGTTTGTGTGTGTGTATGTGTTTCGTGTTAGTGTGTGTGCTTGTTTGTGTTTGTGTGTGTGTGTGCGTGTGTGCGTTAGTGTTACAATTACTGGCATATAAATATTGTGGGAATGAACGGTTTGCAACACAGTTTGTAGCCATTATACTTACTTTTTTCCGTTCACTTTATTCGCAGCCCTTTTCCCTACTCTTCTGCCTTGGTTCAAGTCTAAGCCTGTGTCAGATCTTCAAGTTGCAATTCAAGTCAACCGGTAGGTTTACTGGTCATGTACTCTGCTAACCGGATGTCAAGTTGGGGCCATCAGCTGATCGTTCTAAAGCAAATAGTGTCCCATAATAATGCCTGATTTATGTGACTGTGGCTCTCAGTCTCCATGACCATGTGTACAGTATTGGAGGAGACCGCAGCCATATTACACGCGTTATAGTCATTTCTGCAGAATACGCGCGCTGCTGATTATTATTTCCGGAGACTTGTAATGTCTGAACAATTTCAGTTGAAGCCTTCATGCAAAATGTAAAGGTGTTCATCTAACCTTTCTGTCGTTTTGGTAGAGAGGCGTTTGATATTTTCTCTTTTCTCTGGGTCAGCTTTATGAGGGCGGTGCGCATCTCCTCTTCCTTATGTAATGTCAAATATTTCTTCGTCCCAGTGACAGCTGAGGGTCTCAAATAAACGCGCAAGTCGTCCAGGGTTGTTTAATTGTCGGGGGAAGGGATAAGACGGATAAGGAGGGATTTTAGCAACTCGTTCCAAAAATTGTAACTTTAGCAGATGTTAGGATAAGACTGTCTAGTCGAATGTTTTTTTTTGGGGAGGGACTAGATTACGACAGAAACATGGTCTCCTTCCTTGGTGGACGACAAAAGATGGTTATACAACGTTCGTTTGAACATTGTTATACGTTTTAGCACTGAATTTTAAAGGTACCACAGTTATACCACATCCAGAGAGGGAGGGAGTAAGAAGTCGTCAACATGGGTCGACATGACTGTCCTTTTAGTGGAGGATGACGTGTAGCTAGCACTCGATAGGTTATCGATCACACCTTAGGACTGGACATACGATCTTGGGTTGGGCAGGTTTGGGCCATGGATGTGTATTATTGGAGATTCAACTTTGCGTTCTTAGGGCCTCAACTTCAACCTCGAGTTTTGTCTTTTGCACTTTCAATATTTTAATCGGCGTAGGGAGCAATTTTATAAGGAATGAATATAGGAGATTTACACTTCTAAGTTATACATAGAGTTATAGAGGTATACGCCTCAGCTCATATTGATTCCTTATCTACTCGTTCATAAAAATGCCCACAGGTTCTGTCTGCTGCTTGCCCAAACATGACGCCTATGTTACTTGTCATTGTCACTGCAAACTGCACACGCAAAAGGGTCGCAAGCGCTGAGGAGGAACTTTATAATAAGGGAATAACACTTTACACAGAAAGTTGGCTGCAAGTCCAGCAGTAGCAATCTGTGAATAGACGTTCTAAGTGGTCAGGTATTATACTGCTATTATAGGCCACTTTGCTATTCATTAATTGCCGTCTAATGGGTCATGAGCTGGGGTGGCAGAATTATTGGTGATTTTGTTGCTCATGTGTTTTATCGCTTGTGTGCATTTACGAGATTTTTTTTTCAATATTCGTCTGTCTGTGAGCAGCTCTTTGAACTGGATGACACACAATGTACGAAAAGACTGTTGTCGTTTTTAGCCTGCTGCTGTTTATCTCTAATATGGATTTTTGTTTTTTGTTTTTCAGATCGACTACAAGAAGTGTCTTGGACATCCATCTCATAGTTTTACAAGTTTTATTTTTGAGAAGAAATGTCGAGTTTGAACGTCCTCAAAGACTTTGACGCTGATTTGAAGTTACTTCCTCTTGTAAAGGATACTTGTACAAGAACTTTCTGGTTAAAACACTTGTAATTTTTTTATACGGGGTTAATATTGTGATTTTATTGTTCGGTGATCCTTTTGCATCTTGAAACCGAATTTAATACGTGCATTGAGTAATCTATGACCCT
>CM072511.1:116797312-116809812 GCA_036898135.1 Oncomelania hupensis | reverse complement strand
CAGGGACGACTGTTGATGTGTTAGGTGACCAAACTTCACATGGTCACAGAAACTAGATAGGCCAGAAGTGCGTGCTTGAGAATAGGAAATAATTATGTTACGTGAATGTATAGATCTGCACAAACACTACGAGTTAACTTGTATCACTGTGAGCAGTGGCTACATGGTCACTCAGTATAGCGTACATAATGCATAATGGGTCAAATTAGGTTCGGATTATAGAGGCAGGGATTGTTTCTTTAAAAAAATATTGTTCCAACCTGTACTGGGTGGCGTTTCAAACATCAAACTTGCCTGCGTCTACTTTTATTTTTAAAATTTTTTTTTACATTGTAACCGTTCGGTTTCATACCCAGTTTACACCTCTGATTAAAAGCCGATGATCTTATCGCATTCTCTTAAACGGTCTGTAGCATTTTCGTGTGGTAACTATAGTTACAATTAATATAAGCCCTGGACTTCCGGACGCGCGCTGAAGAGTTTGTTGGCAGAAGGGTTTATTCCGGTTGTGGCGTTTTGTTGATATTGTAGTTGTCGGGCTTCTTAATTCCTTGAACGTTGTATGGAAACAGTAGAATGCCCTAGGAGTTTTAAGGTAAATTTGTGTAGGAAATGGATTCGAGGTTTGGCGAGGGGTAGGGTTAGGGCAAGGTTTGGGAGCTGAGAGGGAGAGGAGCGGTTATATTCGTGTGATGTAGGCTATAGTTGGCACGCGCGAACACTAAATTGTCCCTTTGCACGCACGAACACTGAAAGGTTCTCAAGGGTTTTCCATAATTGTTTTGTGAAAGGTGCTTCTATACGTTTTCAGGTAACTCTATTGTTGTTGTTGCGCTCGTTGTGCGTGTGGGATGTTTCTACTTTCCGAAAACTACTGTTAACGCTATCTTCATTGCATCCTTTGTACTCAAAAAGTTGGAAAGTATCCGTTAAAACGTTACCAATGTTAAGGTCAATAGATTAAATACGAATTAAAATATTTTTTAAAGGCTAATACTGGAATGAGTGCTAATTCTAGAGCCCTCAGAGATCGAGTGGAAAATACCACATCACTTTATATGTGAAGTCCTTAAAATGCTTAAGATACCAGCCTACCTCCTTATAGCAATACTGCAACAGAAAGATTTTCATAGTCAAAGCGTGGGGTAGTGCTTTAAAGGGCCTCAGTCCGAAAGTTATGTTCACTTTTGGCGAAAATGAGGTTAGCCTAAAATTCGCATTGTTACTGCATAAAGCAATTTGTTAGTTAGTTATTCATTGCTTACAGGGCATAAAGCAATTTGTTAGTTATTCATTGCTCACAGGGCATAAATCAATGTGTTAGTTAGTTATTCATTGCTTACAGGGCATAAAGCAATTAGTTAGTTATTCATTACTTACAGGGCATAAAGCAATTTGTTAGTTATTCATTGCTTACAGGGCATAAAGCAATTTGTTAGTTAGTTATTCATTGCTTATATATACAGGGCATAAAGCAATTTGTTAGTTATTCATTGCTTACAGAGCACAAAGCAATTTGTTAGTTAGTTACTCATTGCTTACAGGGCATAAAGCAATTTGTTAGTTATTCATTGCTTACAGAGCACAAAGCAATTTGTTAGTTAGTTACTCATTGCTTACAGGGCATAAAGCAATTTGTTAGTTATTCATTGCTTACAGAGCACAAAGCAATTTGTTAGTTAGTTACTCATTGCTTACAGGGCATAAAGCAATTTGTTAGCTAGTTATCCATTGCTTACAGGGCATAAAGCATTTTGTTAGCTAGTTATCCATTGCTTACAGGGCATAAAGCAATAACAAAGTGGGCTTTCGTTGCTCAAACCAACCGCTAAAGTTTGAATTTTTCATTCTGGTTCTCACAAGGTGTGATTTCCCCTGTTTAACGGTACACCAATACGCTCTACTAGGTGATGTTTTAGCGCTATAAAGATAGCTAGCTTTGCTCAAAACTACGGAATCTATTGATTTAAGAAAAGAACTATACTTAAAAAAAGAGTTGGTTTTTTGTTTCAAGCTATTTTTTTAAAGTAGGGTAGCATTGACATCACTGAATGCTAAACGGATCTATCGAAGGGGCGTAATCAAAGTGCGTCCCTTTATCTTGGTAATGTATTCATGGACCTTGTTTGAAGAAAACATTTGAAGTTGTTTGCAATGTAAAGAGTGCTATTTTCGATTCGTTGCGACATAGGCTCTCTGTGGTTCATCATGTGATGATGTTGCTTTAAACGTTCTTTGATTTTTTTTTCCATTATGGAATTCATATATATATGGTCAACTCACTTTTTACATTAGCCTACTCCTTCCCCTCCTCCTCCATCCCCCCCCCCCTTCCCCCCGCCACGCATTCCTTTTGTTCTTGGTCTTTTACTTCTCTCTCTCTCTCTCTCTCTCGCTCTCTCTCTCTCTCTCTCTCTCTCTCTCTCTCTCTCTCTCTCTTAAAATCACCTTTGATGTTTTACACATTTGAGCAAACAAATAGAACCTTGATAAACATACCTTCGTTTTGAAAATAGCAGAGAATATGATTTAGGCGCATAACGTGAATATGCATTGCTCATTTTAAAAACTGTTGCACACACGCACATATAGATTGGATACCGACGACCTACCAATGGCAATTCTGCAGACGGCCGGGGATACCCATCTTAGGAAAGAAGGGGTAAGGAACAAAATCAACACTGAAACATCAGAGGAATCATACTGCAATGGTGGACAGTGAACAAAGTCCACCTTTGTCTTGCTCACCACGGAATTCGAACCTGGGTCATTGGGGTGCCAGGCGAACGCTCTACCACTGATCTACGGCGGAGAGACGACAGCCAGAATAAAACCTTGTTTGAAATGTAGGAGCCATAAAAGGGTAATTGGTAAATGTTTCATTATTAGTGAAATGAGCCCATAGGACCATAAGTACGTTGACAATGCTTTGACAACAACGTCGGCCGAGCTCGTACAGTTTTGAAGTGAACCGAAGCTTTATTGTATTATTTCATTAAGTCGGGTATGCTAGCTTTTTTTAATCCTTTCTTTATTGTTATGACAAAAGCTTCTACGTCATGTTTCTTCAGTTTAGTGTGGTGAGACCGGGTTTGTGAAGTCACCTGAAGCGTCACTTCTTTATATCTATATAAAAAACAAACAACTAAACTTGTTCAAGTTAATTAAGTAGTCTAGTACTGGTTTTGTTGTTTTGATGTTTGGGCGTGTTAATTCTAGATTTGCTGACGTCTAGTTTTCAGTCAATACAATGCTTAAAGTAGAAGCAACTTCATTGTTTTGACAACAATTCAGTCTCTACCATTAAGTCTCATAGTGGAGGTTACTCGATTAACAAGGCCATCGGGATATAATCGTTATTATATATTCAAACCAAGAGAGTTACAGTGACGATCTCTATAATTTTTCTTCTGCTGCCAGGGAGTATAAGTAATGCATGTTTGTCATGACTACTTTTCAGGCCATATATGCTGGTTTCAAGCATTTCTTATCAAGGAAAATATTTATTTAATAACTTTGTATTTTTGTCGTAATTATTTTTTCAGCTCTTATAATTATGCTGGCTTCAAGCATTTCTTATCACGGAAACTTTTGGTTATTGTTAACAGCTAGAGGTACTTATTAATGATAGTTCCCTCTGAGATAGTGCTCCCTATGTCAGGGACAACTTTTTAAATATTAAAAGCGTGTATAAAACACGCAAACGTTATAGCTTCCTGTTTTTGATGCAAATGTCCACAGGGTTTGCACTCTACAGGTAACGCTTTACTTCAGAGCTTTAGCCGAGTGCGCATAGCCTCGAATATTGCGCTGCAGCCACGCGATCACATCGACCCATGGCGCGCAGAGAGCTAGAGGGACATTTTTTTTCGCGGACTTAAGTCAGTCCATGAATTTTTCTTGTCGCGTGCGTTAGCTTTTATGCCCGCTGGCTTAAGCTGGAAGTTGAAGAGTATTCTTTCATAAACAGGTAGGCCTAGTTTTCCTAGTGTATGCTTCGTCGGAATCTCTGTGTTCTTGTGTATTTATCATAGCGTTTGTATATAGTAGAATAAAGCCTAAATACTCGTTTATTTTTAATTTAAAAATCTCGGTCCTTGTGTTTTTATCATCGGAAATGAATGGTTTTTTTTTAAATCATAGAAATTTGTGGTGGTCCGCCGCCGAACTACAGAAAACTGCAGACTTTACTTGGCAGCCGTTGAGCTCGCGATATAGGCATGGTCGTGATCCGCAAGCAGAGGAAGAAGAAGAATCATAGGAAGTATTCTCCTTGCTTTTATCAAAAGAAACCCTTGTGCACGTGAGAGGACAAAACCCAGGATCGTTTTGTATTTGTCACATTATCATCTCATCATCATACGAAAACCTTGCATAGGTCTATCGTTATCGACAGAGAAAACCCGCTTTTAGAGGTCGAGCGTGATAAGGATAATACTTAGATTCTGGTGTTTTCATTATTTCAACCCAAAAAATATTATCCTTGTATGTTCAACTAGAAAATCGTTTTCTTCATAAGGCGCCGATTTCTTCGTGTTTTCATTATTTCAATTACAAAAAAATATTATCCTTGTGTGTTCAACTAGAAATTTGTTTTCTTCATTGGGTACCTCTGTATTCGCGTTTTCATAAAAAAAAAAAAAACTGCCACCACTCTTGTTTTTTGGTTAAAAAAAATGCTTTCTTGGAACCTTGTAGTTTAATCTTCAGGAGGAAACAAAACACCTGTGTCCATTTATATTCATCATAACGTTGCTTCATCGCAGTCTTTTAAGTTTAATATAGGTTGATCCTAGTGTTTTGATAGAGGAAAACCTTGGACGAAAGCCCAAGACAAGTTCACATGCCGTACTGTATTCATAATTAATCTTATTTTAACTCAGTGCACTGGATTTTCTATGAATTGACCAAGCTACTCAACTACCTTTCTCAGCGACTTATTCAGGTAAGGCTGGTTACTTTTTTTTCATGCTGCTATTTTAAGAAAGCAAATTGTTCAGAACTATGCTTGCTTTAAAAGAAGTAGCGATTTGGGGGTACTGTTATAATGAGTATTACTATTCTGTGTTCTGTGATATATGTGTGTGTGTGTGTGGGAGGGGGGTGATGTAGGTGTGTGGTTTGTGTGTGGATTCGGGGTTTGGCGAGGTGGGTGGATGAGGTGATATATGTGTGTGGTTTGTGGATTGGACGGTATATAAACTGAAAGAATAACAGCTAGCTTTCTCAGTCTCCGTTCGAGATGAGGTTTATTGATACCTTTTCTTATACTTCAAATGTAGTAAGGTACAGTACTTGCTTTGAATTGAAGATAAATAGCATGAATTGAGGACTGTTATGGTATAATTTCAATTTTAACAAATTCATTTTGCAGCAAATTAAATGTTGTTGTTTAGTGCGTTTGTATGTGAATTTCATGGTGTGTGTGTGTGTGTGTGTGTGTGTGTGTGTGTGTGTGTGTGTGTGTGTGTGTGTGTGTTTGTGTCGGGGTGTTTTTCTCTCTCTCCCTCTGTCGCTGTCTCTCTCTCTCCCTCTCTCTCTCTCTCTCTCTCTCTCTCTCTCTCTCTCTCTCTCTCTCTCTCTCTGTTTGTTCCAATAAATAGATTTTATTATCACAATGGGATGTTGATGTGGTGGTTCACCCGTCCCCTATACGCTTAATGTGTCCGGGGACGTAAATTTACCACACACAAAAAAAAGGGATGTTGTGGTGACAGTGGGTTGTGTGTTTGCGTGGATGGGGAAGTGTGTGTTGGTGAGAGGGGTGAGTGTGTGCGTGTTTCGTGTTTGTGTGTGTAGTTAACTAAATTCTTAAAAACACTGTTCCTTCAAGCCAGGCACGAGCTCGTCGCCAATTCGCTAATTCTCAAACTAAAAATTTGTTCAGCGGCATCTCATGGTCCCATCGTGTGGGCGCAGCAAACATTGCACATTAGGTCGAATCCATGTACACATTGTAATCGTCCTCAGACCTCTATTATAACCAAGCAATTGTGAATTGTGCTTTCAGCAGACACTTTGTTTTGCAATGTGCGGTTTACAAATTATCGTTAGGCTACATGTTTAACTTGGATTGCTACACTGTAGCTTAGTAAAGTTTCTCATTTCTCCAAATTCATACACAAATGGAAAACGTGTGTTATAGTATTTCAGAACTACCGACTAGAACTTACTAGAAGCTCCACAGATTTGATCGAATGCAAGTAGCATTTGTTTCTTTTGTGGGAGCCGGCTCTGTTCGACTTTTCACCACCACTATCATCATCATCATCATCATCATCATCATCATCATCATCATCATCATCATCATCTTCATTACTATTATGAAGACATAATCATCGCATATAAAGCATAAAATGTTTAATTAATTAATGTTTTTGAAATCTTCCGCATCAGTAGTAGTAGCAGCAGTAGTAAGGAGCAGCAGCAGGAGTAGTAGTAGTAGTAGTAGAGGTAGTAGTAGTAGTAGTAGTAGTAGTAGTAGTAGTAGTAGTAGTAGTAGTAATATGAACATTTTCAAACGCCTAATCTTGAAAGCCCTAAGCGTGTATAATAAATATACAATAACCCAATTTTAAAAAAATGTGTAACAATGACAATGATAAAGATTCATGCAGATAAAAAGTAACATCCGTAGAAGGCAATGATAGTAGACAGAACATTGCTGACAATTACAATTAGGATGAGGGAACAAAACCATATGCGAGTGCAACAAATTGTAAACGATGAACAAATATGTGGGGATGAGACATGGTGATGGATCTTGGAATTGTCCAAATACTCTCTCTCCATCTCTCACTTCCGCTCTCTCTCTCTCTCTCTCTCTCTCCCTCTCTCTCTCTCTCTCTCTCACACACACACACACACATACACACAACAAGCAAGGATAATGATTAGCTGAAGGAAGACATCATGAATCACTACTCGTCTTATTTTCGTCCTTTCTCACAATGATTTTTGACATTGTGGTTATTACCATGACAGGTGTGTCAGAGTTTGTTTCATTTATGTCAAGTCAAGTTAAGGCAAGTCAAGTCGAGTCAAAGTTGACGGGTAAATGGGCATTGTGATACACTGAGGTGTGGCGCATACGAAACTATAACAATGCATGACATTAATGCTTACGTAAAAAGTCCTTATTAGTGAGTTAAAAGTCGACTGCCAGAGCCTCCCTGAGGACAGCATATGGCCTGAAACGTTGGAGAGCAATCTTTTAGCGAGAATCTTCTTCACCACCGCAACAGGTTTTTAAAACGTGGTACTGTGTAGTGTTAATTGTTTCAGCGGAACTATGTAGCAACCTGTTCTAGTACATGTGTAATAGCATGTGTGTTTTGTGATACATGTGTGTTATGTAGGCCTAATGCATGTGTATATTATGTGATACATGTGTGTTATGTGATACATATGTGTTATGCATTCCTTTTCTTACTATACGTCTATACTAATTTAAAGTTTTAAGCACACAGACGTAAACGTGTAAGCCTATGTACATTTAATTTGATATACGTAACTATGTCGCAACACGTAACATTTTCTAACAGAACTTGGATAATGTGTCTGATACTTGAATAACATATTATTGGTAGACCTATATGTATAACATAATACCATTATATTATAATCTGTATAATATAACGCCAATATACCATTACCGTATATATTGTAATAATGATTTGACATCTGTATTATAGTCTAGAGATATACATCTGTATTTTAGACTAAAATCACGTCAGTGAGTAGACGTTAAATGAAATAAACAAAACAAACAACGTAGATTATAAGATCTGTTTACTTTGAAAATCACGAGAAGGCTTCTATGAAAACATTTGTGCTGGGGTTAATATACTACAGCTGAACGGAGTACCTTCATTGCATCGTCTGCTGCTCTGGAAGTCTTTGTCTTCTTTGCTTGAGTAGACCAGGTACCTGTTGATGCATTATTTAATACAACGGTACGGTATAAGACAATAGAGTAGGTCCTTCGAATTAATTGCACGAGCAGTCTCCTTCATGGTCTGCTGCTCTTTCAGTCTTTCGTCTGTTTCTCTCCGATTTACAGTTTTAAACATAAATTACCTAACGCAACTGTAATAATAATGGAATTGTTCGTGAATAGTGTACTTTGGCAAACCTCCAAAAGCTCTTCAAATTAAGAGAAGAACCCCAGAGTCGCACAATTCAACATGCGGCAAGCCGCGCACTGTCTAAACGTTATCGACCGCTGAGCTGATCCTATCAACAAAATGCATGTTTGTTTATTTGAACCTTGTATTCGTACTTCGAAATTATAACGGAGATTTTTACAGTCCGGCTGGGGGGTGATAGCGGATAGGGACTTGAAATTCCATGAAAAGGTCGTTACATGCAGAAATGAATTCCAATGAGAAAAAAATCTCCAGTAGTATGAAAATATCAACAGGCCACTGGCTCTAACGCGCCAACTGTCTTTTGCTCTCAGCCTTTTATCTGAATCTCTTCGAGCGCATATACAAATCTCTATTGATCCAATGATTCGTTATAAGGCTAGGATTTAACGTAGGCTTCTTATTAATAGCTCGTGCTCTCTCATACCTGTGCATCTTTGATACAAATAGATGCCTGTGCATTAATTGATCCGTTACATCTAAAGCCAGGTAACAATGAACAGGTGTGCAGTATTGCCCTATGTACACTGTGTTTAACGTGAGATTACTCCGTTCTTCTTGGGTCGAGGAGCCACAATCATTACATTGATGCATTTGTTCTCTGCGAATATGGTATTTCGTTAATATACGTTAGTGGAGGCGCTAGGTCTATGCATCAAATTTATCTGAGATCGAAGCAGATTAAGGTATTGTTCAATTAGTTAGTGTATTATGATAAATATCCGATTAAGAATCCTGATTATGTTCTAAAGGAATTCAAATATGTGCTAGATACAATTGCGCTGTAGAAGTGGGCGCTTGAGTGGTTTAAGTTGGAGACTATATCGGCAAGCGCCTTGAGTTGCTGTTGAACTTGTAAAGCGCTCTATAAGAAACATTACAGTATACAACGTGTACAATTTTGTAATTTCTATGAAATTCACGTGCAAGCCCTTAAATGAAAATGGTTTACTTCATGTAGCTTCTCTTCCTACCCATATTTTCATTACACTAACCGTTCCATGAATTTGGAATACGCCGTTCTGTCCCCCCCCCCCCCCCATTCTCTCTCTCTCCTCGCCCTCCCTTCCCACCTCCCATCCCAACTGTGCATGCAGAATGACACTTTCATTGGAGGTATGTGAGTTTGTCATTATGATTAGGCTATAATTCACTAGTGACGTTAAATTTGGTGTGAAGTTTCAGGCTGTCTATACTGTATCTTGAGTCATTTCTCTTTCGTCCTACATGTATCTTGCATTGTGCGATGACATTGTGGTTTAATACCCTATCCACAAGGCATTTACATACTGTATTAATAATTTCTATTCAGCTAGTTCATTGTCATCTGCATCTACCGCCCTAAGCATGCTATATCACCATTGATAATTATGTGCAGCATATAAATATAGCTGCAATTCATGGTTTAAACAAATGATTAATCTGCCTTTATGCTGTCGTTGTTTGGACGTAAGAGAGAGAGGCCTTTGGAACAAGTGTGCGCACACTTACACAGTATTATCTGGACAAACCAGTGAACATCTACATAACTTGTATTGACAGACCTACTTGTTTTGACGTCAGAACAATCATCGGTTAGTGTTAGGGCTGGGTTAGGGTTAGTGTTCGGTCACTTCAAAGTACTTAAAAGGGGGACAAAATATGACCGATTGTCAGTATAACGTATGTGGCGTTTCAGGAAAGTCATGATAATACTGTGTAACCTCGGCTCTGTGTATGTGTGTGTGTGTGTGTGTGAGAGAGAGAGAGAGAGGGAGAGAAAGAGAGAGAGAGAGAGAGAGAGAGAGAGAGAGAATGGCACCAACTCCTCTTCCTCGCTAACTTAACCCTTTCAATCCAGATCAAGTTACGCGTTCTTCAGTCAGCCAGGTAGCCTACCCATTCACAGCTGAGTATACGGGGGTGCTGGGTGTGCAATGTTTAGTTTCTCTCCACGCTTAACGAGGCTGGTGTTCGCTTAAGATTTGTTTTTTCTTTTTCGAAAAACTATAGCGTGTTTTCTAACCATGCACGACAAGTATCGAGCCAAGCCGACGCTCGACCATAGTCATTAGTATTCATTATTGGGCTTGTACACTATCATTACTATTCATTGTATATGATTATGTCTTTTCACAGAACTCTCCTGCCTTTTGGTATTATTATTATAATAATCGGATGAACGTCTGTGAGGCTTTGAAACCGAACCGACAGTATTATGTCCTGTCTGGCAAGTAGAACATCGCGCACTGCTTAGCTGCGACTAGAAGAGGCTTACGTTCGATTCTCCACTAATCTTGTGAGAGGTATTCAGCGAGTCTCAGCTACGCTGCGTGGTATAAGTGGGGGGAAAAGGCGTGTATGTAGCATCCATTCCACCCGATACACATTGGTCAAAGGCTACTAGAAGCAAGCTGTAGTAGTCGTCTTAACAGGCCATGAAGAAAGCTCTCATGCTTCAGAGCACTGCTTCCTATACGCTTCAAGCCCTAGGAGCATTGACCAATGAACTCATGAAAATAGAAAATGTAAGTTTCGTCTCCTGTAGGGGACGAATTAGGTCAAACTGTATTTGTTTCTAGGTCAACTGTCTTTTACGAACCGTTTGAGAATGTTTTTTAACCGTTTGTTGACGCCAGATAGTGTCCTCACTTGGTTTCATACAATTAAAGAATCCAACAAGGCAATGGGTTTTTTAGATGGAAAGAGCGGCATGTTGTAGAGCAACATCCTGTATATATTTACAGTAAGATTGCGCTTTTTCTGTCACTGTAGAGCTTGAAGCGTATAGGAAGCAGTGCTCTGAAGCATGAGAGCATGCTTTATCGCCTGTTGAGGCGATTACTAAAGCATGCTTCTGGTAGCTTTCGACCAATGTGTAACGGGTGTCCATTCTTCTTCTTCTTCTTTTTCTTCTTCTTCTTTTTCTTCTTCTTCTTCTTCTTCTTCTTCTTCTTCTTCTTCTTCTTCTTCTTCTTCTTCTTCTTCTTCTTCTTCTTCTTCTTCTTCTTCTTCTTCTTCTTCTTCTTCTTATTATTATTATTATTACTAAAAAGCTAGTCACGCCGTTTTCATTATTATTATTATGAAAAAGCAAGTCACGCCGTTCTCTAAGCTAGTGGGGCATGCTGCGTGCTCTGTAATGGGGCCGAATGATAATTATTCCAGTGACGACATTTCTCCGTCTGACTTTCATACTCACCCTTGGAGTCACATAATTATGGTGTGTATCTGAGTGGCCGTCCTTAAAACTTGGCCAGTAGATGCTTTCATGTATGTCAATTAAAAAGGTAGTAACCGTTGTTTCTTTTCTGTGCGTGCCGTGACATACCTGCCCATGAACCTTGACAATCGTGTGATCGAATAGTTTTCATGCAATTTTGTATTACGCTATTGGGTGAAGTGCGTGTGTGGATTAATAGGTCTACGTGTAGAGCTGTATAGAGCGTATGTGTTTATACCCGTCATACAGTACAATATGTGAACTGTATGGAACGTATGTGTTAAGGCTATCATACAGTGCAATATGCTGAGCTGTTCGGAGCGTAGGTATTTAGACTAACAAACCGTGCAAACTATACAAAAGTGTGATTGAACAGTTTTCATAGGTGACTGCTTCTTTTAAATGCTACTGCTGTATGGAATCATGTTGCGAGATATAGACCTGTGTGCAATATAGATCTATTACATGCGCTGTACTGTGTGTGTTTGAGAAAGGGTAGGTGGTGTGCTTGAATGTGTGTGGGGGGAGGGAGGAAAGGTAGGCATACGCGTGTGTGTGTGTGTGTGTGTGGGTGGGTGGGTGGGTGGGGGGAAGAAAGGCGTAAGGGATCTGCTTTCCATGTTCAACACCTGAACACATCCGTCTTCTTAAACAATGTCGGCCATTCATTCGTCGTTTGTTACACCCTTGTTTTCGTGTTATTTTCTCTTTTCAATGGACATTTAGTTCAATATATTCGTATTTGTAAGATGTCTCCCGTATTTCTTGGACTTAAGACCATTTTTGGTGTGTGTGCGTGTGTGTGTGTGTATGTGTGTGTGTGCGCGTGTGTGTGTTTGTGTTTGTGTATGTGTGTAATGATCAAATAGGACAACGGCGACATCCTTGTTTACAGTTGGTTCAAGAATATTTATAGATTTGTCTTATCATTTCGATGAAGAAGACAATGAAACAAACAAACAAACAAACATATTTATAGATGTTCAGTATTTTAGTATGCGTTTAGGTGTTCTTTACAATAGGATTGATTTTTGTTTTAGTTTAATTTGCATATATTATGCGTGTTCGAATATCTTCTTCGCAGTAATGTGATGTCCTTGCCATAGTGTATCACTGATGGATTTATCAAGACTAGGGATACCTTCTTTGCA
>CM072511.1:116777312-116792312 GCA_036898135.1 Oncomelania hupensis | reverse complement strand
CTGTTTCCATTAGATCGTTAAATCCGTGTGACGTGACAGGGTTCGTACGGTCTTTAAAAGTCTTGGAAAGTTTGGGAATAATAAAATACATTTTCCAGGCCCTGGAAAGTCTTTGAAAACTAAGTTTGTGTCTAAAGTTTGGGAAAAGTTTGGGAAATTTGCAAAAGAACACAAAAATAAATAAGAGTGTTGATTTAAAATGTACGTACTTTGGATTTTTTTTTCACCGTAATAAACGCAAGTGATCATGACGCGATCGTCGGAGTACAATAGTACTTTCGTTTTCTCGCCAGTAAAGTTGAAATCGATAGTTGCCTCCCCTTGCTCAACATCCGGGAACCGCGTATTTCTTCTTCCTGCGAGTTTGAGGTTGACAAAATGCCGGGCGTTTGTTCCTTCAACGAGCTATGGTTAGCAAAACCTGAATACAAATGTTGGCTGCAGAAATTGAACATCTCAAATCCAATAAGAATCGCACTGTTGCGGATGCTGAAGCTCTGGAGAGGTCGGCCGATCTGAAAGCAGAAGAGGCTAAGAAAAAAAAGCTAAGCTCACACTCATTGCAGAGTCCAATGCTTTCAGGAAGCGTTCACAGAAAAAGCGCAAGCAGGCCCAAGAACTGGATATACTTATCCAAGAAAAGATCAGTGGACTCAAAAACCAGTAGAACTCTCTTCTGATCGCCATCTCACAATCTTCAAAATTCATACAACAGCAAAGAATAAATAATATTTGCAAATAAACTCAGCACTTTAAAGTGTTCTTTACACTCGAATTCAAAACAAAGTAATCAACAAATCAGACATTTTCGTTGAATTGAGAAGAATTGACAATGAACTGTAATATAATAAAGCTTACAGAACACCTTTGGTAAATTTGTGTAGTTATACCATGTGGTCCATGCTCTTGAGGGAAAACTAAACTCTTTTGTCATTGAATATCAAATATTAAATAGGTAAGTTTGTATCTTACAGGTCTTTGAATTTCTGAAAATATGGTCGGGAAAAGTTTGGGAAAAGTTTGGGAATTTTGAAGTGCTTTTTGGGTAAGAACCCTGCGTGAATGCATTTGAGCGACACATTGCCTTTAAATGTGATTTAAGAATCTTCTGGAATATTAAAGTGTATTACCTAGTTGTTTTTTCCAGTAAATTTGGTGTGAATGCAATCGCATTTTATATTGCCAATAAGTATGATTGAGGAGTTATTTATTCTGCTTTAAACTAATGCATCGACATTTCAGGATTTTGTAATGGCTGCGTCGTGTTTTCACTAAATCAGTAAATCTCTAAATGTCATGTTCAGTCATTCGAATAATATATTGCCAATAAAGGCGACAAGATTTCTTACTAAGCCTTGATGCACAATCACTTTCGGACTTTAATTTATAACTAAGTCGTGTTGTCAGTATTTGTCATAAATATATGCAATTTGGCTGATATAAGCCTACTGCGAATAAATAGGGTCCAGTAATATTAATTGCATCTGCTTCCACGATCTGTACTTCTTTTCTTTGGTTTGTTTTGGTCTAAAATCACTATGTGTAGAAAACCTAAATAAAATAAATGAAAAAAAAAAACTTTGTTTGTCCTTGTACTTCGGTAAGAAAAAGGAAAGATAACAGCGGTACGTCTACAGTAGTAATACTAAATAATGCAACCTGCTGGAACAGGAATGCGGCTGACGCCTTGCTAGAAGAGAGTATAGAGGCCGGGAATAGGAAGGGTTGTTTAAGGTCATTATTGATACACGGATGTCCGTTTTCTCCGGAGCCTTTGTTCTCAACTTCATCCTTGTTGTCTTTGTGTTCTTATGCCTCTGGCGTGAATCAGGACATGTTGTAACACTAGGCTTTTATACTAAAACTTGTATTCTATTAAACGATTCATTTCACGACCGTGGGTTGGATCCATACTCCAGCAAACTGTCCTATACTATGCATGCTGGATCTCTGTAGCACGGCTTGCACCTTCGCTGGCTCTTTGGACTAATCGGTTGCGCAATCATAAGAGCAATCCGTGGGGGAAGATGGGGGAGGAAGGGGGAAGGGGGGTCATTTGGTCATTTTTGCGCGTGTCTTTACCCGAGTGTCAACGGAACCAGTGACTTGCTGCTGCCAATATTTTGTTGGCCCTCTATCCACTCGACTCCTGAAGAAGCCTTTAGCAAAATTCTCTCTCTCTCTCTCTCTCTCTCTCTAAATAAATAAATATATATGACTAGAGATCAAAAGGTGACAGTCACAGACCTCAAAAATAAAAATGATATTAAATGTGCAAGATGATCATTTTTATACTGGAAAAGCATTACAGTATACAGTGTGGTAAAGGACTTTGCGCTCGATTGCTTAGTTCTTGAGTAATTGAGTTTTGAATGAGACTGCTTGCAGAATGTCATTTGTGACATGTGACACCAAACTGTGTATAATTGTGATAATCCAGCTGGGACCAGACAGCATATGATAGTATGAACAAACTATGTTAGTGATTCTACTGACAGGGATGGAGAAAAAAATCACAATTTCCAACTAGTTTAATAAGAAAAATGGTTTTGTTTGTCGTCACAGTCACAAATGACATTCACTATGTAGGAGACAATTCCATTCCGACAAAACAAGACACGCATTTTAAGTTATACTATTATTTATTCATAACTTATAAAAAGTAAGTTTGACAACATATGTGAAGAAAACCAGCACAATGATACTGAAGCCAGAAATGGTAGTTCTACTGTCATTTGTGACAACTGTGGGAGTGACGCGACAGATTTTGCAGTCACACGTCACAAATAACACAAGAAATACCCTATTGTATGAAAATATACCACATGCACTCCTTGTGAAATTCGATAAACAAATCCTTAAAATCAAACATATTAAAACACCAGCAAACTTGTTAATAACAATATTAACTGTGTCATTTGCGACATATGCCAAAGTAAGATGCCGTCACACGTCACAAATGACTAATCATGAAAATGCATCAGTTTAAAAATGTCATGCAATTCAAAAATAAAAATGGAAACGTGAATCCATAGACTAGTGGGATCAAGGAAAACAAGTTCATCTACTTTTATTTTTATTTATTTTTTTCTTTTTTCCTTGTATTTATATCAATGTGTTGTTGTTTCCTGTTGTCCGCCAGTGATATTTTTGATAAATTATTTATTATTTGGGTAGCACTCATTTAAGCCTTGTGCTTTTGTGCACCATAGTTGGTTTAACCTTTTATTATCTGGTTTGTTGAATACATTTATGTTTAAACCATCTATCCCCACACCATGGTCAAGGTAATCTTTTTCGAGAAAAGTGAAATATTGTCCCCATGACCGGAGAAACTTCAGTGGCCAGTCTTGTTGTCTGACCAAAAGCAATGACCTGCAACAGTCCCATACAGCACATTTTAACATTATGTAATCAAGACTAAAATACTTCGAGTAGTAAGTTGGGATCCGATTGTTACAATTTCCTATAAAAAAAATTCTGGAAAGAAAACTGTGGAAAGAGTAATTTTATGGATGTAATTTAAGTATTTTCGTAACAAAAATATTAAAAGTACAGAATCAGATATTAAACTATTTTCCAAATGCAGTAAAAACGAATTATGTAAATATTCCCATACTTGATCATCTGCGGCTGACTGTAAGAGGTAGCCTTTTGTAGCTCTTCCAGTGCTTTCTTGAAAAAAGCCTTACAACATTCTTGTGGTAGATATTTTTGGTTTTGCGGGTTGACCCATTCTGTGTCTTTTGCTCGGATCGATTGCAATACCATCATTTAAACACTCCTTTCTGTTTCTCCTAAAAGGCCTCCCATCTGTCAGGATCAACTTTGAGTCGCTCTTGATTTTCATAAACACCTCAGATTATTTGTGTTTATGAGAGGTATTTGCAAAGCTGGCCACAGAGGCCTGAGACCTAAAAAAGAAAAAAAATTAAACAAAAAGAAAAATGTAAAATGTTATTTCAATGGTAAGAATACAATTTGTCGTCACATGTATTTCTGTAACATATGACACACACAACTAAGTACTTAAAATGAAAAAAGTTATTCAATGCAAATGTTTTAACTTAAAACAATGTTGCAATAAAATTCATGAAACTGAGCAAGCATATTAATAATCTGGACAGCATAACTTGTACAAACTAAAACATTTTGTGTCATTTGTGATATGTTACACAAAACAAAATTGTGTCACAAAATAGCAGTACATCAGAAAATATTCCTAGGCTGCTAATGTAGCTTCCTGTTGAGACATGCTTGTTGTGTCTACACTCAAACACCCTAAAATCTAACTTATTTCACATAATCTGTGATTTATTTATAATAATACATATTTTATAATGTCATTTGTGACATCAGTGTTTCATTTGTGACTAAAATATAAGTGTGACACCACAAAAAAGACTTACCTTCTCTCCTTCCTGCCATTGAACCAAAGGAAATGGGCTGTTTGACCATGTGCAATTCAACTTTCAGTTACTAGAATTTCAGGATTTAAAAATAAACTGCCTTTAATAATTATAATAACAATACATATGTCATTTGTGACAAATGTGACACCGAAGCTAAAAAGTACTGTATTTTATAGTGTACTTATGCCTACAAACAGCTTTTTTGTTTAGAATAGTATTCTATGCCAAACAAAATGAAAACATTGATTTCTGTTTGATCCAACTTGTATTTAAACCCTTTTTTGATTACTTCAAGTATGAAAGACTGTGTGACACGAAAGTGTCACAAATAACATGACTTTTTAAAGGGTAGTTTCTTAATTTGTATATTTAAAAAATCCTATTTAAAGCAAATATCCTGTTAAAATGATCCCTTTACTATCCAAACAAACAGAAGTAAACAAATGGATAGCCCCCGTTTTAAGACAGAAGCGATCATTATGAACCATGTTGTCTCTCCATCGTTTTGCACACGCTCAGTAAAGCTCTGATTGGATTAAAATCCCAAATCTTCAACTTGGATGTTGCTTTTACCAAATCCAACACTGTCTTATCCGCTAAAGCTATGTTTCTTATGTCTATTCAAGCAAATTCCTTCACATAATATTTTAAAATAAAATAGTTGGAAGTGTTTGAAGATGTGAGCATGTGATTATGCACCTTTTGACTTCCAGTCATATATATATATATATATATATATATATATATATATATATATATATATATATATATATATATATATATATAGATATAAACCCTTGCTTTTGGGTACCCCCACTATAATTATATGTAAATTTTCACTTGTAGACGGACCGCTAACCCTAACCCTAACCCGTTTCGAGCGCACTGCCTTACCCTAATCGTCGAGGCACTGCCTTACCCTAATCGTCGAGGCACTGCGCTTACCCTAAGATCGTTTTCTGGGAGCCGCCTTGGATCCGGGGACCCAGCTGGGTCCCCAGATCCAAAGTCGGGTACCCAAATGACCGGTTGGTGACTTTTAAGGTGCCCAGAAACCATAGTTTATAAGGATATATATATATATATATATATATATAATTTTCTGGTGAGTTTGATTTTCTCTAGCGTTTAGGTCTGTCTCATCCTCTTGTGGCTTACTGTTACTACACACTATTTCCAAAGAAATCGTCATAATATAAAACACATGATCACAATTGTTATCTAGTATCTATTACATAACGTTCATGGTTTTGGGCAAACATCCGTTGACAATTTAGATGCAGGATCAATTGACTCCTTTTAATGATGATCGAGGTTATGGGGCCAATGAGGTGTGTGAGGTTTGCTTGTGTGTGTTTGTGTGTGTGTGTGTGTGTGGATGCGCGTGTGTGTGCTGTGCGTGCGAGAGTGTGTGGGGGCGTGCCTCTTTGTGCGAGTGCCTCATGGGTGTGTTCAATCAGTCCCCAAGGCTATATATATAGGCGATTTATATAATTTATTCGTCAATAATGCATTCCTTTTATTTGCTTTTAATTAACACCTCATTATATTTGCTATGTTATCAATCAAATAACATCCGTCATTGTGAATTAGGGGGACTGAGTTTTGGACACGCTAATCAGTTACAGTGAAACATTGGTGATTTTATTTTAAGATAAAGAAGTAGGACGTGTTGACGTTTCTTGTTAAGGCAGTTATTTCACGATGTATTTTATGTGTGTTCAGATTGAAGGTACTATTTAGGTCTATGATTAGGTTGAAAATGAATTCACAAACAAAGAAAATAAATGTAAAAGAAAGTATTTTAGTATGGATCTATGGGTGGTGAATAGATTCGAGCATACTAATATACCATGGACTGAACGTGCTAGCCCAGTGATCAACACCTTTGACTTACAGCAACCATTTAATCGCAACACATAATTAGCTTTCGTGATCGATAAGCTTGTTAGGATGGCATTAAAGTTATCGAAAACGCAACAGTCAATAACAATTTTATATTAACAGGAAGTACGAACAACTACTTCCCCCTTCCTCACGCGAGTCCCTCTCCACCCTCCATTCAGTAATTGGTTGCACCCAGTCCAAAATATTCAAAGTACAAATTAGGTTTGCTCTCTGCTTCTAATAGTGATCTCGCTGCCATTACACCACATATTTGATTGAAGAAAGTATAGATGTATTTATGTTTAATAAATAAATAAATAAATAAGACATGTATGTTTGTTTGTGTAGGTAAGTGTGTGTAACATAATTATGAGCGTGTATGTTGGTACAAATAATCGTGCTTTGAATCTGATTTATGAATGAGGCGCGTATACAGCTTTAATTATTATTATTATTATTATTATTATTATTATTATTATTATTATTATTATTATTATTATTATTATTATTATTATTATTATTATTACCTGGGCACCGTCCTTGACTCCAAGTGGAGCTGGACAGAATAGACCACTGTGCTGGTTAAGAAGGGGAACCAACGCCTTTACTTTCTCAGGTCCTTCGGCCTGCAGCAGACGATCCTGATGATGTTCTACAGTACATGTCTACAGTAGAGAGCATTATCACAAAGAACAACCTCTTTTACTTTGGTAGCCTGCGTGCTGCTGACATATCCAGGCTGACCAAGCTGACCAAAACTGCCAGCAGTGTCATCGGCTGAGCTGTGACTAATCTTCACACCCTCCACGAGAAGAAGGTTCGGAAGCAACTCAGGGCTATCTTGGCAGACTCGTCGAACCCAGTCTACAGTGTGGTGCTGCTCAGAGGCCGACTCGTGGTTCATCAGAGAGGTTGAAGAGCCTCAGGACAAAGACCAACCGTTTTCATCAGTCCTTTGTCCCGTTTGCCATCAGACTGCACAAAGACCACTTGTAAGACCAGAGTACTGTGTCTGATGTTACTGCATGACTTGTGAATGAATTCGTTAAACCGACCTTTGAAATGAACCGGATACGTGCCATCGTTCATGATCATCAAGTCGTCGTCGTCGTCATCATCATCATCATCATCATCATCATCATCATCATCATCATCATCATCACGCCGTCATCTTAATCATCCTCGTCGTCGTCATCATCATCATCGTTGCTGTCGCCATAGAATCGTTTATATATTGCCATTATGATTATCGGCATCTTATTATTGTTTTGCTCGGCTGGGAACAATTTTTCCAATGTGAACTCTTGGACGAATAAATCTCTTATGTCTTATGTTACTTAAGTATTATTATCATTATTATTAATAGTAGTAGTAGTAGTAGTAGTAGTAGTAGTAGTAGTAGTAGTAGTAGTAGTAATTTTAATGCCGTGGGAAAGCAGAACTGAGGTTAAATAATTATAAAGGTATAGCGAACAGAGTTAACCTGCTAAGAGGGAATTGGACGGTGAAGTAAACAGCTGTGGGAAAAGGAATGTTAATGTTGTGTTGTCGATCAACAGGTACGAAGGCAAGCTCACTGGGATGTCATGGCTTTAAGAGATTCCGTTGATCCGTGACCGCATGTGGAAAGACATATCTATACTTGTCACCACTCCCGTCATCTGACCGTCATGTCATGTTGACATTGATGTTCCAGGCGCTTGATGAAAACAATTATGTAAGCGTACCAGTACGTGTATGTGTGTGTGTGTGTATGATAGTTTTGTAAATTTATTATAGCGTCGCATACCTGTTTACCTAATATTTTTTGTATGTAGCATGTACTTGTTGGTTATTTTATATTTGCTTACAGTCGTACTACATTATGTCCACACCTCTTTTCCACGGGGTGGTTATCTTCGTCGGCTATGTAACCCAGGGCCGGATCCAGAGGGGGGTTACCTGGGTTCCGGAACCCCCCCTTCAAACTTAAAAAAAAAATAATGCAAAGAGTTTCAATTTTTTAAAAATTGTTTTGAAAACATTGGAGTTTTTAGTCACTTTTGGCCCAAGTTACAAAGAGTTATATTTAGACAATTCAACGGAAATCCATTTCAAGGGATCCGTTGAAACGTCCAAAGCGTTTTCCCGTTGAAGCGACCAAGTAACCCAACCCCTAAGCCTAAATTAGTAAATGCAGCCATATTTTCCTGTTCTGGCCGCAAGCCTCTTCCAGCATATTCACCTTGATACTGCCCTAATCCCCCCAAAACGACTTTTTAGAATTATTAATTAAGATGCAAAGTTGATAATTATAAACTATAATTCGTTGCCTGGTTTGGTGAAGTCAGCAAAATGGCAAATGCTTTGACAACTGATGTTATTGTTCCTCGTCAAGCATCCCGACAGACTCTCCGTGACAACCAACCTGCGGCCACTCCAGAAGAATATCTCAAGATTAGCATTGCCATTTCTTTCTTGGAACACCTGTCAACCGAATTGGACTCGAGGTTCAAAAATGCCGACCTAGCAGTTGATGGTCTCTGTCTGGTGCCAACCACTTTATTAGACAACCAGGATGGTTTCATGCAGGTTCCAGAAGGGGTGAAGACACTGGCAATGTTGTGGGAGTCTGACCTACCAGACAACGCTACCCTTGATGCAGAATATCAACGGTGGGTTTGCAAATGGCGAAGTGCTGCTGAGAATGCAACAGCTATCATCCTATCCACGGCATCAGAAGCACTGAAACATTGTGACAGGGATTTTTATCCCAACCTGTTCATCATGCTAAAGAACCTTTGCACCCTGCCTGTCACTACTGCTGAGTGTGAGCGTTCAAACCGTCAGTTGCGCAAACTGACAAACTACCTGCGCTCTACAATGGGGCAACAGAGGCTCAATGGACTTGCTTTACTGAAAGTGCACAGGGATGTTGATATTGACTTCAAAGAGGCAGTGAACTGTTTTGCCAGAAGATACAATTCACAAATGGTACTAATGCCGAGGAACCTAGTGCAGCAAGACTGAAAGTGACAGCAGGGCGGTGATGTTCATAAACTACAAGGTAAAGCTTTATACCGTTAACGATCGACAAAAAGTAGTGAATAATAATAGTATACAAAACATCTCTGCTGATAAATAAATGTTTGTGTGTGTGTGTGTGTTGTTGTTGTTGTTTTTTAATGGAGGGGCAGAGGATAATTTTTGTACCCCAGAGTTTGTCAGTTCAATTGTTAAAAAAGCTCAAAGTCCCAGACCATCACAAATGGCTTTTTCAAGGTTCAGATTGCACCAGATTGCACCATCTTGCATCCTTGAAAAAAAAATTATCGGGGGAGCATGCCCCCGGACCCCCTTAGAAGGCTCGGCGCTTCGCGCCTTCGCCCAATCTGTAACCCCCCCTTCGACTTTTCCCAGGTCCGGCCCTGTTTTAACCAATGGTGGGTGTAGACGTTAAACTTTAATGTTCGTTCTTTTGTACTATCAAAAACCTGTCGCCATTGCTGTCACCCGAGAGTAATGTTATTTGCTGTCATAATTAATTTGTAACGTAAAGGTATGCTGTGGATAGAATACACGCGTTAAAACGTTTCATATGCGATTTGTGATCAGTACAAGTTATGTTAATCTGATGAATAAAAATTTATACAAAAACGATTTGGGCGAAATTAAGTGGTAGAGTCTATATTTATTTTAAAAGGTGATATGTGTGTGTCAGGAAGATGCTTTGTTATATCACTTACAATTCTTGTTAAATGCACAGATCTACAAAATTACTCGATATAGAAAAACTGAAGTATCACATTTTGGCTGTTTTCCAGTCGCATCATTTTTTTGTAAGCCGCATTAATCGTAGCAATATAATAATGTGCACCTAATTCTATTAATAATGTGGGCTAAATCATTCTACTTTAAATAATGTTATGTGCAGACACTCATGATTGAGGAAAGTACGTTTGTCATTGACAGCCGCCGCTTTTGTACCGTATAGCTGCACCGTTTTGAAATTTCACATTATTTTTAATTTTTATGGGACTCGGTGTATTCTCTAGGACGGTAGCTATTGTGTGTTATCGAAATGTCATCTTAAATGTGCGTAGCCAAGCATAAAGAAAAAGATGGGTGATTATATATTATAGCTTAAAAAGCACACTGTGACATTTTGAATTTGGAATACCGCACACTGACAGTGTTATAGTTGTCACGTTTTAATCAATCACTCAGTAATTATATCTAAACATTTATCCAGTGTAAATACATTTTTGGACCAATACAGCCTTGTATCTCGTTTCGTGTTTCTTGCATTAAAATTAGGAGTAATTGCGGGATATTATAGCGTTGAGATGTGCGAAATGCAACTTTGAATTTGGGATACGCCTACTTGTGTGTTGACTAATACTGTTTAAAGATAATAACAGTAATTGGGGATTTCACAAATAAAAAGCAATATGTAGTTTTAATAGATGGGCGTGGAACAGTTTTAAGATGGCAACTTACTGCTCATTGCAGATGCAGAATTCAGACGTACAACTTGAAGCTTTTAGCTAGTTGCTTCTGTTGTGACTGTTGTGACTAATACTGTTTAAGTTGGAGCAAAATGTGTAAACATGTGTCCTAGGCTTGTAGACTGTGGGTGTGGTGCACCGTTGGTATAGATATCTCCAACATAGAATTTGAGACTTGCAACCTAAGCTATTACTATTTTTAAAAAAAATTATGTGATGACTAATGCTGCTTAGTAGTGAGTATTCGTAAACACGTTGTTTTTTTTATTTGCTGCACATATGGGTTTTAAAAGGTAACAGGTCAATTGAAACTACTTCTACCTCCACACCTGAACGAATCCGAAATGTAAATCATCCATTGATCGTTTCATGTTAATACAAATCATAGCAGCGGATCGGAGCAATTTATTGAGTCGGTTCACTGATCTGATACTGTTGAATGTCATACATATTTCAGCAAGCTTTTGTGTGCGCGCTTGATCTCGGTTGCCTTGAGCTGCTCTTTGAGCTATTAGTGCGCGTTAACTCTAACACAGTTCCTTGTGCCATGAGCATGCCTCTACGATATGAGGTAGTGTGTTACACAAGTGTGCATAGGATCGGTTTCGGTATCAGAACAGGCCTTCCATCACACAAGCCATTGGACAACATGATGACATTGTCACAGTGGTGACGAAATGGAAAACCGATGGTATGGTGTGGTGGAACGAACTGTTTAGGAGAAGCAAAGCGATTCCTTTTTTGACAAACAAACAAAACCAAACAACAACCACCAAACAACACAACAACCTATCCTATCCTATCCTATCCCGACACTCGAAAGTCGTTGGGGCATCACAGATGATCGTTTAACCAGCGTGCTCCATTTTTCTCTGTCCTCCGCAACCCACATGGCTTCGCTCAGTGTCAAGACAGTCCATTCTCGATTGTTGTCCCCCCCACCTCTTCTTCGGTCTCCCTCTTCTTCTGCCTCTTTGCGCCTTGCCTTGCAAAGAACATCCTGTAAGGCCTGATGCTCTGGTGACGTGGCCATAAAACGGTTTTTTGAAGGAAAAAATTATTATTATTATTAAATTTTATCTATCTGGTGTAACGTATAGATATTGATCAGCAGCACTTCAGGCTCTTTCCACGAGAAAAATATTGCACCCTTTTATGGCAGAGATCCATGACCTCCACACACAACTTGTTTCTGATGGTAAAAGGATAGTTTTTGTGAGGGTACCTAGTCACATGGGCATCCGCGGCAACATTGCAGTGGACAAAGCGGTTTAAGACGCTCTGCATCTAGGTTTCCCTTCAGAGATTTTCCCATTTGTTTCATACTCTGACCTGCGTTATATCACTGGCTCTTATTGTAAAAGGCTCTGGCAGACCGAATGGTCTAATCAAATCAATAACAAATCATTTAATTCTTCCAGATTTGTCTGCTTCTTTGCCTAACTTTGCGTCCACCCGCAAAGAAGGAAGTGTTTTGGCTCGCTTTCATATTGGGCATACTTATGTCACCCATAGTTTTCTTTTAAAAGGAAAAGAACCATCGTGGTGCTTTGCATGTGACAACTCCTTTTCCGTCCGACATTTTATGTCTGAATGTGCTGATCTGGTTGATGAAAACCTTCTAAAATATTTAATATATTAATTTGTGTCTACTCTAAATCAGTGCTTTATGCTTTAAAAAATTGGAAATGTAGAAAGAGAACAGATATAATGTTTGAAGTAAGATATCTTATTCATAGTATTAGAATTAGAGGTATTGGAATTACCTTTTCTTGGGTCCCATCACATTTACAGATTTATGGTAATGAAATTTCAGATAAATTGGCCAAACAAGGTGCAATGAAAAGTGAGCATACAGTCTTTAATTCTAATGTGAAATAAGCTCAATTTGAATATTATTCGTTATTAGAACAACACTTTACTAATATAATGCCCCAAGTAAATATTGCTAGGTGTTCCATAACTATTGCTAGATTAGTATATAAGCTACGCTTGAACTCATGGTGCACAAAATATTTGAAAAGTGTTACTTGTATATGTGCTGGAAATATTTCCTTACAACATATATTATTTGATTGTACTGTTTTAACAGCACTGTATAAAGAAATTTGAATTATTTTATGTGCACAAGACGATATTAGAGTCATCTTATACAGTTCGATGTTACAGGACATCCCGCGTATCATTTTCGGAACAGATTTATTTAAGTTACTATAATTAACAATTTCTATTTCTTTGTTTGTTATGGTTGTCTAAAATCACAGTATTGTGAAAACACGTTAAATTAAAATATTGATGAAAGAGAAATATATTTTGGCTCGATATCTTTTAATGAGATTTTTAAAGTTCGCAATAATAAACACCTGTTTCAATTTTTACATTATGTTGGTTTGTTTTATCGCATATAAATCATATCGTATTGTTTATATTCTTGGTTAAATTTTATTAGTAAGACTGGTTTTATTTACATCTTTTATCATATTTAAATGTTAACAGTTTAGTCGGATTTGCTTAGTTTTGTATGGTCCTCATTCGGCTCTTGGCAGTCCGCTGGAACCTATGAACACTATCTATCTATCTATCTATCTATCTATCTATCTATCTATCTATCTATCTATCTATCTATCTATCTATCTATCTATCTATCTATCTATCTATCTATCTATCTATCTATCTATCTATCTATCTACTATCTATCTATCTATCTATCTATCTATCTATCTATCTATCTATCTATCTATCTATCTATCTATCTATCTATCTATCTATCTATCTATCTATCTTTCTTTCTTTCTTTATTTCTAATTTAATCTAATCTAATCTCTATCTATTTATCTAATTTATAGGTCTAAATATTATTCATCATTGCTGTTTTATTCTTCATTCACTAAACTAATCAATAGGCTCTGGTTTCTAGTTTGGCGATATGTGTATCGTTATAAAATTATGATAGATCTCCTATTTCAGTACTTAGCTTTCAATGATATCCGTGCACTACAAACCCTGGACAAATGGACATCAGTATTTTGTCCGCATGTTTCCAGTTTTGAAACGGCCTCAGTTAGTTAAATAGATTAACGTCCCCGGACACATAAGCGTATAGGGGACGAAACGGCCTCAAGATTGCCAAGCATACTTTATTGGTCTCTAGACACTGTCTCTTTTGAGGCACGGTATGAGTAAAAATGCTATAAATAAAATTCTGTATAATGCTTTCTATGTACATACAATGCGGCCTCATAGTCTCTTTGGTGCACTCGTTTGCATTTTTAGATCACTGGCGTAACAGTTAGACTAATGGGTGGCAGATTTGCAAAACGTTTCCTTCTGCAATGGAAAGTTGACAAATGAAATTCCTCACTAATGTTGTGCATTGTATTCGTCGTTTTGCAATTTGCTTTCCCGACCTTTTCCTTTCAGTAGTTAGGAACAGGCCCCATGCCAAGAGACCGCGGAGTATTCAATAGGGATATAATAAATATGCACGTTGCGTGTGAGCGAGACTGTAATAAAAATATTTCGATAGCTATTGCGTGTTAGATATTTAATATGGTTGCACTCAGGATTAATTGTAAGAAAAATAATATGCTAGATCTGTCTATATGGTTTGTTTATTTCTGTGAGAATGACAGCGGCGGGCATCGATGACTTGTAAGACTATAAAAATGCTGTTGAATTAAATTTCAATTGGAATTTCATGTGCATGCCTTCACTTTGAAGTTGCAAAAGCACAGTCTGTCAATAATAAAATACCCGGAGTTGTTGTAAAATTAACACTTGAGTGCGGAGTGCGGTGGCTGTTTTTCTCTTTATGATTGTGTGTGAACGTCTTTGTAATGTGCGCTTCCTATGAACTGAGTGGACATAGCAGTGTATTAAAAAAATCTTTATGAAACAATTTCTTCGAAAATTTTGCAATGGTAGATAAAAGAAATGGCGTTGTTTTGAGTAGAGGAAGCAAACAACATCGAAGGATTTGCACGGAAAGAAGGGCTGGATCACCCCAAACTGGGTTCCAAAATTAGAAACTGAGGAAGATTCTATAAGTTATCTTGTTTAACAGTGAACAGCTTAAAAATGAGGTAATGTTTAGAACTGAAAAGGTTAAAGATGGTGAGGGGAGGGAATTTGGGGAAGGACGTAGGGAAAAGAGTTGGGGCAATGTGGGTGTGTGCGTGTGTGTGTGTGTTTGCGTGTGTGTATGTGTGTGTATG
>CM072511.1:116722312-116772312 GCA_036898135.1 Oncomelania hupensis | reverse complement strand
TCGACTGGTGAGGAACATGGCTCATTGATCCGTTCTGTAGTCAAGACTCGATGAGTCGACGTCTAGAATGAAAGATTCATGTCATCGGGTTCTGGAAGACTTAGACTAACATAGTGTGATTTTTTTGTGTGGGTCATGCAGGATCAGTTTCTCTGTATGTCTTCTATTTAGTCCAAATAGAAGTAGTATATGTGTTCATACGCAGAGAGCTTCACTAAGTTTTCAAAAGCTGTATAAGTTTTTTTTCGAACAGTTGATGTATCCTGAAGAAGAAGAAAACAGCTGTTAATGTTATTTATTGTTATCAAAGAGTACTTTACATTCATGCTGTTGATTTAGTAAGTTGTATATATAGAGAGTAGTCACACCGCGAAGAAGTGAATGATTTGCTTTTTTTTTTTCTTCGTTAATTATTTTCTTTTTCCTTTACCTCTTTCGCTCTCCTTCTGCTTCTCTTCTACGCCCTCTTCTTAGTCTTTATCTTCGTATCCGTCTCTAAGTGTATACACACATCTGTGTGTGAGTGTGTGTGTGTGTGTTTATGTATAGGTTGGTGTGGGTGTTTGTGTGTGAGTGCGTGTGTGTTTATATGTCCATGTGTATGTTTATGTGTAGGCATGTGTGTATCTTTATGTGTAGTGTGTGTGTTTGTGTTTTTGTTTGCATATGTGTGTGAGTGTGTGTGTGCGTGTGTCTGTTTACGCGCCTCTGCTTGGTGTGAACGCTCTCTTATCTCTATCCACTACGCATTGTTTTAAATTCATTGCATTTTGTATTATTTCCATGTGGCCCTATGGTGTTTAAGGAATGAAATTGTTTGCTTGCCTGCTTACTTGCGAGCTTACCTAGCTGCATATCTTTGTGCTGACTCAGACCAGGCAGGTTTATGGAGTCTTTTCTTGAGGAAAAAAAATCCGAGTAGGCCTTGTGGCCCTTTATTAGAGTTACGGCAGCCCAGCTTTTACGAGCTCCTAGCGTAGAGTCATACTGTGTGTCTGAGATCTAGCTAAGGTAGGATTTCGGTCACAATCTTATTTCTCAACAATCTCGGATACTCAAGATGGCTAGTCAGTCTTTTGTGGGCGGTCCGGTGTTTTATGGGAATTCCTCTATACTTACTATATCTCCTGTGGTATGGCCGAAGTGGCAGCCCTTCTCCTGATATAAAGTATAGGAGAATGATTTTGAAAGAACTGCGTTAAGATCGTTGGTGTCAATTCCTAAATTCCTTTATAGTCGATCAAGAAGGACATCTCTGCTAGTTAGGACTAGAGCACCGTGGACTAAGTAAGTAGTAACAAGTTTTAGGCTGCAGTACTCTCCATTCTTGGAAACTAAACCTTGAGCAGCCCTTGAGCTTAAAACCGCTAAATACTACTACTACTACTACTACTACTACTACTACTACTACTACTACTACTACTACTACTACTACTACTACTACTACTACTAATAATAATAATAATAATAAACAACTATTGCGTGTACCTTAACTTAACTTTCTCGGGTGAGAGTATAAACCGAGGTCTAATCTGTGCAAGCACACATTGTAGCGCACAGACTTTAAAAATCCCGACTCTCACACCCATACCCTAGACCGGTGAGTGCACCGGCTACACAAATGCACTCAGCATGCACTAGGTCGTTTGTCCTCCAGATCCGGTCGGACAGGAATATATTTAGTTGTCTGGGCGTCGGACGATGCCCCCAAGGCAGCAAGTGGTGTCCTGGGGCTGCTAATTGAATTAGATCCTGTATCGGCCAGCGCCTCGGGCTGCTAATTGAATTAGATCCTGTATCGGCCAGCGCCTGGGGCTGCTAATTGAATTAGATCCTGTATCGGCCAGCGCCTGGGGCTGCTAATTGAATTAGATCCTGTATCGGCCAGCGCCTGGGGCTGCTAATTGAATTAGATCCTGTATCGGCCAGCGCCTGGTGCAGGAAAAGAGCTAAATAAGAACGATTTAAATAAATAAAATAAAATAAATAAATAGTAAAATATAAAATAATAAATAAATAAAACTGTCATTCTTTAGGAGCATTTTGCACAATTATGGGGACGCTCGGCTTACACGGGCTGCCAGAACATACAGTATCATCCGCAAATCCTGTAGATGGTCAGGTTTGAGTGCATGCTTGTTTGATGCGGCTTATTAATAATAATAATACGGTAGACTTATATAGCGTGGTGCACTCAAAAAGCAATAGTATTAAAACAAAATAAAATATGTCAAACAAAAACAGGCCTAGTAAAATCTGTGAAACCAGAAGTATGTACATTAATTAACAGTACACACACAGACACTCACAAACACACACACATACACACAGACGCACGAACGCCTGGCCAAAGTACATGTCCACAATAAAAACATTCATTATCACATCATTTAACAAAAGCAATAAGACTAAAAACATTACACACCTATTAAACAAAAACATAAGATTGTAAACATTTCTTAAAACAGTAAAATACAATAAAAAGACTGGAATCACAACATTAAAAGGACTAGACTCAACTACAACAGATACATTTCACTAAACTAATAGTATAAAAGAACTTGTATGACATTGATAACTACCCTTATATAAAATTGATTGATGACCTTCAACACAAGCATTCACCACAAGGTAACAGTTTCAAACTGGGCAGTCGACTGGTTGTCAGCAGGCGGAAGGATGTTCGTGAGTTCAATAAGTGGGAAAGTAATGCTTGAAAAGATGTGTTTTGAGTGCTTTCTTGAAGGTCTGCGTGGACGCAATACTACGAATGTTAGCTGGCAGCGAATTTCATTGTTTAGGGCCACAAAAAGCAAAAAAATCTTTCACCGTATGTTTTTGTGCGTACTCTTGGTGTGGTGAGGACATGAGTGTCTGCAGATGAACGCAACTTTCGGGCAGGTGAGTAAGCAGATAGGAGTTGACTCAGATAGGATGGACAGGTATCAGAGAAGAAACTGTGACAGAGAACTGACAGTTTGTAGTCAGTGCGTGCTTGGATAGGAAGCCAGTGACGGGAAAAATAGTAGTGGTGTCACAAGATCAGCCAGTGAGTAGGGAGTTACAATAGTCTAGACGAGAGAGAACAAAGGCACACACCAGAGTTTTGGTGGCATGTACTGTAAGATACTGACTGATTGAGCTGATTTGGCGAATGGCAGTGTATGCAGAACGGCAAACATGTGAAACATGGTTATCAAGGGACATGTCATCAGATATGATGTAACCGAGATTCATGGCAGAGGATGAGAAAGTAATGTCAGAGTTGTCAACAGAAATAGAAGTAGGAAGGGTAGTGTGTGAAGACGATCTAGGATTGTGGAATAATAGCGCTTCTGTTTTGTCATCATTCAATTTAAGTTCAATTTTAAATTCAATTTTATTGCACTTCTTTCTCCCTCTTTTAATTTGTTAAATATCATTTTTCAGTACATAAAAAATGTCCTTCTTTAGGGAACCTTTGCTACTGCTGTACTTTTATCACAATAGGTGTTACTGGTTGCTATTCACTGTTATTTCTTTTCCGTCGTTCGCAATTCTGTATGATCAACGCCCTTCGTATTTTATTTAAAGGGCCTCGCAGGTGCGGAGGCAGTGCTATGGATTTATGGCCACAACTAAAAATGCAATAAAAGCGGGATCGTGACCACTGCTGAGATGTGGCCAACGTGTCCTTCGTATAGCCGTGTCCAAAATCTTACAGGTTACGCTTAGGGGATTTAATAAGTTAATAGCGGCAGATGTGATCGACGTGTTTTAAATCCTAGCCCTCTCCCCAAATATTTTTTAATCTAAATCCGTACTGTTGCAGGTTCATAGCCCTGATTCTGACGTCCATATAACCACATCCGACAAGGAGAATTTAGATTTTATTTAATCATATTAGCTTGACAAATGTTCTAGAACCCCATACATGAGTTTGTTTGTTTGTTGTCTCCTCAATGCAATCCTACTGCCGCGCCGCGCTACTTGTATTGCTTTGAGTTTTATAAAGACTAGTTTTGAGTTGCACATATTAATTCATTCGAAAGGTTTCAGATGTAAATTAATACTGTATACATTGCCATGACCGGGTATCGGTATCAAACATTATGAATAAATATGTATTACGTGTTTGATTCGATGTGATCCATCGGGTACTCTGAAATAGCGCAGATACCCATGCTGTACAACATGCTGAATGCGTCATGTAAGGATGTACCCTATAACAACAAAAATTACCGGCGGCCTTCAAGAATTGTGTCAATAATTAATTGTAATGTGACATCAGTGAATATTGGTGTAGGTTTAATGTAATGTGTGTGGAATTAAATGTCATTATATGTGAGAATTCGAGTAGCCTTGCATCGGTGTAGTTTTGATGTATTGTATGTTTTAGGGGTGAGAATGTGATGGAACAGGGATCTATAGTTATAATATTCTTTCCCTGATTATCCATGCCTATGCATGTAGGCCAACGCCCAGAATAGCATGCCTGCTGAGTCAATGACTGTGGTGGTATGTCAATTCTTATGTCTAGAAAATTAATTAATCAAGTTTATTGACCAAATATATGATGGAAAGCTGCGGGTCTGCGCCAAGGGAGTAGCCGCTTTTCTCACCTCGTCAACTCCTCACTATGCGAAACCCTGCAAGCTGGCGTGACAGCTAACATGTTTATTTCTCGGTCTGTGTATGCAATATGAATGCATCGTACATAATAATAATACAAGATGCCATCTTGCGCTTTTTCTTCCATCAAACTCAAAGAGCGGGGATCTGAAGATAAGGCTATTACAGAAGTTGGAATATAATTTTTGTTTTTATTTGTGAAATTTTAGATTTTAGATTTTAGATTGGCTGCATCCAATACCATTTTTGAAGGGAGAGAGGAAACCGGAGTACCCTGAGAAAACCCTCTGTTGGTTTCCTGAAAAGTCTCATTCCTAAGTCACAATGTAGTATATCTACGATATAAATGTCTATAGATGCAACACACCATAACTCAGCGGCCATTCTGTACTGTAAATCACCTCAAAGTACCATATTGCATTGTGTCAAAGTCGTCGTGACTATTTTCGAAGAGTAGCTGTTTTCATGACTAGTATGGAGACACATTTGTGACACGTAGTAATTTCAGTAATTTGACCTATAATTACTATACTTTTCGTGCCCGTGAGACTGCCTATTTCAGGCGCTGTGTGTGTGTGTGTGTGTGTGTGTGTGTGTGTGTGTGTGTGTGTGCGTGTGTGTGTGTGTGGGTGTGTTTGTCTGTGTGTGGGGTGTTTGTCTATGTGTCTGGTACGTGTATGCGTTTGTATGTCCATTAGGAGTATGCATGCTTCTATTCTTGTTTTTGTATCTCTGTCTGCTCCTCCTTTGTCTGTCTTCTCTGTTATCTGTTTGTGTGTGCAGCAAAACAAGCACAGCTTGTTCAATTTGCTGGTGATTCATTGTTGGTAAAGTAGTCAATGCATGAACGTCATCTGTGCAATTTAGGAATTCCATTGTCTGTCGCCGTCGCCGCCGCCGCTGTAATGCTAAGCCAGTGGCGGACATGCACCCATCATAATTTGCCTTCTATTTAATTTAGCAGGGTAGTCTCTCTCTCTCTCCCTCTCTCTCTCTCTCTCTCTCTCTCTCTCTCTCTCTCTCTCTCTTGTTTAAAGATAATGATGAATGTTGGTGTGATTGTGTGTGCATGTGTGTAAGTGCATGTGTGGGTGATTTCTATGATTTCCAAGTTAATGTTAAAGGTTATTTACTATGTTAATTTCTTAAGGGACAGATTGGAAGATTAGACTTCTTATTAGTCTAAAATCTTTATCCCTAATAAAAAAAAAAGTTTCAAAAAGTCTCTCTCTCTCTCTCTCTCTCTCTCTCTCTCTCTCTCTCTCTCTCTCTCTCCTTGGAAACAATCTTTTGTTAAATTGTGCAGGTGCATTATAGATGTATGTATGTGTGTATATATGTATGTGTGTGTATGTATTTGTGTGTGTGTGTGCATATCTGTACATAGATGTAAGTTTATATATCTATTAATACGTATGTATTCGCAGAGTTTTATTACGTTTATTTTCCCACTTCGGTGGCCGACGCTCGGATTACGTGCGTGTGAGTGGGTGGTGTGTCCGCGAATGTGGCGCGTGCGTGTGGGCATATGGGCCTATGGCCAAAATGCTAATAAATTGTCAAAGTCAAAGTTTCTCTCTCTCTCTCTCTCTCTCTCTCTCTCTCTCTCTCTCTCTCTCTCTCTCTCTCTCTCTCTCTCTCTCTCTCTCGGTTTTGTTTGATTTATTTCGTTTTTACACTGTGTTGTCAAAAGTAGCCTAATATTTAGCAACGGTGTATATTTTTTACGAAGCGAATTTTAATGTAATTTTGTTTGACAATTGTCTCGAGTATATTTATTTTTTATGTGATTTTTTTTAGGATATATTGTGCAATCAAAAAGGTACTATTCAACTTTTGTAATGCTTTAGTGTTTTCACTGGTCTCGTGTTTCCGAATATTTTTGCCATTATTTGTATAGTTTGCGATAAATGTTTATTGATGTTCCCACATTGGCTTCATTTCCCCCCCAAAAAAAATCTTCCTGCCGTCTCATTTTCTTGAATATTTCAATATCTATTTTTAGTTTCATTTATATAATTAGGACTCCACTCATAATTAGTATTAGTGCAAGCGCTAGTGTCAAGATGTGTTTCATGTTAGAAACAGGCTATTTTGAACAATTTGTTCTCACCAATGCTCAAATTCTTTGCAATGTTTGAGGTCTTGCTTCTGCCGTTTTGCTTGTGGTTGATACATTCTTCCTCTTATCGCTATTACTAGAGTAGACCTCATCTTGACCCGTTCCCCAAGGGCACGGCACTCTATTAGCGTACAACAAGTGCTACTTTGTGTTCTCTTGTCTGTTGCTTTACCCCCCTTTTTTCTCATCCATAATTGTATCACACTGCGTTGCTGAGTCTAGTCAAGACTTACGTTCGCCTTTACGTTGTGACATCGTCAAAGTTCCTAGTATCTTATTTGGGCTGGGAGCGACTAGGAGCATTCTAATTGGTCGACGCATTACAAAATTCGACGCATGCGCAAAGTGCTATCGTAGTCTTAGTAAGGATTAGGGTTAGAATTAGGGTTAGGGTTAGGGTTACGACGCCTAAGAACATCGTGAAAAAGCCGGCCCGACTTGACCTGGCGCATGCGCAAAGGCGCCCGGCTAAAGTAAGACACCCAGAACTTTGAGGACGTGACAACGTCCGTCCAGTCTTTGGTACGCAGCATGGGTTTGTACCCTTTTTCTCTGTCTTAAGCAGATCATCAGAGACTGTAGGCAGCCCTACACAACGAAACTGAGCAAAACGCATGGACTTGCCTTGAATGTCCCTATTGAGCGTTTCATTTCACTCGCTTCGACAAATTGACGAGGTCACCGTCTGATGGTACTATTAGTTGTACACTTCCGAGTGGCCTATATGGACATTTATTTAGGGCAGGCTAGCTGATACTTTAATGAAAGTATGCTTAAACCCCTCAAGACTCTCGTGATATTCGGTGTGGCATTTCATGGAGAGTGTCTGGGACTATAGCGGACATTGTGATGGACATACCCTTGAATGGACATTGTAGACTATTGTAGAAGCTAGAATAGTTTTGCACATAGTGAAGTTGAGCCGTAAATTGTCACTTCTGCTTTGTATACAGGATTCCCTTTTCTTACACCCATTTCTATCAGAATGACATGTATGAACAATGTCTTTTGGTAATGGGCAAAGAGGTGGACTTAGAATTAGATGGAACTGAATAATACTACGGGCTAACCAACTCGTTTATTGTATACTGCTTGGTATGGGAAGAACGGTACTATTACTTAATGGTGATTCTGTTTGCCGTATCAAAGAATTTTATATTGTTGCACTTTGAATTTTTGTCTGTTATTGTAGCTGGATGAATCTGTTGAAGTATTTGTGATTTTTTTTTACAGCTACTGTAGTGTGTTATCGATAATTACGTTTACCTACATGTACATACTTGTACAGATTCAAGATAACGTGCCTTAAAAATCTTATTATACGTTGACGCTGTGAAAATGTGTGAATTTTAGTAGGAGACAAAAAAAATATTTGTGAAACTCAGGGAGACCCTTTTTATTGCATGATTTGGTATTAGAATGGGTTTTAAAAGTCTGGTAAAGAACATAAAGTGAAAAAGCATAAGCCCGTCCTTTGAAAGTTTGGGACGTAATGTTACAGTGACATCTTTTAAAAGTGTAGTAAACCCATTTGGAAAACCTTGCTCTACGTGTCACGTGTCTTTTAAAAGTTTGTTATACTGTTTGCAAAAGAAAAACAAACTTTTCAAGGTTTAGTAACGTCAATTATATACACATCTTTTGTAAAGTTTGGTAAACCAATTAGCCTATTGACATATCTTTTTGAAGTTTGCAACAACAACAAAAACCCGTTGATAGACTATGCCTTTTTAAAGTTTGGTAAAAGTATTTATGTTGTTTTTTTTGTTTTTTTTTAAAATAGTTTTGAAAAGCTATTTGATATACCTTTTAAAGGTTTGGGAAAACCTGTTTATAGACATACGTAGTCTTAAGGGTATGGCATGGCTGACACCAAGATAGAATGAGCACACTCGCGAGCTACAAAGATAGATAGTTGCGTACGGGTTGATGCTGGCACGTGTCTAAAATAGCGTTTAAGGTTTACACGAGGCCAGCGCGTCGGTCAAACAACGGAAGCGGCAGGCGACAGTCTGTGCACCCCATTCACCGCTCTTAAGGAATTTCGCTGCAAGGCTTATATAAGAACGGTTAAATAAGATGTTACATATAGATATAGAACGCATGTGCTTACATATAGATATAGAACGCATGTGTGTCTTTTACTTAAGATGGTAGTAGAACATTCTGTGCATGTATCCATATCCAGGTAGCTCTTATTGAGAGCGATCATCTACTGGACTGTTGCTGTGATTGTCAGAAACAGTCTGTATCTTCTTTCCATCCTGCCTTCACAACCCATTTGTTTACCCAGTAGTGGCTACTTTGATCTCACTTGTGCTGACCGGCTGGAACAGCGACTACCGACTAATCAGTGTGTGTTGTGCGTGTATGGGTGTGTGTGTAAGGGTGGAGGATTTCTCCTTCCACCATATATATATTATTTTCATTCTTTAAAAAAATCGCATTTTATTGTTTATTTAACCATTTTGTATGTACCATTATTCTATTATGTGTGAATGCGTGAGAATGCGCCTTGAATCACTCTTGTTTTGTGTGAGAAATGTGCATTATATAATTATATAATAGTAGTAGTAGTAGTAGTAGTTACATTACATTACATTATTATTGCTTTAGGTCCAGCGGACTCTTCCGAGCCAAATCAGGACCGGACAACCCCCGATCCGCATAAAAGATCTGCTGAAACAACCCTAGTGGTAAAACCGAAAGCTCTCCACCAGCCAGTCACTTTACAATAAAGACATCCCACGCAGGGGACGGCTGAGGCTTCACCCCAACTTATCGAACCCCCGTTTACAAAAACAAAATAGAATACAAACATCATTATAAATTATCAACAAAACACATACATATAAAATGCCTACATTGCTAAATAATAACATCATAGGAAGACCTATAGTGACCACCTGGCAGAAAGCGTCCAATATTCCCAAGCTGATCCAACAGACCTCATACACAAACAAGGAGTCTTGTCCCGGAAGAGTTTTCAAGAAAAAAAGGTAGGAGACTGGTCTAGCGAAGAAGACGATAGTATAGCAGATTGATAGAAAACAGCAGGAATGAGAAAGAGCAAATGAGAAAGACAGCGACAGTGGGAATTTAAAGCACTAAATTTCCAGAAAGTGGGGATACTATTTATACTGAAACCCCCGGCACCCCAACGGGGGTCGTAGTAGTAGTAGTAGTAGTAGGAGTAGGAGGAGGAGGAGGAGGAGGAGGTATGCGGCTTTGACTTAGATCCTGTTTCGGTCATCCCCTTAAGCAGCTCTTGAACTGATGAAGCTCTTAGAAGAACCGTTCTAATAACAATGTCATCATGTGTATTTGTTCACACTACTGACCTTAACATATGACAACATTTTGGAAAAGTTCTTTTTATAGCTCTAGCTTGTTGTTATTGGTGGAGGTGGTGGTGGTGGATCCGGTGGTCGACAGCGGAAAATGAGCGTCTTGAACGAAGTCGACTGGATGATGGTATCAACAGGAGCGCTTCCTAGACGACTTGAGGTCGATCCTTTCTCGACTTCAGTAAACTGTTTTGTACCTGTTTTTATCTTGATGGCGCCCCAAACGGCTCTTTGAGCTAAAGGAACAGCCTAGCTGGGTCATTAGGCAAAGTTTATTGGTTCGAACTTGATTTTAAGAATAATATTATTTTGTGTGCATAGTGGAATTCTGCTGCGCTGCAACGACTTTGCTTTCATGAGTTGCTCTTTTAAAGCTGACAAGGACGTTAGGTAAGGACAGTGGCAGGGTTGGCGCAGTGGTCCGTCCAGTGGCACACACTGCGCGTCTCGGGCAAAGTAGGGTTTCATTCTGGCCAGGATAAACACTTTTGGGAGGAGGAGGGGGGGGGGCATGCTGTAATTCAGTGACCTACGCCTTCAGCCTTTCTTTAAGCGTGTGCGCGCGTTGTATTGGAGCAACCCCATAGACCTAGTTTCTTCTAGCCAAGTGTATGAGTGTACGTGTTCACACACACACAAGCACACACACGCAAGCACGCGCGCGCGCGTTACACTCGGACCAGAAGGATCTTATCAGATGAAGCCGACATTTTCAGAACACATGATACAATGTTCATTATATTGCTTGTTGACATTCTGGTGGTTTTCTTATCGCGTTAATCTATTACCGCCACTGATCTGATAGCACTCAAGACTGATTGGACTTTAATTAGTTCAGTGATATCTGAGATTTGATAATCTTATATACGAAGGATTTTTCCCTCGTAGGTCAGAAATATCGTAGGTGTATCACTATATATAAAATCCTATTTCAGCTTATAAAGATGATCAAGTCTTTCTGACTTTCTGTCGCATTTATACATTCAGAAAATTCCAGGTTTGAGATAACTTGCAAGACTGTCATCTAGTCATATGCCCCCCAAATATTCTGTGAAATACTCCAGTCAAATGTTCTGTGAAATACTCCGGGTTGTAATAAGATCTTTGACTGGCAGAAGAAAAAAAAAAGAAGATTAAAAACAAAACATCGAGCCGTCGAATAACAAACCTGCAAGCTTTCCAGCGTATTTAAAACTCTTTCTCAAGGAAATGTCTGTATAAAGTAAATGAGGCTAAGACCTATGATTAAGAACACTATGATATTTAATTAACAGTGTGACATCTCAGTTTTCATCGTTAAACAAAATTCTGATGCCGTTGTGTGTCCCCTTTCCGACTTTATAAAACCTGGTCACTTGTATGTCAAGCTTAGCATTATACTGTTGAAATGAAACTTTACGGTGCAAGTGGAATTTATCGCTATTAATACTATTACGTACACCTGCAGTGAAATTATAGATAGATAGATAGATAGATAGATAGATAGATAGATTAGAAAGATTAGATTAGATTAGATTAGATTAGATTAGATTAGATTAGATTAGATTAGATTAGATTAGATTAGATTAGATTAGATTAGATTAGATTAGATTAGATTAGATTAGATTAGATTAGATTAGATTAGATTAGATTAGATTAGATTAGATTAGATTAGATTAGATTAGATTAGATTAGATTAGATTAGATTAGATTAGATTAGATTAGATTAGATTAGATTAGATTAGATTAGATTAGATTAGATTAGATAGATAGATAGATAGATAGATAGATAGATAGATAGATAGATAGATAGATAGATAGATAGATAGATAGATAGATAGATAGATAGATAGATAGATAGATAGATAGATAGATTGTTTAACTATTTTCCCTCGTTTTATAGTCTGAATAAATAATCCACCCATTTACTGTTTTAAGTGGGTTCAGAAATTCGCCGTGGAATTTTCAATGATTGTTAAATGTGTACCGACTTAGAAAAGAATGTCAACAAAACGTGAATTTCAAAGCAGAAGTGCAAGGTGAATTGCCACCATTTTAGGGCCCTTCATGGAAAATAACCACTTTCGGGGATCAGAATTGGGCCTAGATTTATGATGAAATCTACTTGTACCGTGCATATCAAAAACGAATGTAAGATTTAGAGATACTCATGCACACATGAGCGCATGACTGTTGAATCCGGGATCCTGCAATCGGAAGATTTTTTTTTCTTTCTCGTTGTCGGCTTTCTGTAATGACTTTCTAGCGGTGTGCTTTATCTTTTTTCCCGCCTCCCACCCCCCTTCCTTCCCCCACCCCACTTTATCTTCACTCCGTATTCGCGTGTTGCCTCAGTGACACGTTTAAACCCCCGGTCATTTGTGTTTAAGCATAGTGGCATATTTTAAAAAAAATGCACATTATTTTTAATCGTTCTTAGTTAGCTCTTTTCTAGCTCAAGATCTTCTCAAGGACTCATAGAGGCCATTCTGCGTGGCTTAGTGGCCAATGGTGACTTATGAAACGCTCAAGTCTTGTAGCAACTGCTTGGATGGCGTTGGGTCGATTTTGGCTTTGTGTAGCGCGTCACGCACAAAATACCGATAGCTGTAATTTTTCTTTCCAACTAATTTTTTTAAACAGTTATTTGATTACCTAAGGATAATATAGGATAGGATTTGATTAACATTTGTTTCTCATAGCATTTTTTAAATTTATTTCATAGAACCGTATGTATCAAATGTGTATTATCAGTTTTTCCTGCTGAACTCATCATACTCCTCCTGTCTCCACTTCTCGCCTCCCCTACCCATCCATTCCATGTTCGCCCTCGCTTTGACTCATTGAAATGTTAGCCACACCTATGTAGGCATACATACTATTTCTAAACATGAGCAATGTCGCCGAACGGGATAGACTGGCCAAAATATCCTACAAAAAGGAAACTTAGAATGAAACAATGATTAAACTATTCTGTTTCAATGACGGCAGAGTGGGAGAATAAAAGTAAAATTATTGCCAATGTTGGAAAAAATGTTATTCCTGGAGTTATAATGTGCACTAAAGAAAAAATAAATACATCAGTCAAAGTAACATTAAAATATAAAAAATTCAAAGTAAGTTCAAACTATTCTGGTTTCAATGACAGCAGAGTGAAAGTGAATTGCCAAGGTGGAAAAGGATTCAAGCCGTAGTGTCATAAAGCGCATTAAATAAATACATACCTAAAAGTTCAAGTATTCTGCTTTGAATAACAGCTCAGTGAAAGTAAAATTCTCAATATTCGAGAAAGATTTCATGCCAAAGAGTGACAAAGTACATAAATGAATTTCATGCAATAACAAATATTTTTGAGGGACAAAGTTATGAAATGCGTGCAGTACATCTTTATGAAAGTGCATGGTAAAATATGGAAACGAATCCCCATTTTATTTACAGTAAGGATGAAGATTTTAGACTATAAGCCTAATCTTTCAATCTGTTATTGCACCATCCACCCTTAGATTCACATTATAATTATAAATCAATGAATGATTGAATGAGAATACTTTAAGCCCATAGTTCATTTGTAGTTTTGCTTGTTCTGTTCTTAAAATTACGATGTTGGGAATTCAATGTTGAAGTGTTGGACGGAAATTGAAAATATTATTGTAATGCGCTATCACTGAGTTTCTCAGGACACCCACAGTGGCTATCACGTTACCCAACCACACTTTAAGATAATAAATCGTTGTTCTGTGGTTATAGTCCTCCTGCTTAAATATGAGTTGATGCAAAGATTGTGGGTTGATATATGAGATTCTGTGTACATTATTTGTTGGTGTCAATGATAGTAATATTGATGATTGCAACTTTTAAGTTTGTGGTAAATTAGTTCATAATAATACGTTACTGTGGAAATTAATGTGTTGTGAAGAGATAAAAGCATCAAACACCCGTTTTCAGAGCAACGAATGTTGGAGTTATTAAAAAAAATTCCAACTAAAACCATGGACTGATCAAACTCCATGGTCTCAATATTAGTATTGATGAATAGTTCTAAGTTATTGAACTTAATTTATGTTCCCATATAGGTGTAATTAGTTTGATATCGAGTCACAATAGCCGCGGTCTCAATGTTAATGTTATTCAGGCGTGAAATTAAAAAAAATTTAGACGCTTTCTTATGTGGTCCTGTGGCAGGGATAGCTCAGTGGTCAGAGCGCACGACTTGTGTGAGTGCGTCTTGAGCGACGTGGGTTCGAATCCTGACTTCAGCAAACTATTTTGTGATTGCTGGATATTACGGGCCAGCGCCTTGAGAAGCTCTCTGAGCTTGTAAGTGCGCTATATAAGAGAAATCTCTTTCTTTCTTTCTTTTTTTTTAATTGAACTTAAACTGCTCGGATTGTTCTAATTGAAATAGGAGCAGAGTATACATTTCAGGTAGGTCAGTATTACGTTTACTTATCCTATAATGACACTATTTAACAACGTTATTTTATATTCCATTGCGTCAATATGTATCTGAAAGCAGCTCGTTCAACTTTTAAAGTTTAAATAAAAAGAGAGTAGAACTGTCAACAACGTTTGTTAAATTTCGTGGAGTACTTTTTAAAGTAGGCCAACAACTAGACTACATTACATTCTTTATATTTGTAATTGCTGTTATTGAAATAAATAAGGTTGTGTTGTGTTGTATTTGTATTGTGTTGAAATGTATTATATTGTATTCCTTATATATATATTTTTTTAAAATTATAACTCAGCTATTGCGAAATTTTCTTATCCAAATCATTATGGCACCGAGTTCTCGGATTTAAAAAAATCAGTATCCGGTGTTAATGAATGAATCCTAACCCATTTCTAATTTACAGAATACTTTTGTCAAACTACTGTTTCTGCAGAAAAGATTGACATTTTACGTAAAACATTACGCTAGAATAGTTGTAACTGTAGATTATAGTCACACGACACCGGAGCGTATAGGCCACTACTGCTCACATTATTCTGATACCAGCGAACTAATTGACGGTCAAGAGAAAATAATATGGTCACACGTTGGCCCATCCGGGATTCGAACCAGGTACTTTTCGGTTACTAGTTAGCCGCTGTACCAACTGAGCTACCCTGCCCCACACAAGGAATATTTATTGTTTCATCGGTCTTGCATAGCGCTGTTCAAGCTCAATAGCTGCTACAGGATTTCACTCAAGCCGCCCGAAGCGCCCATTTGCAGGCTTAGGATCATTGTCTGAGGACCCCATTCTTACTAAATGAAGTCATTGTGCCATTCATTTGTACCATCGTTATTATTAATAGCTGTGAATCGCTGTCACGTAAGACTAAGCTCTTTTGTGTGTTACATCGGTCTCATAGTATGATAGTCCGTGGTTACATGTACCATTTCAAATAGACCGGTGGTAAACTTGCACTGAAGCAGGCGAGTCATCCCTGATATATATGGCTTTCGGGATCGGTTGGGCTATAAACAAAATAAAAGGGACTGTAAGACCGGCTGTAACACTTGTGCTTCTTTGTGGGGCCGGGTAGCTCAGTTGGTAAGAGCGTCTTGCTAGTAACCGAAAGGTCGCTGGTTCGAATCCCGGATTGGTCAACGTGTGATCATATTATTTTCCCCTTTACCAACAACTGGCCCGCTGGTGTCAGTATAAATCGGTCCAGTAGTCACCTATATGCGAAAGTGTCGTGTGACTATAATCTACATACAAACAAACAATTGTGCTTCAACGCTGTAAGCACTTGCGCGCCGCTGGTCCGTGTATATTGCATGTATTTTACCAGATAGCCCGTCGGGAACAGAGAGCACATCTTCGGTGATTTATTTTTTGAATAGCTGAGAAGATTAAATCCTTTTTCAGTGAGTCACTTACTTTAAAACTTTTTAAACAAGACTTTTAAATATTTCACGACTCGTCAATAACTGTCCTCTCCATTTTAAGTTTGAGTTGAGTTCGCGATATATTTAGTTTTCCTCGCTTTTCTTTCTTTATTATTTGATTTTAGTTTGCCACTTTTCGAATCAAGCTAAGCTAATGGACATTATCCGTAAATAAACCGAAAGTAGGTTGCTTCCCCTGAAATGCGGAACAAAATACATATGTTGACAGCTAGTTAGGAAGTACTCCTAAATAAACCGAGAGTAGGTTGCTTCCCCTGAAATGCGGAACAAAATACATGTTGACAGCTATTTACGAAGTAGCTCTATTGGCGACATCGAGCTTTCGCCAAACTTGCAGTTTGCAGTTTGTAGGCATTAGTTGAATGTCGACCCTCTTTTTAAACCAGTTTTCGGTTTGTAGACATTCCAATTTCCCCTTCCTGTAAAGCAGCTATTTTTTTCGCCTCGTTCGCTTGGCCGCACCTTCTTCTTCTTATTATTCTTCTTCTTCTTCATCTTCAAACACTGTTGAGTTTGACTTAAATTCTGTTGCTGTTCTGTATAATACATTATGCTTGTGTAGTAGTAGTAGTAATAGTAGTAGTAGTAGTAGTTGCTGCTGCTGCTGCTGCTGCTTTAAATCATAATAAAGTTGTTTTGTGTTTCCGAAGGATCCTTGCTCAATGAAGATCGGTCATGCCCACAAACCCACACCCAGTCACAACCACCACCACCACATACACACGATCCAACCTCACCCTTACCCCCCACCTATGTCTCTCTCCCTTCCTCTCCCTCTCTCTCTCTCTCTCACACACACACACACTCACACACACACAAATAGTAATTACCACCCATTTGGCTTCCGTATCTCGTGAGCAATGCCTTTTCTTTTCCAAAAACTATAAAGCGACTTTATTCCGCTTTAACAACGCACGATTTAAGTCACTGCATGTTCTTTCTTTGAAATGCCAATAGTGTGGCGGTGCCCGAGTGCCGGTGACACTTGCTGAATGTATTAGGTGGGTTTTATTATAGTGAAAGATTCTAATCTTATGATGTTTAAATTCTTCATACAAAGATCGATAGAGAAGGGACGGTGTGGATAGGGTGAAGGGGGCGATAAAGAAGTGGGTGGTAGGAGATGGTGTGAAAATAGATGTTTAGATTTTGTGGTCCTGATTCGGCTCTTTGCAGTCCTCTGGACCCTACAAACGATTAGCTAACTAACAAATGCCCATCTTGTGACCATTTTTGTTTTATCAGTCACTTTCAATTCAATTCAATTCAATTCAATACAACTTTATTTATCCACATAGGGCAATTACAAGATTTAGAAGCAGCTAATATTATTAAAATAAATAAATACATAAAAAATTTAAAAAAAAAAACTGTGAAATTTAAAAGTTTATCACACGATTTCATAAGCACGTGTCCTACCATACAAACATAAACCAAACACACACGCAAACACACACACACACCACGCACATCATGAACACTTACAGCCGACAGTTAAATCAAATAAAAACATGAAGGTAAGAAAATAAGGTAAGAATATCATCAATGAATCATCAAATCAATCGGTCAAACAATCAATCCCTGAATCGGGCCATCGTCGAGCATTTTTTTTTTAAATAAATAAAGAAAGAAATAAATAAATGTGCATTAGAGCTGTGGGGAAAATATTAAAGTAACAGCGTACGTTTGAAATCAGCTTTGTTTACCTCAAGCGTGACAGGAGTGAGTGGTTCCAGGTTATGCGTTACAATTTGTTTGGATTGCAAATGTTTTGTTGTTGTTGTTGTTGTTGTTACTGTTTTGTGCGTGTGTTGACACGATTATTGGTTCGACTTGCTGATGGTGTTCAGAGACGTTTCTTCCGCTTAGTGTACGTTTCAAGGCATCGTAATTAAATTCAACCGCCGAGGGGGTAATGGGGGACTTTCTTGCTGGGTGGATTGCAGATGTTTGTTTCTTTCGGAAGTGGTTTAACATGTAACAAATCTGCTGAACTGTAACATAGTGATTTTTTTTTTTTAGCGCTCGGTGACAATAGAAATTCTTGTTTACATTCACCGTGAGAGGAAATATTGGGAAACGGAATCAGTTCCTTTGAATGTAAATCGCGTGCCTGTGAGGATGGGGTGGCAGGGTGTAGGGGAGGGGGGGGGGGGTAGGTGAAGGGTGTCTTAGACTTCTTGACTATATTTAGTTATGTTCGCGGTTTAAAAGTAATATATCATTGTACCATTGAATTGAAGACAGAGTTTATGTTTATATTTAGTAGAATTAAGAGGACGGGGTGAATGGTTAAGATTTATTACTTGGAATTCACGTGCTTTGTTTTTTTTTTTTTTTTTTTTTTTTTTTTTTTTTTTTTTTTTGGCTTTTTAGCGTGCGATAATGACATTTCACTTTTCCAAGTGTATGTTATATTGCATGATTGAAATCTCTGTTGTTTACATTCATCGAGTGGGGATTGGGGGTGAATTTCACATGCATTTCTTTCCTTCCAATTCAAATGCTGTGTGGCCTTCTGCGGGCAATGGGGAGACCTGCTGAAGCTGTGAAGTCACTTTACTGTTAACATCAATGGCACCGTGGAAATCAGTGCTGTTTACATTCCACGTTAGGGATCGATAATGATGTGGAGGTGGGTGGCTAGCTGAATTTCCATTGTTGTGCTTCGGGAGTTAAAGTGATCCAAAGGGTGTGAAGAAGGATTAAAAGATATTCATTGCTTTGGAATGCAAATGCTGTGGCTTTTAACGACCCCCTATTAGTGACACCTGAAACCTGTTCAGGTGTGTGTGCGTGTGTACGTGTGTGCGTGTGTGTGTGCTTGTGCGTGTGTGTGAGTCACCATTGCTTTGTATGCACAGATTATAGATTATATTTTAAATCAACTAAACCTTGTTGCCCTTGGTCGTTTGTCTTCGTCGAAATGTTTGGGCAATGTATTTTTTTTTTAACGGGTCGTGTTAAGAGTGTACGTGTTTATTGTATGCGTGAGGTGAGGTGTTGGGCAAGAGACAAATATAGGTCGAAGTTTTTCATGTTGTATTTTTGTTTTTCTTCACAAGCAATTATACTGTAGTAGGGCTGCCGTTTTCTTTATATACAACAACAACAAACATCCATAACCTAGCAACCTCGAATACATTCCCTTGAAAACATCATTATTTTTTAAAATTGTATTTTAAATAGGCTATTTAATTTATTGGCTGATGGGTCAGACATACGGACATTATTTTGTTTTACCTGGGGCTATGTTTTTGGCATAACGCGCATAGAGCAAGTTCATTTCAAATTCAAACCAACCAAGATGATTCAGATTTGATTTTAAAGCACTATTTTCAGTTCACGTTCTAGAAGAAATCTGATTGATTTAGGTTTATGGTTTTAAAGCAATTACCCCTTGGGGTGATGAGCAATCTTGCCACTGTAGATTGTTCTAACCTATAAAGGGAAAAGTGAAAGCCCCAGTTGAAAACCTGTCTTTCCTTTATAGGCATGACCGATTCACTGCGGCAACAGTACCCCCGTTGGAGTGCCGGGGGTTTCAGTATAAATAGTATCCCCACTTTCTGGAAATTTAGTGCTTTAAAATCCCACTGTCGCTGTCTTCCTCATTTGCTCTTTCCCATTCCTGCTCTGTCCCATCACTCTGCTATACTATCTTCTTCTTCGCTAGATCAATGACCTACCTTTTTTCTTGAAAACTCTTCCTGGACAAGACTCCTTGTTTGTGTGTGAGGTCTGTTGGATCATCTTAGGAGTATTGGACGCTTTCTGCCGGGTGGTCACTAGGGCTTCCTATGATGTTATTATTTAGCAATGTAGGCATTTTATATGTATGTGTTTTGTTGATAATTTATAATGATGTTTGTATTCTATTTTGTTTTTGTAACCGGGGGTTCGATTAGTTGGGGTAAAGCCTCAGCCGTCCCCTGCGTGGGATGTCTTTATTGTAAAGTGACTGGCCGGTGGAGGGCAGTCAGTTTTCCCACTAGGGTTGTTTCGGCAGATCTTTTATGCGAATCGGGGGTTGTCCGGTCCTGATTTGGCTCGGAAGAGTCCGCTGGACCTAAAGCAACAATCGATCAATCAATCAATTTAAAGCAATTAGGCCTATTGTCAACAATGCGTTTACACAGTATGGTGAGGCAGAGTGATGCATTTTGGATGGGGATTGGGGACTAGGGGTCTGTGGATGTAGCTTTGGGGTGGAGTTGAGAGAGAGAGGGAGAGAGAAAGAGAGGGAGAGAGAGAGGGAGAGAGAAAGAGAACACGTTCTTCATATTCTTACCATTTTCAAGTGTTCTTCAGAAGCGAAACGAACCCTCGAAATTAATGGACATGTTTCTGTTTTGAAAAAAACCGCAGTAGATGACGATCTAATGACGTTTGCCGTCAAACTGACCTCCAACACAAAAGAGCTCTTTGTGAATCGGGAGAGCACTGGGGTCGAACGGACGCCGAAGATGTAAACTGTCATTGTGGTATGAGGAAGGCGAGGCCTCTTGGGGTCATGGTTTTTCAACTTGGATGGCTGTATGTGTTTTGGCACGAGTGTTTTGACTTTCTCTAGACTGCTAGAGACATAGTTTATGTCACATAGGGTATGCTAACCGTTTGCTAGGAACTAGGAACGCTGCCATTGTATGTTATATGTAGTAGTAGTAGTAGTAGTGTGAGGACAAAATATCATCTGCCTGGTTCTCCTTTTCAGAAATCCTTTTCCCCGATCCCACTTTCCCCCACCCTCCACCCACCCCACCCCACCCCAGACCCATTCCCAGCAACATTCCCCTAAGTTATTAATATTGAAATATTTGTAAGCAAATATATAGTCGCCGTGTAATATCACCGGTTCTATTGTTGATAATATGTGTTGCCTAAGTCGTCATCATCGTTGTCGTCTTTTTGATGCCTAGATTAAGCTGGGCTGCAGGGGCGTCGTCATCTTCGTCCCTACACCGCGCATGTCACAGTCACTGCTGTCGCCATCATCTTCATCATGAAGAGCAGCAGTAGCGTCATCATCATCATCATCATCATCATCATCATCATCATCATCATCATCATCATCATCATCATCATCTGCATCACTATCATCATCATCACCATCACCATCATCATCAAAACCACCACCACCACCACCTTCATCTGCATCTTCATTATCATGTTCATTATCATCTTCATAACCAACATATTTCCGGATATGATCTTTGATAATATAATATAACTTTATTTTCCATTATGGATTGATGTAAGCCTATGTTACTTGGTGGGAAGGGCCAAGGCCTTTAATTATGATACATTACTCCCGCCATCATTTTATCTACCGCCATAGTCATCTGGACCACCAACACCACTAAATCCGGTCAACGAGTGGGCACTGACCGCTCCTTCCGCTGTTCGAAAGCCCCCCCCCCCCCCCCCTCTCTCTCTCTCTCTCTCTCTCTCTCTCTCTATCCTATGCAGTGCTACCAGCAAGAAGAGAGAGAGAGAGTTAAAGATGATCATGCATTTCAAGCTTTTTTTAATCTCTTTATTTTATTTATTTTTTTTAGTTTGGGGGGGGGGGTCCTTTAAAGGGAGGCTACCCTTTGCTTCCTCCCTTCTTCCATTTCTCCCACCCTCTCTTTTCTGTTCGTTCTCGTCTGAGAAAGGTGAAACGGACCACGTTACTTTTTTTTTAATTTCATTTATTTATTTATTTATTTTGCGTCTCCTTATGGGATTGGTGGGGTTGGGTTTGGGGGAGGAGAGTATTGGCTGCTGCATTGACAATGTCCACACTGAGCATTAGAAACCAGTTATATACAGACTCTTCTTGTCTGAATCCCCCTCCATCCCCACCTCCACACATGCACTTCCCTCTTCCCCACCTACACTAACACTTCCCCACCCCTCCTCCCCTCTTCCCTCCCGCCTCCTTCGTCCTCGGAATGTGTCATTGTAATGTCATTCATAACAGTCTCACAAAGCCTCAGCCCCCGTTGATCAATGTTGATTCGATCAATAAGGTGATGCTAACAGTATTTTTCACCTGCCAAGACTAGAGCGAGCGACAACCTCGGAGAAATGAGCCCTTTCTTCTTGTTCTGCTGCTGCTGCTGCTTCTACTTTAGCTCTTTTCATCACCACCAACACCATCTCCGTCATTGTATGCCTCAACGTCGTTGTGATCATCGTCTCATCGTCAGCTTTATCTTGCTCATCAGCTCTCCTTATCCCCCACCCCACCCCCACCCCTTCTTTTTCTTTATCTCTTCCACTTTTCCCTCGCCGCCCCTCTTTCCGTTTTCTCCTTGTTGTCTATACCCCCCAGGTGCTTGCAAAAGCGATCCCCACCCCCCTCTACTTGGTCGCGTTTTTTCACTTTCCTTGGTATGTCAGGAATTCTGCGTGTCTGTTTCTAGTGACAAGATCTAGGCCTATCTTTGGCGTTATTGATTTCTTGATAGCATCGTCTCCTTTGTCTGATCACATTCTCTTTCGTAATCTTCTTTCCACGATGGCTGGAACGAATCGATGTTACAGGGAAAGGATGAGAGAAGGAATCAATTTTATACAGAAATGTATTGGATAGAAGGAAAATGAGATAAGAAAACGACACAATAAAGAAAAAAGATAATGATGATGATGATGATGATGATGATATATGATGATGATAATGATGATGATGATTGTAAAGAAGATGATACTGCTGCTCTTCATGATGACAAAAATGAACAAATCAGTTTTATGCAGAAAGATTACAGCAGAATTCAAGTTTATATAAAAAAAAAAGATGTCTCTGTCGTCTGATGATATTCTCTGTCGTAATAACTATATTCTTCTGTGTGATGGATGGATACAACCCGTATTACGGAGAAAGATAGCGCACAAATAGAACAGGAAATGGAACTGGAATACAAAATCAACGGCAGGGTGAAGGACGAAATCAGCATTTTGTACAAAAGGGTGATCGAATATAGCATTAACCTTATAAAAAATGCTGAATATAGTAACTCGGTATTATATTTTGTAGAGAAAAATGATTGGCAGAATACGTTGTAGTCAATAAGCGGCAAATTTAATAACTTAATAAGACGGTGAAAGAAGAATTCAATATTTTACAGAGACAGACAGACAGACAGAGAGAGAGAGATGGAGAGGGAGAGCTCACTAAGATACTAGCAAAACATTCTGGCTGGTAGAGCGTTCGCCTGGCACACCGATGACCCAGGTTCGAATCCCGTGGTAGGCGATATAAAATGTGGCCATTTTTACTGTCCATTTTAGCAGTATGATTGCTTTGGTAGGTCAGTGTTGATTCAGATCCCAGCCCCTCTTTCCCTGGGATGGTTATCCCCGTCTGCCATATCGCCAATGGTGGGTGTGCGAGCGTTGTGGCCAAGTGGGCTGTCACGTGGGGTTTATGGGCTCTGCACAATGGAATTATGGACCCTCACGTTTATTCGGTGGGAACTGCTAGTAAGTCACCCTATGAATTACTTTAATAAATTTATTTGTTTAGCTCGTTCTGTGTTAAGGTTGGGGTACAGAAATAGATAGAAAAAATGGTAAGAGATTACTGTCACACTAGCTTTCACACGGCTATGAATCATATGTAGTCCAGCCACTTGATAACAGTTAAAATCACACATTTATTTCTTCTACTCTATACAAGATTCTCTAAGTACTAATCTAACTTAAAAAGTCTCTTTCAATGCTAATAGTTCGATCGCTGATAGTCTAGGCAGCTGTTATATCTTCCTCGGGCACTTGCTATAATATTTCATGTAGATTTGGACTACTGTGGTCCGTTTTACAGTTTCTGAAGAGTTGGACTACTGTGGTCCTGTTATGATCAGTTTAAGTGCACCTTCGCCTTATGCACTTAACTCATGTGTGGGGTGTTCGAAGTCCTTCTGTGAGGTAGCTTCTGGTACACCTTTGTCGTTGTGTAGTTGGGTTCCCTTGCCACGCTGTGGGGTCTGACAGGGTGTTTCCTCGGGTAGCTCCTTCCGTCTTGTGCGGTAGAGTCTCCTCGACCAACTAGTCGTTTCTGTGGAGTGGGGCACACAGGATAGCTCGGGATAGCTCGGGATAGCTCGCCTACTCGTCTGTAATATAAGAGACGAAATTCTGCACAACCCTGAATAATCGGTTTGTGCAGAGCGTCTCACTGAAAGCCAAGTAGCCCTCAGTGATAGCTCCACATCTCTATACATAAGCGACGAACATTCTGCTACTTCCGGGGTCCGCTGTAATCTCACTCTAAATTCCTATACATACATAAATATACATCGTGTCTAACTATACACATACAGAATTAATACTAATATAAACATTCAGTGGTACAGCCACTGGTCTGCAAACATACATATAAGTTAAACAACAGTGGTTCCGTATGGTATACAACATGGCGGCGCAACCGGTCGTGTTGAGCCTCGTGGTCGGCTCTTCCATGTGGTACGGCAAATTCGGATTAATAATTCACATTTATGCATAGCAAATTCCACAAACATAATTTCAACAATAATATAAATATATCACGATGAAACAGAAGGGTGTTCATTTACCTGTTTGACAAGTTCAGGCCCGTGATGACTTGAGAGAATTCTAAGATTTCTAAGTCCTGCTTCCTGGTCTATGAGTGTAGAGATTTCTCTAGCTGTGGAGATGTTTTCTCTACCTCGTCTCACACACGACTGATTCAAACTGTGTTAGGCTCTGACACAGTCAAAACTGCTCTACCCACTGAGCCTGCTCTGATTGGTTAAAACGGTCCGATTCAAAGCTCAAGTGCTGACTCACTGCGATGTGGGTGGCTCGCTCGCTGTGTGTGGTCTGCTGTGTAATTTAATTGCTGCTGTGTAATAGTCTAACTTCTCTACTGTTACAAAGACTACACATGGCTAAATAGTCAACAAGCAGAGTTAATACTAGCCAGTTCGTGACATGGGCTAAGGCGGGACTAACTTGCCTTGTCCACAAGCCAGAAACCAATGGCGCCTGACAGGTGTGGGTTCGAGCCTCCATCTGGGCGTTATGTTTCTCCGAATATTATTTACTTTCGACTCGGGCAACGTCTCGGGGGTTTTCTCCGGGTACTCCGGTTTGCTCCCCCAGCAAAAATTTCAAAACTTCACAAATAATGTTAGGTAGGTAGGGTTTGGGCGCGCCACTGGCTGCGACTACGCCTTCCCCGGGGGAGGCGGCCCAGAGTTTCCCGATAAAAAGAGATAATAAACTGCAGCAGCAAAAGCAAGACATTAAACCTCAATGTTCAGTTTCAGTTTCAGCACAATGTTAAATCATTCAATAAAAATATTGCATTGAAAAACATACAAAGGCAACTAAAACTATTATTTAAAAAACCTTGTAAATGGCAACCAACATGTAGTATGAGTATGAGACTCCATACCTATGCATTCGATTGTGTGGCTCAGAATACTTCATACGTTTGGTGGATTAGTATGATATTGAAAAGGGGTGGTTAATGCACAGGCCTAGAACACTTAACTGTTCTCTCTATAGTATACTACAAGAGTAGATCACTTAACTGTTCTCTCTATAGTATACTATAAGAGTAGATCACTTAACTGTTCTCTCTATAGTATACTACAAGAGTAGATCACTTAACTGTTCTCTCTATAGTATACTATAAGAGTAGATCACTTAACTGTTCTCTCTATAGTATACTATAAGAGTAGATCACTTAACTGTTCTCTCTATAGTATACTATAAGAGTAGATCACTTAACTGTTCTCTCTATAGTATACTACAAGAGTAGATCACTTAATGTTCTCTCTATAGTATACTATAAGAGTAGATCACTTAACTGTTCTCTCTATAGTATACTATAAGAGTAGATCACTTAACTGTTCTCTCTATAGTATACTACAAGAGTAGATCACTGAACTGTTCTCTCTATAGTATACTATAAGAGTAGATCACTTAACTGTTCTCTCTATAGTATACTATAAGAGTAGATTGGAGAGAATAGTTAAGTACTCTGGATGTGTGGTTATGGATGTCGAGCTTGGCATGATAAGTCTGTGATATTGTCGTCTCTGCTGAGCCTTGAAATGTAACGATTCACCGAAATTAAATTACATCATTAAGGTAAGTGCATCGGCGTGACGCAGAGGACCTTGTCTGCACCTGGTTGCTAGTTTCAATAGCAATCAATAGTACAGGCAACGAAATTTTGTATTCTATATAATGCCGATGGCGCTTCATTTGAGTAACTCTTGAAAACATGCTTTATAATGCATCGACATTATCACGTCATTATCAGCATCATCATCGTCATCATCAACATCATCATCATCGTCGTCATCATCATCATCATCATCATCATCATCATCATCATCATCATCATCATTATCATCTTCATCATCATCAGCATCAGCATCAGCAGCAGCATCAGCAGCAGTAGTAGTCTTCTTCACCATCATCACAACCACAACAGCCAGAATGTTTTGCTAGTATCTTAGTGAACGGGCGCTAGGCCTACTTTTCTTCACGATAGTAAATTTCCATGTGATCGTGTGATCTGAAGAATTTATTTGGTTAAAACTAGAATAAATCAAACATTTAGCGATCAGGTCGTTTAAGTTTTCAATAAAGCAACTCTATGAAGACTATCAGGCAACCAACCAGGATCAAAGGAAAAATAGTTTTGACAAACTGGTATGCATGGCTGATCATAAAAAAAGTAGTTTTGACAAACTGGTCTGCATGGCTGATCATATAGTTATGATGTACATTAAAATTATCCTTATACGAATTGTGTATGATGTCTATGCGGTCCTCGTGCTCCATGCAGCCTGTCTGCACGCAATAATAAACACTGCTGATGCTGGATGCTGTAATTATTGAAGCCCAAATTCTTTCCCTGTGTTTGAAATTCATCAGAAAGAAAATATGATGATTCATCACATGCCATGTCCGTGTCTGACCGTTCTGGCCCGGGTGTTATAGCAGTTTGACGCCACTATGATTAATAGCTAATCTTCAGTCCAGTTCATTAGCCCAACGGCACGCTGTTCCAGTGCTAAAATATTGTCTGCCTGGGTTATATTGAACAGTCTTATGGATTGCTGCTCTGCACTTTACAGCTTTTGAAGACTGCACGCTCTGTTGAATGATGTTATCCGGTGTTCTGGATGGAAGTGACCTTGGCATCGCTCAGTCAGCTGAACGGGCTGGATGCAGTTTAAAAGTTAATCGCTAGTGGCGATGATGATGATGATGATGATGATGATGATGATGATGATGATGATGATGATGATGATGATGATGATGATGATGATGATGATGATGAAGGTTTAGTACAAAGACGTTTACGTGAAATTAATTAAATTTATTGACAATGTAATGCGTTTGAAGATTTATGTAGAAGGTTTGGGTGGAGGTTGAATGGGTGAGATGAATCTAACTTATTAAAGGAAGATACAAGTTTTGTTCATTCGTTAATTTATAACCTTGACTTCAAACTTTGTCAGAGAAGGAATAGAGGATGGGAAGGGAAAAGAAGGGTAAGCGATGCGTTAGGGGTGAATGAGGAAATGGGAGGGACTCATTAAGCCACGGATGGTGCTCCTGACCTTGAACTGTTGACCTCCAGACGTCGAGACAAGAATGATTATCATAATGTTATGAAACTTCGCTCCCAACTATTTCCTCTTCTTTTATCATTTTACTTGAAAAACAAAGCCTCTTTCTCCAACACTCAACCCCTACCCTTATCCCCGCCCCACCTCTCTCTCGTGCCCCGTTCCCCCCTACCCCTCCCCGCACACACATTTTTATTATTCGGTTTTTCACCCCCGCTCCCCCAGCTTCCCCATTCCATCAGCACGCAATGTGTGTGTGTGTGTGTGTGTGTTGTGTTGTGTTGTGTTGTGTTTTATGTGTGTGTTTATTGCTTGTGTGTGTTGTTTATGTTTGTGTGTGCGTGTGTGTGTGTGTTGTATGTCACCAGTTATGTAGCCAGTTTTTAAACTATTCGTCAGTTGTCTGCTGGTAGGACTGACAGCGATCAGTGCTTTATTTTGAACTGGGAGACTCTTCTTGTAAAGATACACTAGTGTATCGCGCTCTCTCAAGTGACCACACCGTAACAGTAATAGCCAACACTGGCTTCGGCAGTGTTCTACATCCACCTCCAGACCCAGATCCCTATTACAGATGACCTTGGGAAGAGGATTTGCTCGTTTATTTAATACTGTTTGTTCTCTTCGCTCGGTCCCATTCTTCTCGTTAGTCTTCTGTTCATCCATTTCCAAACTACTATTTGACCCTCAAACCCGCCCCAGCCTTATCCACTCCTTGGAAAACAACACTCATACTCCACTCATGTCAACTCATCGCATGCACTCCGTTGAACTAATGAAGGCATGGCCTTGCACTTGTGAGATTGCTGGATTTGACCTCACAAGAGCGGCCAGATTTGCGTATGCTTGGCAAGCTGTCCCGCACTAACGTGAAATGTCTGGCAGATGACCTGCTGTAATGAGGTTGGTTTAAAACATACCAGTCACGGATTGATTTCTCAGTGAAGGATGGCAGCTGCAGTGTAGCCTCCTCCAAGTAAACGAGAATGCACAATTATAGGTACCCAACGCCTATGCCACTGCACTAATGCATGTTTGTATCGTAACTACACATTACATTAAATGTAGATAATAGATAGATAGATTAGATAGATAGATAGATAGATAGATAGATAGATAGATAGATAGATAGATAGATAGATAGATAGATAGATAGATAGATAGATAGATAGATAGATAGATAGATAGATAGATAGATAGATAGATAGATAGATAGATAGATAGATAGATAGATAGATAGATAGATAGATAGATAGATAGATTGATTTGGGGGGGGGGTAAGGGGTGGAGTGAAGGTGGTGGGAGCTAGTGGGTTGTAGTTTAGGTATTCTCTGTAAATTAGAATCAAAGAAACAGTTGTGAGCTGAGTAAAACCATGCCTTGGTCTAAAGAGGTAAAAGTGTTCCCGTAAACTTTAGGTCGTTGGGGAGAGAGGTGTTCGGGACCTCCTATTTCTCTAGGCCAGCTTAATAAGGGTGGTACTGGTGTTTATCTTTTCCTCTCTCCTTGTACAGGCTTCCCCTTGCACTCCCCTCTCCCTCTCCCAAATAACATTCTTTCTAGGTCATTGTGTTCAAAGGTATTTCTTTGATAATGACATTCTTGGCCTTTCTGTTCCACTGTTCAGCTCGTGCCACCAGACTACCTAGTTTGGTTCAATGCTTCAGACTTTCACGTCGTCCTTTCGTAGTCCTTTGAAAGGTTGTTAATGTTCCCTTTTGTCTTCCTAGTGCAGGGGCGTCGCACACGGGGGGGCCCCCCCCCAATAATTTGGCAAAAAAAAAAAAAGAGAGAGAGAGAAAGAAGAAAAGAAGAAGAAGAAGAAGAAGAAGAAGAAGAAGAAGAAGATTTCAAACGATAGAGGAAGGCAGGAAGAATCAATACTTTAAAAAATCACCATATTTTTAAACCGTAGTGTAAAGGGCTCTCAGTTCAGCTTCAGATTCTTGCACAAGAAATGTCTGGTGGAAACAAGAAATTGTCAGCCGTTGTTCATCATTTCAAGTCACTGTCTGTCTCAAAGCTAGCTCTCATGTCTGAGGTTGGGCTTTTACTGAAGCTCATTTTGGTCATGCCTGCCACCAATGCCGTGAGCGAAAGAACTTTCAGTGCCATGAGGAGGGTCAAGAACTACCTCAGGTCAAGCTCAACAGAAGAGCGTCTGAACCACTTGATGCTGCTCCACGTCCACAAACAAAGGACGGATTCCTTGGATTTGGTTAAGCTTGCCAATACTTTTGCATCTTCTCAGCACCGCAGAGAAGTGTTTGGAACTTTCAGCGTCCTGGACAACTGCAAGCTGGGTGTGATCACCAAGACAAAAGGCACTCAGACAGACAGTATTTTGCTTTAGAGAAACTGCGAGTAATATACGCCCTAGTAAAACAAATTGATCAATTGACAGTCACTGATTTTCTGAAACTGGTAGTGGAAGTGTTTGGTCATTATAATTATGTATGCAATATGCAAAACGAGTTGTGATTTATAGAGAAGACACAATTTCAACCTAGATGATCTTGCGGCAGGTAATTAATGTTCGTGTTTCCTGGTTTTAATCATTATCACATATCGCTAATCATGTATTTGTAGTTTCTGGAAAGAACATAAATAATTAAATGTTTTTACTCTCAGTCTTTCAGTTGGATGAAGGTACGAGGATATATTACAGGGTGCGTCCCGCTTGTCAGCCCCCCACCCCCCACCTCCCCATCGACAGGGTTGCCCCCCCAATATTTTGGACCGTGCGACGCCCCTGTAGTGTATCCACAGTCTCAAGTTGCTATGCATTTTGGTGGCGAGCAATAATTGGTTCTTCAGTGTTCTTTCGTGGCCTCCTCTGTAGTCCACGTTTGCCTACATTGGGTTTAGAAGTCAGTATTTTCTGCTACAGTGTGGTTGTTTTTTTTTCTTCTTCTGAACAGTTGGGTTTTGCAAGGTACACAGGTTACAGTTCTAGTTCGTCTGCTTCATCCTCATATGTTTTTTTCCCGTAAGGATACATGGCTGGTTTGTTCTCCTTTTTCAAAATTTAATTATGGTGATGATGCTGTGATTGTTGATTGATTGATTGATTGATGATGATAGAGACGACGACGACGACGACGACGATGATGATGATGATGATGATGATGATGATGATGATGATGGATGATGATGATGATGATGATGATGATGATGATGATGATGATGATGATGATGATGATGATGATGATGATGATGTTGATGATGATGATGATAATGAAGTAAATTCATAGAGCGCACAATTAACAAAGATCATGCTCGAATCGAGCAAAAGGTAGGACTGGACATGAATAAAACTCGTTTTCTTCTTCTTCTTCTTCTTCTTCTTCTTCTTCTTCTTCTTCTTCTTCTTCTTCTTCTTCTTCTTCTTCTTCTTCTTCTTCTTCTTCTTCTTCTTCTTCTTCTTCTTGACATCATCTGTTCGCTTCTCTTGCCCATGCTTTTCTTTTAAAAAAGCATTGTTTCGAACAATTGGTGTGCACTGTAGATGTTCAAAGTTACTTTTACATTTCTTCTCTGAACAGTGGTTTACACGTCTTTGAAAACTGTAACAAAAAAACGGTCCTCTGCCTCGATTCCCTTTCTCCCAAAAAGACTATTCAAGTATGTAAACAATGGGTTTGCAACACGGAGGCTCAATCAAAGCTAAACTCTCTGTGTGCACTCCTTTGAAAGGTTTGAAAGATGTTGTGGACTTATTCTTTCTTCTTCAGCTCCGCCTCCGCATTTTTTTCTCTCTAAACGAATAGGTAGATCAGTGTAGCCCCGTTGTTATGCACTCTTTCCAAAGGTTGTATTATTTGTTTTGTTTTTCCTCCACCCAAATGCAATGATAAGAAAAGTTAGCTCTTCTTCTTCTTCTTCTTCTTCTTCTTCTTCTTCTTCTTCTTCTTCTTCTTCTTCTTCTTCTTTTTCTTCTTCTTCTTCCGCCCTTTCTTCCTTCCTTTTTTTCTTTCTTTCTTCCTTCCTTCTTTCCTTCCTTCCTTCCTTCCTCTCTCTCCTCCTTCTTCTATAATGTCCATAAAAAGTTTGAGACCACGTTCCCAAATTAATAGCCGCAATAGTTTTGTGCTAGTTTTTTTTTTTTTTTTGTATTGTTGTTTCTTTGTTTGTTTGTCCGGAGGCTAAGATGTGATAAATTTTACTACCGCGCATATGTAGACAGAAACCAAGATGTCTGAGACTAAACATGAGGAAAAAGAACAACCGCGTCGCCTACAACGCGTTTTGAACTGATCGAGAAACTGTTGTTACAAGTATAGAACAATACCTTGTGTAAGACTACTAGAAGCATCAGATCACGTTTGTACTCCTTTTTTGATAGAAAAAAAAAGCAACAACAGAAGTTAGCCTACTGAGTGACACTACACGAGGACTTTGCCTCTATGTTGGTAAACGCACACACTACAGGCACCCAGTCCATCATCATTCCTCTCATACATGCACCGCGCCATTATAAAATAAACGACCACTTTCAAACAATTTGCCCTTTTGCCTGCTTGTCCGCAGCATAGGATTATTCAGTAGTCTCAACAGTGAACAGTTGGTTCTCATGGCTGCGTGTTTGATGTGATGTCTGCGTGGGTCAACACGATTGTGTGGGGCGGGTGGACAGTATAGGATGAGTCAGCATCTAATTGACAGGCCTGTTTAATTACGCGGTGAAGGACAGGGAGGTCAAATTCGACGGACCTGCAGTCAAGGCCTTCCTTTCCTCCATTACTATCATCACTACCTTCATCCCTCCCCCCCCCTCTCTTTCTCTCTTTCTCTCCCTACCTCTCTCTCTTTTTTTTTGTCTCTCTCACTGTCTCTCTCTTACATAACCAAATTGTAATCTCTCTCTCTCTCTCTCTCTCTCTCTCTCTCTCTCTCTCTCTCTCTCTCTCCTCTCTCTCTGTGTATGAGTAACTGCAGGTTTTTGCAGCGTTGGAGAATAAAACGGCAATGTGTAACCCTGGATTGAATTACCTAAAGATAAGATAATATAAGATAAGGTGAGATAAGAATATTTATTCACCAAGTAAAAACGTTACAAGGATTTTGGTGTGGCATGGCGACAATGAAATACATCCTTTCTTGCACAGTCACACATGCATTCATCGTGTCATACGCTTCATTGGCATACAACATGTATACAGCACTAAAGGATAGGTAAACAGTGTTAAACATACATCACTCATCAGTCATATAAAGTTATGGAGTCAAACACACCCTGCAAGTAAAACAAAATACAGCATTAAAACAATTTTACAGCATTAAATAAAATGATGAGAATTATTAAGAATGTTAAGTTTTCACATCTAAATCTACACACACCACAACACAACACTCCACACACACACCAACGCACACACACACACACACGCACACACACACACAGCATAGCATACTCCTATTTCACAAAGGTACAAATCAAGCAATGGTTGTGAGTTTTCAGTTTATACAGATCATTCCATGGTTGGTGATGTACTGAGGACAGCGTCTGGGAAGAAACTGTTTCTGAATCGAGAAGTTCTGGCTCTTAAAGCACGGAACCGACGGCCAGAGGGCAGAAGCTCGAAGAGACTGTTGGCTGGGTGTGATGGATCGCAGACTGTCTTTTCCGTTTTCCGTTGCATTCGCGTTGTGAAAATGGAGGCGACAGCTGGAAAGTCGCAACCAGCTATTTTGGAGGCAGTCTTAACAATGTGCTCGAGCTGTTTCTTTTTTATCGCGGTTGTGCTGCCGGATGTTGGAGGAAGAGAAGGGTAGGAGAGTCAGTGACATGGAGGTGCCAAGAGGTATCAGTAGGTGGTGGTTCATGGAGTCGTGACGTTCTGTCAATGTTTTCTGATTCAAGATTTAACAATGCAGAACGGCGGGTATTGCGTGGCGATTATAGCGTCTCAGTCCCAGTTTATTTAACCCGGCATTACCCCCGTTGGGGTGCCGGGGGTTTCAGTGTAAATAGTACACCCACTTTCTGGGAATTTAGTGCTTTAAATTCCCACTGTCGCTGTCTTTCTATTTTGTTCTTTCTCATTCCTGCTCTGTTCTATCAATCTGCTATACTATCTTCTTCTTCGCTAGACCAGTCACCTACCTTTTTTCTTGAAAACGCTTCCAGGGGCAAGATTCCTTATTTGTGTATGAGGTCTGTTGGATCAGCTTGGGAATGAATATTGGGCGCTTTCTGCCAGGTGGTCACTATAGGGCTTCCTGTGATGTTATTATTTAGCAATGTAGGCATTTTATATGTATATGTTTTGTTGATAATTTATAATGATGTTTGTATTCTATTTTGTTTTTGTAAACGGGGGTTCGATAAATTAGAGTACAGCCTCAGCGTCCCCTGCGTGGGATGTCTTTATTGTAAAGTGACTGGCTGGTGGAGAGCTTTCACTAGGGTTGTTTCAGCAGATCTTTTATGCGGATCAGGGGTTGTCCGGTCCTGATATGGCTTGGAAGAGTCCGCTGGAGCTAAAGCAATAATCATGTAATGTAATGTAATGTAATGTAATGTAATGTAACCAGGCATTGACACATGCCAATATTGAGAAAGAAGATTTGCACATTCCGTTATGTCAAACAGAAAGAGGAAGGGGGGATTGCTTTTGCGCAGCTCAAATATTGGACATAAAAATATTTTCTGGCGTTAATCGCCCGCCTGTTAATGTTGGGACAATATTATAGATGCAGATCAGCCGCTTTATTTATTACAGGCTGTTGGAGGAGAGGTGTAGAATAGACCTGATTATATTGTTGAGCTGGGACGAAGAAGAAAGAGCAGGCAGACAGACAAACAGACAGATTGTCGACGAGAATATGCACATGAGTGTGGATTCCTATACACATAGGAAATCAGCAATTTTATCAAATTAATGAAAGGAGTAGTACGACACGATACTGCTGAACACAGACAGGGCAGACAGTACACTGAAACAATCATAGGCACGCGCGCACGCAGAGAGAGAGAGAGAGAGAGAGAGAGAGAGAGAGAGAGAGAGAGAGAGAGAGGAGCGAGTTGCATAGAAAAGAAACGCTGACAAAGCAATGAAACAACAAAATGGGAATATGGGATACGGGTTTGCATGATCAGTGCAGTTGCTAGATAACGGGGGGAAAGGTTTTGTGGGCAGAGAGAATGTTAAGAAGGGTGGTTGTGCTAGTATTGGACATCGGAACTTAAAGAAGAATGAGGGAATCAGGAAATGGAGTTCAATTTGGAGACCTGGATTGTTAGGGAAGAGAGTCAGAGGATGTGCGTTAGTTATTACTGGGGTGGTGGTGGTGTTGATGGTGGACCGAGGGGAAAAAGGAAAAATATGGATACAGAAGAGGATTAGGCAGGAGGAGATAGTCACAGTGATATTGAAGAGAGTGGGGGTGGGGGGGGGGGAAATGGTATGAAGATGGGCGAGGGTTTGTGAGTAAAACGGTGGAAAGAGAGGGGATGGAGAGAGAGATGAGGGGTGTCCTTTGTTTCAAAAGGGAAGGCGGCTGTGCTGGCTCGAGCGACTCGGTGGTATGGGGACCACGGTGGGGATTAATGCTGCCATCTGCTGCTGATGTTGGCGTGCGCCTCGATGTGATACTTCCAATGCTGGCTTGCCCATTTACAATACTGCCTGTATGCCACAGAACAAGACTACTGCAAGTGTGACTATGTCTTTAAACTCCGTGTTGCCATTCCTATGCACTGAAATGTCTGTGTAGAACCAGACGGCTTTTGTGTGTGTGTGTAATACTGCAAAAGTTTGGTACTTTTCAAAAGAGAAAATAATGATCTTATATAGAGCTAACCCGCCCGTTAATTTGCTGTTTCGAAACCTGCGCCAGCCTGCACAGAGCAAAAGCTAGCACAAGTGTTAAATGTGATTGGGTATCATTCTTGGGCACTGGGCGTATTCACTGGACAAGTGTTGCTGTACGTTTGTGTGTGCGTGTTTGTATACCTGAGGGACGAATATTGCAGGTAAAACAAAAGAGCTCTTATTTTTCCGTTCTTAATATGAATACCTAAAACCCATTTTCATAGAACCTTAAAATGCAATGCCCTGTCACATTTTTACATTGGAACCAATTTCATGCAAGGCCGCTTTTGCCATAGTTGCATTCCACAAAGAGTGAAAAAAGATGAATAATTGGCCTGTGAACGTTGTTCCTGTCAAAATCTTAGCCCACTGAAGGAGGTTTCTTCGAAGGTCAGGTTTAATCCACTTTCATCAAGCCGTTTTTAACGCATCACAGCATTTTCAAGGTATTGTTTTGCTTGAGAAAAACAAAAAAAAAGAAAAAGAAGAAGCTGGTCGCGGCAAAAATATGTTGATAATAAACAGACTCCGGGAAAAAAAAGTTGATTAAACGTCTGGAATCTATACGTTTTCAGACTTGCCTTCTATCATACGGAAAACATTATTATCATTATTGTTTATGGGTCCTATATAGTCCGTTCTTTGTTCTAAGAAAAATACGTTTCGTGGCTATTTCTTCACCATATAGACCCTACTCATTACTGAGCCTGAACTGTGTTAGTGGTAGAGTTTGGTTTGGAGTTTTTAAAATTAAAATAATGGAAAATCGGTCTGCTTTGCCAAGAACAAATTAGTTGACTTATTAAAGCCGACGCAAAGGAGACTCCAACCGCATAATTTACTTTCATGTATTAAAAACTGATACTGAGAGGCAAGCAGGCTGATGAGTTTATTTCGGTACTTGATAGTGACAAGTTCTTTTTCCTTACGTTACGTTTAAATTAGCCTATGGTGATTCTAACGCTGGAATGTTTTATTTTGGTGGGAGGAGAATGGTAAAAGTAGGTCGCGTGCTTTTAAAAGTAAGTCACCTGTTTACTCTCACTGCTTTACGGAATTGGGGGTTCCGTGTCCACACAGGGACTAGTTTGAGTTTTTTTGGCATTCCTACCCCTCCTTCACCTCCTCATCCATCCCCTCCTCATCCTTCCACTCCTCATCCTTCCACTCCTCATCCTTCCATTCCTCATTGCCCGCTCCCACACTTCACACCCTCCTCCCCCAACTCTCAACCTCTCTTTCCCCGTCGAACTACGATTTCCCATTCCAGTCCTCTCCTATCATTTCCAGATTGGAATGCAGATTATATTTCCTTTACTCATGCTCATAAGGCGTAATGAATTGTAAGGCTTCTCAACCTAAGTATCAGAGCACTAGGGGATATTATTCCCTGTGTGAGCTTGTCTGTGTTCCAAACAATCAGCATTTGGGACCCTTGATATTCAGCATAGCATGTTCAGACTAAAAGAGTTTTATCAATTATGTCTATCGTTTCTTTTCTTCTGAGTTTAGCGTCCTCCTCTCCACTTTGACTATTGTCCATACCGGGCTTGTTTTTCGTGTTTTCTCGCAACTAGAGGTAAACGGGGGCAGTGAAACAGAAAGTTAGGAACGAACTCTTTGATCATTGTTTAGCCTCTCTGTGGGTGAGAGAAGCTGCATTGTTTGAGCAAAGATATCATAGTTTCTTGATTATAAAAAAGTATTGTGCTTAACATTTCGAGCTCGGTTTTAATTAATTTGCTTTAGCGAGTGAATGACATTTACCTGTTGAAAAAAAACACTATATAACTATTGACATGGTTTAAACACCTAGATAATATGTATGGGCCAAATGGGACTAGGGCAATTACTCCTGACAAACTAGGGTGGGGATGGAGATGAAGATGAGCCAAGATTTAAAATGAAAGTCCAAAAAAACAAGACCGTTAAATTTAAAATAACAATGACAGATGAAGGATGGTGATGAGCTAAAAAGAAAAAAAAGGAAGTTCAGAATACCAGACCGTTATATTTAAAATAACAATGAAAGATAAATTATGTGGATTCTGTCCCCGACAGCCTTTTGCACAGCCTGACAGAGGAGAAGTGTCTATTTCCCTGTCTTGCTTGCGGTCAAACTGCGTAGCAGGGACTCGCCGAGCTTGAGGTTTGTCGCCTCTCTACTGATCTCTGCCTCTGTTTGAAAACGGCGAACCTCTCGCACACTACGCTACTTGGGCCCATCTCAGCACGGTCTTGCTGTAAACAGCGACCGCCTAATAATTGCTATCATCTCTTCTTGTCTTCAGCGCCGCCCGGTATAATAGTTTCCGATATTATATAGAAAGAACGAGTAGTGTTTCATTTTACAACTGTTCTTCTGTTCTTTATTGTGTATTCTGGACGGTTCTCCATGCTTCTCTGCAGCTGAAAATGTACAAAACAGAGCACAAACAAAAAAAAACAAACACAAAAAAAACTACTAAATCAGAATTGCAGCTAAACCGCAAATTCTTCGACCAGCAGCAACAGAGATTATATGTGTGGCGAACGCAAGTCTCGGCTACGTCGTGTTGCTTGCGGTCTTTGCCGCCATCTTAATCAAACAGAGAGGGGGTTTGTGCGGCAAGCAAGCTATTCTTATCTTTTTTGTTGTCATTGACAGCACCACGGCTTAAGGTTAATTTGGGCTTGAATGGGCTGTTTTGTGCACCGTGATGTGCTCCATTCATCATTATCTCACGTTGCGCGTGTCAGATTCCAGACATTTTGAATTCCGTTGGAAAACCGGCAAATTCCATCTGGGTTGCATTTGCTAAGATTTCCTTTTTGCTATGTAACCCCGATATATGTATATGGATGCTGGCAGTTATTTATTATTCATGTTTATAATTTAAAAACTGTTGTTGGTTGACGTCATGGGCAAATATTGGTGACTCACGCCTTTTAGTTTGTTTTTGTTTTTGTTGCTTGTTTGTTGCGTATGACGGCATCATTTATTTGTTCACTAGTCTACAGCGTTAATTAATTCGTTTGGGTTGATGGAGTGGATTTCCGCTGTTAAGGTTACTGGGTCAAGCGCGATGTGATCATATAAGACTTCCGTAACAGATGACTGAGTTGATGATGATGATGATGATGATGATGATGATGATGATGATGATGATGATGATGATGATGATGATGATGATGATGATGATGATGATGGCTATATGTTTTGCTCACACTGCCTGCATGCCTAGGGCGCAAGCAAGTGTATAGATTATTACATGTTAAACTAACAGTAACTATCGGCTAATGCACTTTGTGAACCTAAGCCCTGGCTCCACCACCCATCACTCTCCCTCCCCATTTTGGCCTTTGAGGATAAGAAACTGTTTTCTCGTACGCGTCGAGACCGTTTGACTGACTTGTGTGCGTTGTAGAAAATCCTTTTGTTGTCCTGTTGTAAAGCGCGTGGGGTACCTTTCTTAAGCTATTTGTTATAATGTTGTCCCTTCTTCACTCCCACTGACCGTATTCTTTTAACTAGCTCTTCCATTTGACCCCAGTCTTCCTGTGGGTTCAGAGTACATATTTGTTTGCTTTAGTTACTACCATGCGAGTGCCATTGGCCATTTCATTTGGTCTCTTTGGTAGTAGGGATTACTTAAGCGCTACAAAAGGCATGTAGTAGATTCCCGTGACAACCTACGGTGGTACCGAAGCAACAAGGCGTTAAACAGGATTGTTGTCGTAGTAGTGATACTAGTAGTTAGTGTATGTTCCAGCATACAGTCTTTTAGTTAAAGAGTTATCTCCCTAAAGACACATCTGTTTCCCCAAGCCCAGCAACGAATTTAGTGCAGTGTTAAACTTCTTTTGGGATGGAAGGGAAAAGGGAAACGGTGAGGGATGTGTGTCATGAACCTGAATATATAATTATGTTTTTTTAAAAGATATTTATCACATTTTTAATGCAATGTATCACACTTCTTCAAAACTGTTTCCATCAGCACTCTGAGCGGCTATTGAGCTGGAAGATCGCCATATATGAGAAAAATAAATATTTTTTATAATAAAACATTCGGTGACTTCCTATTCTATCCTATCTTATCCTATCCTATCCTATCCTATACCGTAACTCAGGAGTCATTGGGGCACCACAGATGATCGTTCAATCAGCGTACTCCATCTTTCTCTGTCCTCAGCATCCCTCATGGCTTCGCTCAGTGTCAAGCCAGTCCATTCTCGAACGTTGTCCTCCCACCTCTTTTTCTGTCTCTCTCTTCTTCTGCCTCTTTGCACAGTGCCTTGCAGAATAGCCTTTGCAAGGCCTGATGCTCTGATGACGTGGCCATACCATCGGAGTTTCCGTTACTTCAACACTGTGAGCATGTTATCGTGTTGTCCAATGGCTTGTGTGATGGTCCGTGGGACTTCGTTGTGATGTGCTGGGTATAGGAAATGCCTAGAAGTCTTCTGTAGCACCTCATCTCTATGCTATGTATTCTTGTAGGTCTGCCGTGAGGTCCATGTTTCGCAAGCGTATAGGAAGATGGAGATGACAAGGGAGCGCAGCAGCCTTACCTTGGAGTGTAGACTGATGGTCCTGTCTTTCCAAATGGGCTTCAACCTTTTGAGGGCAGCGGTTGTTTGTGCGATCATGGAAAGGACTACATTTCAGAACCCTTTGTCTGACACAATGGCTCCTAAATATTTGAAGCTATGCACTGTGTTGAGGGATTGGCCTTGGACTTTGATGTCCGTGTTGATGCCATTGGTGTCGTTGGTCATCATATTGGTCTTCTCTGCACTTAATTCAACTCCAAAGGCTCTGGACGTGGTGTCAAGCCTCTGTACCAGCTGTTCAAGTTCTTGTTCCTCTCCAGCCAATCTATCAATGTCATCCGCAAAACGGAAGTTAGAGATTGCTCTACCCCCTATGCTAACTGTGCCTTCGTTATCTGCAATGACATCTGACATGATGTTCTCCATGAAAATGTTGAAGAGTGTTGGAGAGAGCAGGCATTTTTGATGCACGCCGATTGTTGTTCTGAACCAGTTCCGTGTGTCGCTGTTGTGGAGGACTGCACTGGTAGCCTTGCCACACAGGCTTTTGATGTCTTCAATAATGTTAGGGTTGATGTACACTCTCATGGTTGCCCACAGACCTGCATGCCAGACTCGGTCAAATACTTTCTTGAAGTCTATAAACACATGATATAGATGTTGGTGCTGTAAGTATTTCTCGCAGTTTATTCTGAGGTTAAAAATCTGTCCAGTGGTACTTCGCCCTGCCCTGAATCCTGCTTGTTGGGGTTTCAACCTGTTAAGTATTATTTTCATATAGACCTTGTTGAGGTGGCTAATGAGCCTGATGGTGCGGTAATTTTCACACTCCTGAAGGTTACCTTTTTTGGGAAGAGTGACGACAAGCGACTGGGCCCGTGGTGTATGCCACTCTTCAATCTGCCAGATCTTGTTATAGATAATGGTGATGGCGTCAATCATCGCTTCTTCTCCTGCTTGAAGCAATTCTGCGGTATGTTGTCTGTCACGTGGGGTTTATGGGCTCTGCACAATGGAATTATGGACCCTCACGTTTATTCGGTGGGAACTGCTAGTAAGTTACCCTATGAATTACTTTAATAAATTTATTTGTTTAGCTCGTTCTGTGTTAAGGTTGGGGTACAGAAATAGATAGAAAAATGGTAAAAGATTACTGTCACACTAGCTTTCACACGGCTATGAATCATATGTAGTCCAGCCACTTGATAACAGTTAAAATCACACATTTATTTCTTCTACTCTATACAAGATTCTCTAAGTACTAATCTAACTTAAAAAGTCTCAGTCACTGCTAATAGTTCGATCGCTGATAGTCTAGGCAGCTGTTATATCTTCCTCGGGCACTTGCTATAATATTTCATGTAGAGTTGGACTACTGTGGTCCGTTTTACAGTTTCTGAAGAGTTGGACTACTGTGGTCCTGTTATGATCAGTTTAAGTGCACTTCTGGGGGTACACTTAACTTTCTTATGGTGCGGTCGAAGTCCTTCTGTGAGGTAGCTTCTGGTACACCTTTGTAGTTGTGTAGTTGGGTTCCCTTGCCACGCTGTGGGGTCTGACAGGGTGTCTTTCAAGGCAGCTCTTTCCGTCTTGTGCGGTAGAGTCTCCTCAACCAACTGGTCGTTTCTGTGGAGTGGGGATAGCTCGGGATAGCTCGGGATAGCTCGCCTGCTCGTCTGTAATATAAGAGACGAAATTCTGCACAACCCTGAATAATCGGTTTGTGCAGAGCGTCTCACTGAAAGCCAAGTAGCCCTCAGTGATAGCTCCACATCTCTATACATAAGCGACGAACATTCTGCTACTTCCGGGGTCCGCTGTAATCTCGCTCTAAATTCCTATACATACATAAATATCAATCGTGTCTAACTATACACATACAGAATTAATAATAATATAAACATTCAGTGGTACAGCCACTGGTCTGCAAACATACATATAAGTTAAACAACAGTGGTTCCGTACGGGATACAACATGGCGGCGCAACCGGTCGTGTTTCGCCTCGTGGTAGGCTCTTCCACGTGGTCCCGCAAATTCGGATTAACAATTCACATTTATGCATAGCAAATTCCACAAACATAATTTCAACAATAATATAAATATATCACGATGAAACAGAAGGGTGTTCATTTACCTGTTTGACAAGTTCAGGCCCGTTGTGACTTGAAAGAATTCTAAGATTCCTAAGTCCTGCTTCCTGGTCTATGAGTGTAGAGATTTCTCTAGCTGTGGAGATGTTGCCTCTACCTCGTCTCACACACGACTGATTCAAACTGTCTTAGGTTTTGACACATTCAAAACTGCTCTACCCACTGAGCCTGCTCTGATTGGTTAAAACGGTCCGATTCAAAGCTCAAGTGCTGAGTCACTGCGATGTGGGTCGGGCTCGCGGTGTGTGGTTTGCTGTGTAATTTACTGACTCTCTCTAATGTTACCATTACTACACATGGCTAAATAGTCACTGGGCAGAGTTAAAACTAGCCAATTCATGACATTGTCCACTCCCGCTGACTTCCCCTTCAGCGATTGCACTGCTGCCTCAACTTCTTCTCGAAGAATTTGGAGTATTTCTTCTTCTCTGATCTGGGGACATGTTAGAGCTGATGGGTCTCCGTTTGGTGTGTCGTTATACATGTCAGAGCAGTACTCTGTCCATATGTCCAAGACTTCTTGTTCTTCTGTAAGGTATGCCAGACTTGCTTTGGATTGACTGGTGACTTACCGCTCTTTAATTCTTCTGTACAAGCTTTATGATCACTTAGAATGTGATGTTTTAACGTAAAACTGCATCAGGATCTCTTATATAAACAACGCTGAGAATAGAACCTTTGAGCCGTCATTGCTTAGACAACTGCTCTGTATATCAACGATTCTCAGAAATCATTCCTAAATTAATCGGTTTTGAAACGGATAGCAATTTTACATAGAGATCTTAAATTTATATGCTCTGACGAAAGGTTGTGTTTGTTTTTGGTAGGTGTAGCTAAATTGGCCGAGTCGTGCTTTATCAAAAAGTACTGGGATTGTCATTGGTAATTTTTTGCATCTGTTATCACTAGATGCCAATTATCGGCCTTGTTAAGCTGTTAATATTTAGGACTAAGGAGATTGTTTTGAAGGAGGAGGACAGAGATGCAGGGGGGAGGGTGGGATAAAGGAGGGAAGGAGGGGTGGGGAGGAAGGGGTGCCTGGCGGGAACGTAGGGCGGGCGTTATTAGTGGATCAGAAAGTTCCAGGAGTAAGTTAGGACCGGGTGGGCCGGAAAATGTGTTGCGGTTCATTCGAGTTCGTTCTGTGCTTGCAGGAAGTTGGATTTCTGTGACTCAGCATTGGACACTATTCTTTTTGTGTACCGACTTGTTTGATGCTGTAGCGGAAACTTTCATATCTGGGATTCGAGGTACCTTTTTTTTCTGGAACTGATTTGGTGATGTAGTGTTTCGGCGTTAGAAAGTTAAATTGTGGCACTGACTGACATTTTGTATAGTCATTACAAAGATCCGAGGAAATAATATAGAAACCGACATGACAACAACTCATTTGAAGATCAGGTTTGTGGGTTGTGAAATTACTCACTTAGTTGTTAGTGGAAAAGAGTTGTCGAATAATAAAAATAGGCAATCACAAAGAGATAGAAAGGCTCGTCCAATATTAAACTAGACAATCACAAAGAGATCATTTTATTGTTGTTTATTTGGGTTTTCTTGGTCTTTGAAATGAGTACCATCGATTCTCGCGTTCGCGAAAGTTCACATTTTTCATCGAATCGCAGTATCTAGACTCTTTCATTCTGGGTATTTAACCATAGACGATCTACTAAAGTGATTGTTGTTTCCAAATGTGCTCACTGCTGACTTAGATGACCCCCCCCTCTCTCTCTCTCTCTCTCTCTCTCTCTCTCTCTCTCTCTCTCTCTCTTTCTCTCTCTCTCTCTCTCTCTCTCTCTCTCTCTCTCTCTCTCTCTCTCTCTCCCCTTCACTCTACCTCTTCCTCCCCATCATCATCATCATCATCATCATCATCATCATCATCATCATCATCTCTCTCTCTCTCTCTCTCTCTCTCTCTCTCTCTTAGAATCTGGTGAATATTACATGCAGCTGATTATGGATTCTATCACTGTCAAAAAACGAACACAGAACTATTTGCATTTACATTATTTTTGTTTCCCTCGTGGTTGATTGTGCGCGCGCGCGCGTGTGTGTGTGTGTGTGTGTGTGTGTGTGTGTGTGTGCGTGGCTAGGTAAAAACGCCTTTATTCTGACATACACTTGAACCTCTACGTACGTTCTTTTCACGGACCCCGTTATTTTGACGTCAAAACAGAGTTCCGTTAGGGTTAGGGCTGTGTTAGGGTAAGGTTAAGGGTTTGGGTTAGGGTTAGCTTCAAAAAACGGACAAATTTGTAAAAATGTCAAAGTAACGTATGTAGAGTTTCATGAAAGTCATCACAACGGCGTTTCTACACGGTTGTGTGTGTGTGTGTGCGTGTGTGTGTGTAAGTGCGTGCGTGTGTGTGTGACCGTTTTTCTGTAAATAGAACAAAGAAATATAGTTACTTTACAGATGTGTCACTTTTTTTCGCGTCGAATCTGTTTAATAAATGCATTATTGTAACCTATTTTCTCAAAACGAAGAGTTTGCTGACATGAACACATTTTCCCTTCCCATCCTCAAAGGCGAGTCGTAGACCTATTAATCTGCATTTGTTTAACAATGCCTGAGGCTGTTGTATATATTCTATATTATATTGCCTCATACGAAGTACCCACGACTGCATTGAACAGGTGTTTCTTCTTCCTCGATCCATTTCAGGGCACATTTTTTTAAGATGATGCATGATATTGTATTATGTGTTCTTTAGCTCTATAAGGCGTGTAGACAATAGAAGCTTTATTTGACGTTTACTTTGAATATTAATCAGGATTGACAGATTTACACGGCATCGTTAAAGGAAATGCCCACCTATAAGGAGTCACTAAAACATTTAACTATGTAAAGATGGATTTTATATAATTTATTCATAGGTTTAATTTTCAGTATACAACAGTTGTGATTTTCAAATATCTCTTTCATTGCTACTACTATCATCCTAATGCAGCTGGGAAAAAAATAAACACCACTTTTAGGAGGTTGTTTCCTTTATTCTGTTGATAATGTTATAAACACGTATGCCCTATGATCATCATCACAATCATCATCATCATCATCATCGTCATCATGATCATCATCATCATCATCATCGCCGTCGTCGTCATCATCATCGCCGTCGTCGTCATCATCATCATCATCTTCTTCTTCTTCTTCTTCTTCTTCTTCTTCTTCTTCTTCTTCTTCTTCTTCTTCTTCTTCTTCTTCTTTATTTCATTGTTATCATTGCTACCAGAGCTTCAAACTTCCTATCCGTGTTTTTTTTTTAACTCTGCAAAATTATGTTTAGCTTGCTTGCTACATCTGACACCTATGATACACGCTGTTTGTCTTAACTGGAACTTCCTTTCGGTGTGTTACAGGTGAAACGCTTGCTGCCTGGCGGTGTGTGCTCTCAGTGTCCAGCCCTGCAAGTAGGGGATCGCCTGCTGGAGTGCAACGGCCAGAGTCTGCAGAACCTCACCCAATCCGAGTGTCTCAGCATCCTCAAGAACGCAGGTCCTCGCGTCACGCTCACTATTCTGCACGAGCTGAGCGAAGCTGAGGAAGAACAAGGCACCAAGATCAAGGCCGAGGTCGACGCTAGGGTCAAAGGCGCCGGTGAGGAGAGTGAGAATAGCGGAAGTTCCGGTATCCCGGAAACAAGTCTCGAGCTTAGAGCCGAGGATGACGGAGAAAGCCCCCAGCTCCACATTGCGGGAGTAAAAAGAAAGGGCGCTGACCTTGATAACGGTGACATCACAGGTAAAAAGGACAAACCTTCTGAATCCACCATGTCTGGTAACCCTTTCTTCGATCCTCCTACTACAGGAGCAGCGGAAGAGGACGAGGAGCAGTTTATGGACGGTGAAGAGGAGACGATTACACAAACCACTGCTGCCATCATGAACAAGTCCAACCCGTTCTACAACGACGTGTACGGTAGCGGTCATGGTGACACTCTGCTAGATTTTGCTACCGGCCTAGGCCCACCAGAACCATCCAACGACAGCAGTTTGGTCACCTCCGAAGACGACATCATGCTAGACTTGGGTTTGGATGGTGGCGAAATATCTGCTTCTCCGTACCAGCAAACCAATACAGGTGAAGTGGATTTGTTAGGTGGATTCGAAGACTCCACGCCGCTTGGGGGATCCACAATGTTTGGCATACCGCCACCTATGGAGTTTTCTGATTTCGGCCACCCGCTGTCGTCATCTGGTCATCAGAATTCTGTGGAACCTAGCCCTGTGACCAACATTGACGATCTACTGGGCATGGATTTTTCTACTCCCACTGAGATGGTGACTGATTTTAGCGGAGACGGTCATACCACGGAGGGTATGTTTGATGATGCTGATGATGACGAACAAGCCCACGGGACCGGTCCAGAGATCGACCTTTTTCTAAACGCTGGAGAACCGTCCGATGAATCGAAAGTTCTGACAGACATTTCAGAAGACGATGCGAACAATGTAGAAGAAGCACCACCTCAACTTCCCTCTGGTCCCCCTCCCCCTGTTCCCTCCATCCCACCGCCTCCTGTTCCCTCTGGCCCTCCCCCTCCTGTTCCCAGTGAAGAAGGCGATACAATGCCCCCTGCTACCACCTCTGTGTTCCTACCCTCTGACAATTCTTTAGACAACATCACTGCCGTCAGCGTGTCTTCACCAAGCCCAGCTCCTGTAGTTACCGACAACACTGTCCACAAGTCAAGCATCACAGTGACCTCGCCCAGCTCCAACGTCACATCAGTGAAGGTCTCGAAGCCCAAGCCTGCTCCTAGAGGTCAATGGGTACCTTCCTCGCCAGAGTCAGCGACCTCACCAACGGTGTCGACTGCCTCTGGTACGACGGTTTTGACGATCGTCAATAGCGGCATTCCTAATACGGCGCAAATCCAATTCGACAATAGCGCGAAGGAAACGGTCTTCGTGGCCTCCGTGCCACCCAACGCTTTCCTACCCACCTCCATCACCGTCAGCAACGGCACGGCTGATGACGACGAGATCATTACGCCGATGTCCGTTCACCGTGATCACATGGGCAACAAGCTCGCTGCTCCGTCGCCTCCGGAAACTCTAGGTCGGTCCAGCTTGACTAATGAACAGAGGACCGTGGACGAGGCTGCGAAGCGAGACCTGGAGAACGTCATGAGCCTGATGAACCACAACCTTCCTGTAAATCAAAACAACGAGGTAGAGGATGGAGTCACCGTTGATGAAGACCAGATCGTTCCTGTCAAGCTAACGCCTAAGCAGGCAGAAACGGCGCAACAAGTCCTTGATGCATGGGCGTTCGAGAGCAAAACGCCTAAGAGCAAGAACAAAGACTCAGAACTACGAAACAAAGACGGCGTGACATCGTTGGCCGCGTCATCGTCGCCTCCCAAGAAGCCTGGCTTTCAGAAAGCCATCGGCACCATCATTGACGTGAAGTCCGGCAAGATAGAGCAGCTGCCTCCAAACAGCGTGTTTCTAACCACCATCGGTGTGACGAGGTCGCGCAAACAAGCCACACCAGGGGAAGAAGTGGAAGAGGAAATCATGCCCATGGCTGTGCACAAGGACCACCTTGGCAACAAACATTATGCTCCATCGCCGCCTGAGACGCTGGGCAAGCAGGCCGGTATTCGCCATCTGGACGACGCCGCCAAGCAAGAGATTGCTGCAGTCATGTCTGTTATGAATGCTGCACCACCTGTGACGTCTGCATGCGACGATGCTGGCGGCGAACAGGTAGACGAGGACGAAATCAAACCTACAGTGCTGACCCGAGAAGAACGCGCCCTGGCAATGGAGGCTGTCTCACGATGGATCAGCGACGAGCCCAAGCCACTAGCTAAAGCTTCACCATTCCAGCGACTCGTCGGCGACGTTATGGAAGCTGCTGACAAACCCAAAACCACCCCCAAAGAAGAAACGAAAGACAAACCAAGTAAAGCTTTTATTCCCGATACTAGTGTGTCAGAGGTGAAGGAATCGCTGCGTGCGCCAACTCAGTCTACAGCGATGAAAGAGGCGCCAGAGGAAACAGTTCAGTTCACTGGCGTTCAGATGAGGAAGAAACCAGTGTCTCCCAGGCCTGTGTCAATGCCACCCTCCACGGACGAGACTCGCCCTAAACTAGTTGAACTAGAATTTGCTGAGGCCAAACCAATGCCGACTCAGCTTGGCGGCATCCGGGTTGCTCCGCTAAAGCTTGGATCGACGATGGCTCATGCGACGCCATTCTCCGTGAAACCTCTGGGTAAGGTCGGGGTCCTGAACATGCCAGGCAGTCGCCTCAGCACCGGCGGGATATCCACCATCCCTTCTTTTTCTGCCTCCAAATTTACCGCCGCCACTTCTGCTGCCAAAACGGAGTACGGGAAAACCCGAACGGAGGACGCGCCCTTCCTGGTCGAGGTCCTCAAAGGCATCGTCGGACTGGGCATCAAGGTCAAGGTCACCTCTGAAGGTCATGTGGAGGTCACCGAAGTGCAAAAGAACAGTCCTGTGGATAAGAACGGGAATATGAAGTAAGTGCCTTTTTTTTTTTAATATCTTTACCAGTCTTTCACTATATTTCTTTATCTTCCGCTGATATTGTTGGGTGGGTTGCTTCTGTTTTGAAAATGTAAGGGATAGCATCTATTTATATGTCTTGGTATTATTGATCAAACCTGTTAAGATTCAAACTGCCACAATTAATTTTCCAAAGCGAATGTAATATTAAAGCGTGTAGCAAATAAACGGTACATGTATGTCGAAAAGCCTTCAATGAATCATTTGAACGGTTTGAACAGTTTACATTTCCAGTAAAGCTAGTCGGTCTGTCAGTCGTCTTTTAACAGGAACATTAACTGTAGATTTCCTTAAGGCTGGGGTAAAGGCGTACGCGTTTGCTTCCCTTAATTTTCCTCTTTCTCTTAAAACAGTTATGTCGTCGTTGTTGTTGTTATTGTTGTGATGGTTATTGTCTTCTTCTTCTTCTTCTTCTTCTTCTTCTTCTTCTTCTTCTTCTTCTTCTTCTTCTTCTTCTTCTTGTTTTCCCCGTCTTTCCTTTTTCCTTCTTCCCCCTACACTCGTTAATAGATAATGTGTGTTTACGGCAGGTATTATTTTAGATTCACTGTACTTAAAAAAATCAATGTAGCTTTCGGAATTTGTACTTCCTATTTGTTTCTACTGATACACCCCCCAAAATCCAACAAATATCTCACATACCTACAATTACAGCAACCACGTAAACAGGTCATGATCATAGCTGAACAGGGATTACAATGCTACATAAAAATTAACGCGTTCTCAGCGGTTGTAGGCGTGGCTAGGATTTTCAAAAGATTAAGAGCTAGGGCATGGTTTAAGACTGAGTATCAAGAGACTTCTGAAAACAACACCATGTATAATGAATTATAGGGCTTTCTACGCTACTGTAGCTTGTTCAGTGCGATTCACCTGTACCCAGCAGGGACACCCAACAGTCTCTAGTACTCAAATGTTGGCATGGTTGGACTTCGACTTTCAGCCCAGTGTTCTGTGACATAAATGGATAATCATACAGTCTACAGAAAGCACAGTCCAAGTCGGCGGTTAACGGTCATAAAATGAAAGTTCCTCAGCTTTGTATTTATTTTTAAAACGTATTTAAATATTTATTTTTAATTTTTTAAAATTATATATTTATTAATTTATTTATTTATTTTGTTCTCATATTATAATTCCATGCCGTGAAATGCGTGCACAGATTTCATCTTGATTTATATTTTCATCCGAAGTACAGCTGATACAATCGTTGGCACTTTTTTTAAATTCTGCCTGGTATATATATATATATATATATGAACCATAGAACGGAACAGTAAGAAAAAAGCCCTCTCCCTCCCACCCTCCACCCACCCACTCCCCCACTATAGATAGATAGATAGATAGATTGATAGATAGATAGATAGATAGATAGATAGATAGATAGATAGA